>JAHLJT010009436.1:59309601-59756568 GCA_031308135.1 Acheta domesticus
TTGTCTGTCACGTCGTTAATATTTACATTAGCGGCGATTTGTTCACCTTATTATATTAATGAGTTCGTGTGCTTTAAATAATGTCAAGTAAAAGTTTCTCGAAAACTACCGTTTTTTGTGAGAAGTAAGCTCAAAAATTCCATATTTTCTGAAACGCTCAAACTTTTCTCATATATGGCTGCAAATTTTTTCTTCAAACTTTTGTAACGGATAGTGCTACTTACACTCTTTAATACGACAAAAAGTTGATTTTGAGTTTTTTTTGTTTCAAAAATTACATAAATGTAATTTTTTTTGAAAGATCTCTCACATCTTTAATATGCACATAACCAGCAATTTGTAAAGATTATTATATTTGTTAGTATAAGTGCTTCAAATAACTTCAAATAAAGTATTTTGAAAATTCAAAAATTTTCTGTGAAAATGAGCATCAAATTTCGCATTTTTAGAAGCGCTAAAACGCAATTTTCTTTATAACCGCACATAATTTTTGAAAGAAAATTGCCATTTGCGGCTAGGTTTTTGTGTTCTTTAATATTCTAAAATGAATATTTCCGTTCTACTAATAGGAAACCGAAAAATTAAGAAAATGACGAAAAAATGTACTTTTGGCGGTGATACATGGTAGCTGGCAAGAAAGAGTATGTGGCAATTCCGAATAGCTAGCGAAGACCCAAGGAAATAGAAAACTAATACGGGAAAGTCTGTGCCATTCTGTAGCACCACTAGTTTCTTAAAAACCGCACAACGTTTTTTGATTAAATTGGAACTGAGATAGCATACAGGAAGCTTAAGAGAATGGTGCAGATTTCATGATCGTTAAAATGGCTGATTTGGCAAACTTTTTTAAAAATTAAAAAAAGTTCGGCGTCTTTCTACAACTACAATCGTGAATATACAATTGTTTTTCTTAATGAAATATGCTCATCAAAAACAGATCTTCAAATAAGGTCATTGTAGTATTCCAGAGTGGTATAATAATTACACTGGTGTCTCATTTAAGACAGTATACACACTTTATAAATATGCTACAAGTACAACCACCACATTCGTATCTGCTCGGCTTCTAATACACAACTCCTCCAGCTACTACTAACAGTTATAGTGTCCCTCGCTTCCGCACCTAGGCGCTGCATGTGTCATCTATCCGCGCCCTAACAGATACCACAGTCATGTTGAATTTTTTGAAATTACGAGTAGTTTTTCTATAATTTTCTACATAATAGCTCGTTCGGAATCGACAGCGCTTCGTTTCGGCGTCTTCGTATCTTCAATTGTGGAAATACAATGTTTTTCTCAATGAATGTAGTTATCAAAACTACACCTTCAAATAAGGTCATGCTTAATTTTTTGAAAATACTAGTAGTTTTTCTATAATTTATTAACAAACATAATGAAATGTATGAAAGAAAGGCAGAGCTTCACAGATGTGTTTTATTTCACATACAATGTACAGATCAGTTTTTACCCCGTACAATGTTCTGAAAACCAAAAAGAAAGTACCAAAGTCGTAGCCGGTTTCTAAAACTCCTGAAGATGTCTCAATGTTCGTAGCACGTCACAAAACCTCCGGAAGATCACTACTCGCAGTACTCGGTCGGACGCCACAATACTTGATGCTCACTGGATAAGTCGCTACTCTCTCACTCCACTGCCTCTGCTGGGATGTGAGTCGGGCCGCCCGTCGGGGTCGCACTCTTGGCTTGCGGCTCGCTGACGTCGCTGGCTCCTCGCTGTTCCGTCTTCTTAAGAACAGAGCGCCTGTGTGCACGCGCGCGCCGTTTTCGAAGACGGCTGTGTACACAGCACATAACAGACTTCTACAAATTTACTACGCTTCAGACAGCTGGCTGCGTTGTAAAACAGTCGCTACTCTCTCACTCCACTGCCTCTGCTGGGACTAAGCGAGTTCTTTTGTGCAGCTTTGTGGACGCACGAAAGTGCAATGCGCGTTCACGCCACTGCGGTGCAGCCATTCCTACCCTTACTGGCATCTATGGGCAATTCTGCAACAGATGAAAAGAACAGAAGGTCAGAGCGACATTAGCCAACTGGCGCGCGCACTGTGTGTGTGTGCAGAAATACAAAGTTTATGTTTCAGATCTCATTTCGCTGTTTCAGATTTCTCTTACTCCAGAAAGTGCTTCGGCCGCTTATACTTCGCCCATTGTTCGGGTTGGTATGAAGCGGAGCGCGGAAATGAGAGTGTTTTCCGAGTCAGTGGCGTCTTCAAAAAAATTTGAATACATTTTTTTGATATGTTCTTTGAGCATTGGCATTGATAAATCGCGATGTAGAACTTTTATAGGAATATATCTTGGGGCGCAGATGGCGGCCCTGAGGCATTCATTTTGAACTATTTGCAGTCTTTTCAGGTGCGAATCTGCTGCAATTGCCCAACTGGGGCATGCGTAGTCCATTTGCGGCCTAATAATTGCTTTGTAAAGCGTAAGGCAGTTAGCCGTAGACAGTTGCTCTGCTTGTAAAACAGGCTTCGCAATCTGCCTTTGGTCTGCCGCGCTTTCTTTTACACATTTTCTATGTGCAATGTAAACGTAAGTGGGCTATCTAGCGTAACTCCTAGATATGTGGCATTTTCACCTAGTTAACTTCGTCTCCGCATAGCGCGAGCGGCCTCGGCTGAGTGAATCGCCATCGCCGTGTGAAGAGTACTGCAGCACTCTTACTCACATTGACTTTGACCCGCCACAACTTCAGCCACTCCTGGAGCTGTAAACAAATGTTGATCCAAATACTTCTGAAGTAGCTCGATTCTTTTTGACTTAGCTATTACAGCCGTATCGTCTGCGTACAAGGGAGTTCGGTTTGTGGGAATGTCACGTACGTACAGGCTGAAGAGCGTGCGGTAACGGCGGCGACTCCTCGACCGGCTGAAACTGAGATTCTAAAACATTAGCGTGGAGTTCAGCTTTCGCCTCATTCAATTCCGCGAACTCTCCTGCGCTGTTCTGAAGCGGCGGGACTGTAATCGGCGTCCTGGAAAGCATGCGAGATATTCTCCATAGCGAGTTGTCTTGAGGTTTGAGGCCTGAAAGAAATTTATCCCACTTCTGATTACGGTATTTCGCTAATTCAATTTCCAGTTTGCGTTCAATCGATTTAGCTCCCGCTTGTCAGCTGGGGTGTCGCGTGCTCTGCCACACTCTTCGCGCTCTGTTCTTCCTGCAAATTAAATAAATAGGGGGTTGGTGGTTGCTCCTTCTTAGCAGAGCGCTGCTTCTCAGCTGCTGCGTTTAGGTTTTCAGTCACTGCTTCGGCGAATTTTTGAGCTCTGGCTTCTATCTGCTGCGCTCCTGAAAGAGCAGACGCGTCAGGTATGCGCTGCTGCAGTTCCGTCTGAAATTGTTTTAATTAGTGCGCCGCTTCTGCGTCGTGGGTGCAGCAGACAGCGCCAGGCCGCCGCGTCTCATATCTGCTATAACCGGGAAGTGGTCAGAGGAAGTTCATAATTGATGGAGAGTGTGGGCGGGTAGTGGATGTTTTGACAGAGCGCAATGTCAAGAACATCTGGCTTCCTATTGGTGTTGTAGGGGAAGAAGGTGGGTGCAGAAGGTGCAAAGATCCTGCAGCCGTTTGCTTTAGTGAAAGCTTTCAGCTTACGGCCGCGCGGGCAGGAGATGCGTGAACTCCAGGTCGTGTGCTTGGCGTTAAAATCGCGAGTGTTGGAGTGGTGTTTGCCTCCACTAGATTTGCAAGATCTGCAGCTATTAGGGCGCACATTCCCACGAAGTGGTCAGGGCGGACGTACAGCGAAATCAGCCGTAGCGGCCCGCGTTCCGTCTGCACCTGCTGGGACGAGAGTCGGGCCGCCCGTTATATACCCGATAGTGCGTAAAGTGCAGACTCGCACTCCTGGCTTGCGGCTCGCTGACGTCGCTGGCTCCTCGCAGTTCCGTCTTCTCAAGAATAGAGCGCGCGCCTGTTTGCTCGCGCGCCTGTTTCGAAAACGGCTGTGTACTGAGCACCCTCCCCTCTTGAATACGTAGCATACGGCGCGAAGCGCACCATTCTGCGAGTCCTCCTTTTCTCGGTCGAGTGTCCCTCCGGCCGGATGTCAGGCTGCTCCTGGGGCTGTAATGTACCGGGCTCCTGTCGTTGCTGCTCCGTCTCCTGAAATGGTCCCATTGAAATTAATTGTTGCGTAGACCTTTCTCTCAACTCCTGTTCATTTATAGTTTCCTGTCTGTCCACATTGGCCTCTTTGAACCTAGACCGCAACTGCCCCTCATGTCGCACTATCACTCTAAGGTCAGTTCTGACTTCGTGAAATCTGACTCCTATTTGTCTCCTGATTACTCCCGGAATCCATGTCAACTTTCTCTTAAATGAGGAACAAAAAACTTTCTATCCTACCTTGTACTTGGGCTGGGTATCTTCGGTTGTATACTGATTGTTGGGAGCTAGTAAAGACAACAGCGTCCTTGGCTGCCTCCCATGCAGAATCTCCGCTGGGCTGGGCGCCTACCTGTTGGGCAGGGTGCGGTATGTGGCCAGAACACGCAGCAACGCCTTCTCGCGAGGGGTACCAGCACTCCTCGCCTTACTCATGGCCGCCTTGGATGTGCGGACACACTTCCCCGCTTCACCGTTGGACTGCGGGTGGAACGGAGGCGCACAAACGTGGTAGGTGCCGTTAATCCTGCAAAACTGTAAAAAGTCTGAGGATGTAAACTGCGGCCCGTCGTCCGATACCACAGTCTGCGGCAGGTTCTCCGTCACAAAGATCCTCTACAGAGCTTCAACTGTAGCACTGGCTGCTCTTGAGCTCATCGGTACAATGAACGGGAAGTTTGACAGTGCATCTACCACAATCAGCCAGTGCTTATCCCAAAAAGGGCCCGCGAAGTCTATGTGGACTCGTTCCCATGGTTTCATGGGGCGGGGCCAGGAAACCAGACCCTGGCGCAGCGCACTCTGATTTGCTTGACATCCTCACACCTACGCACTAGCCCTTCCATATCCTTGCCCATGGCTTCCCAATAACAGTACCTCCTCGCTAGCCGTTTTGTGTTTACAATCCCTCAATGTCCTTCATGCAACATATCTAATATCTGTTTTGTAAACTCTTGGGAATTATAACTGTCGTGTGCTGCTCACTATGGTACAACGGAACTCCCGTCCTTACCGACAGTCTGTCCTTGTTGAACCACTTCGCGTTGCTCCTGAGCAACCTGGGAGGCCAACCATTCCTGACGAAGTCCCTTACTGCCTTCATCTCCGCCTCTCTGACGATGGCTGCTGCTTCCACTGCTGACGTCAGTTAAAATTCCTGCAAGTTCTGCCAATCTTCATCGTCCAACTTCTGGCACTCCTCCGATTCGTCGAACTCCACATCCGGACCTGCGGGGCATCTGGATAACGCGTCCGCGTTGGCATGCTGAGAGGTTGCCCTGTAATGGATTTGATAATTATAGTCTGACAAAAAGAGTGCCCAACTCTGCAATTTCTTCCTCGTGCCTTCTGGTAATTTCCTCCCTATATGAAATAGCTGTACCAATGGCTTGTGGTTCGTAATGATGTGAAACTTGGCTCCGTAAACATACTCGTTGAATTTTTTCACTCTAAACAAGACCACTAAAGCTTCTTTTTCAATTTGGCTGAAATTCCTCTATGTTTATTCAGTGTTTTGGATGCAAATGCTGTGGGTCTGTCGATGCCACTCTAATCTTTCTGTGACAGGACTGCCCTCACTCCATAATCGGAGGCCGGTCCGTGGCCACAGTCGTCAATCTGCCTGGCACAAAATGATTCAACTGAGTTGCATTTACGATTTGTTTTTAATTTCTCGAGAGCTTTGTGGCACTCCTTTGACCAAATAAATTTGCTCCTTTCCTCTTCAGAGCATGCAATGGTGCCGTTATGGTTGAGTAGCCCTTAAGGAATTTATTGTAGTAATTCACTTTACAGAATAGCGCTTGTAACTGCTTCATATTAGTGGGTGCGGAAGCTTTTTAATTGACTCCACATGCTGCTGTGTGGGTGCAATGCCCGAGCCATCCACTTGTGCTCTAAGAAAGATTTTTAGGGAAACGTCAGATGTTGAATTTTGTGGCTGAAAACCCTTAGTGAGATCGACAGCAATTCTCGAAAAGTATTGGTTAAAGAGACTAGCCACTGTTGCCGGATCGTTCACATCTCTATCGTTATCTTTTAAAACAACATTCTCTACAAGGTTTCTAGTTGCAACCAAACCAACTTTTTCGCCAGTTTCCCTGATCCTTGAGCAAATGCTGAGATGGTCCCTTGTTTTGCTTCTGGACATAAATGTAACTTCATTATTTGTGCACGTCTTCTGAATATGTGGGAAATATAGTTATTCAAATTATCGTTTTTCATATTATCGCGGCAAAAGTATTATTCTTTCATGAAGACATGAGGGTTCAGGGCAGGAATTTATAGCTAATTTACCTTTGAAAATATATATTATTATATAGGAGCGAAACTTTGTCAACAAAACTCGAAAAAAACCTCTCTTTTCTGTATTCAAAATTCGACTAGAATATTGTTTAGGATAGAGACCACAGAATTATGAAAACGTGCACAAAATTCACTTCTCCCCATAGCTCGTCATACGCAGTTTTTAACTGTTTTTTGACGTAAATAAATAAATAAAAACCACATGTTCTCTAAAAACATTACACTTCTGCCAGTTCACACGAAGCCCATCCTCTCTTAATAAACTTATTAATTTCCCAAGATTCCCTACGTGCTCTTCCCTGGATCTTCCCGTGACAATGGTCATTCTAGTAGTTAATGCAGCCCGGCAACTGTATAGTAAGTCTTTCTAACGCTCTCTGGAAAATGGCCGCTACTGACGCTACTCCAAAAGGCAACTTATTGAAGTGGTATAAACATAATAGTGAGTTAACTACTAACAATTTCCTCGCTTCCTCATCTAAAGGAATCTGCAAATCTGCATCCTTCAGGTCGATCTTAGTGAATTGTTACCCTCCTGCTAACTTCTGAAATAAATCCCCCGGCTTCGGTATAGGGTATTGCTCAATCTCAATCTGCGGATTTACAGCACTCTTGAAATTTACAGCACTCTTGACCGAAAGACGGACAGACGGACGGACAGACGGACGGACAGACGGACGGACAGACGGACGGACAGACGGACGGACAGACGGACGGACAGACGGACGGACAGACGGACGGACAGACGGACGGACAGACGGACGGACAGACGGACGGACAGACGGACGGACAGACGGACGGACAGACGGACGGACAGACGGACGGACAGACGGACGGACAGACGGACGGACAGACGGACGGACAGACGGACGGACAGACGGACGGACAGACGGACGGACAGACGGACGGACAGACGGACGGACAGACGGACGGACAGACGGACGGACAGACGGACGGACAGACGGACGGACAGACGGACGGACAGACGGACGGACAGACGGACGGACAGACGGACGGACAGACGGACGGACAGACGGACGGACAGACGGACGGACAGACGGACGGACAGACGGACGGACAGACGGACGGACAGACGGACGGACAGACGGACGGACAGACGGACGGACAGACGGACGGACAGACGGACGGACAGACGGACGGACAGACGGACGGACAGACGGACAGACGGACGGACAGACAGACAGACGGACGTTTTCCTTTAAATTGGTTTATCGGTATCAAGGACCTAGAAAACAGGATTTCTGGCTACACCATGAGTTAGGGAGTTTTTTTCTTAATTTAGCAACTGGTTTTATCCACTTTTTCGTTTTCACGGCCCGGCAATAAATTTTTTTCCGCCGAAAATTGGCCATTTTTTCGCGCAGCATTACATAACTTTCCCTATAGTACATATATCACTCCGTGTATACGGGAAAGTAAAAATCCCAGAAATATGCAATTATGCTATTTAAAAATGGGATACTTTTGTTTATCTGTCCTTCAAACTATTCAACAACATTAAAATTGTTGGCGCCATTTTTGCATGTTTTTTTAATGTCCCAGGGGATTCATGAAAAGTAACCCCAAACTTAAAGTATTGGTTTTTAAATTGAAGGGGCCACAACATCAGCAAGATCTATCGGGGAATATCAATTTGGAGAAATTCGTCTGAACGGTTTAGCCGCTATCGTTGTTCATAGACGGACAGACAGAGAACTTCTTCCGTCAATCGATTTTTCGGTATCAAGGAGTGATAAAACATGGATTCTGGCTACACCGTGGGTCAGAGGATTTTTTTTCTAAATTTAGCAACTGGATTTATCCACTGTTTCGTTACCAGGGCCCTGTAATAAGCAGTGGCGTAGCGTCAGGGGACGCTAAGATGCTGAGCATCCCCACTTGAAATATTAATCAAAGAAGCCTAAATATTGTAATGATAATCTTCCAAGTGAGTGAAACACATTCAGCGAAACACGTTTTGTATTAATTTTGAAGTGATTTCCTGTGATTGAATTCCGCGCGTTTATACAAGCTGGCCTCTGATTGCTTCGACGCTAAAATGCGTCTGCCGCGAGATTGCGACGAGCAATGACACATGCGCAGACGGCGGGGTTCTCCCCTTTCCTCTTCACCCCTGCCCCTGGATTCTCGAGTCCCGAAAAGCTGCATTCGGATACGGGCAGCAGCGGCTGGTGAGAAAGCACCGTGTGAGAAAGGCTTATGAGAGCAAGTTGCTCGTTTGTGCACGAGAGCGCAGCACACTTGAGGTTGTCAGAGAAATATTTTTCTTTCTCACTCGTGATTCCGTGCTTGATCATGAGCACAAACAGATATAGTGCTTGCCTACTAATTCTCAATTAATATCTAAGAAGTTGAAGTCTGACTTAAATATATTAAATTTTATTTTGGTTCGAAATATATCAATTCACAAGTGATCTCATTGTCAACCGCGAGTGAGAACTAAAGCGGAGATATTTCATAATTTGCTTTCAAGAAGTCTCTTGACATAAATCTGTTGAAGTAGTGTAACATTTGTTTCAATAACTTAGATTCTGGAGTACATTAAGAATAATGATGTCTTCAGTTCGCATTATTGTTGAGCATCCCCAAACACACGAGACGCCACTGGCAATAAGAGTTTCTGCTGAAGATTCGCCGTTTTTTCGCGCAGGATTACATAACTTTCTCTTCTTAAGAAATTCTTTCTTAAGCGCGAGAAAGTAAAAAGGAAGTAATTGAATGTGTACGAGACAGAGAGATTTCGTGTAAGATAGTATTACGTTGTTTTGTGACGTGTACGTTGTCGTGGAATGGACTTGGAATGGGGAGATAAGTCGATCAAGATGGCTGAGAAACACAAAAAGGGAAGTGGAACATCCGATAAAATTTTGTTTTTGATTTGTAAAAAGGCCTAGATTTGTAATAACAATGATAATATAAATGAATAATAATAAAATATGCCTATTTAATGTCCTTGTGGACATCAGAGTTGATCTGCGCCCTCACCACGCGCGCTGCTTGCGCAGGGTGTTTTTTGGTGAGTGCGCCTCTTTAGCAAAGATACTACTCTCTCTTTTACCTTACGTGCAGGCTGTCTATTTTGTTGCTTCGTCTTTACGTTTTTGCTCAGCTCTAGGCTGCTAAGGCCTTGTGGACTTTGCTGTCAGCGTGGTTTGCAGAGTGGTTAGCTCCGCAGTTGCAGCAGACAGCAGGTTTGCTGTTGTTGCTACGATGCTTTGTCAGCTGGCCTTCGCCGCAGTGGATGCAGCAGTGTGCGCAGTGAGCGACCAGCGGCAGTACCGTTTGAAGAAGGGCGCTCTTTCCGTGTGTTTCGCGACCTCGATGCGCACCCGGCAGTGACAGATTGCCTTCAAGGCCAAGAAACACTTATCATCGTCAGCCTGGGTGAGGTTGACAAAGTAAGCGCCTAAAGGTACTAAGTAAGCGCCTAAGGTAACCGTTGCGGCGCCTCTTCAGCTACTGAACTGCAGGTCTAGGTTTCCCCGGGCACTGCGCGACGATGTCATCAGCAACTTCATGAGCTGACACTTTGGGAGGTGGGCTGCTCACGTAGAGCTTGAGGCCCCTGTTCCTCCTTGCGTATGCGAGTGGACGGTTGCATTTTCTTCAGGGCACCCGTAACCTTTATGTGGTTGGAGGCTTGCCGAGCTTTCAGAGAAAAGGAGTTTCCACAGTGCTTTCCCGTAACCGAGTGTATGCAGTCGTGATTCGCGGTTTCGAACCAACGGCGAAAGCCGCCATCAGAAGGCACCGAAGCGCTCGCGACCTTGATGGGCGGGACATGCTTGGATTCTTAGGTCCAGAAACGTCGCAGGCTGCGAGGCCGGCGTAGGTAGCGGCAGAGAGATTGCAACGGCGGTGGCGATTTCGCCCCGGCACTGCGGCGAGGGTGGAAGAGGTGACAGCACCGAGAGGCGTGAGCGCAAGCGCGAGGGCCTGCGCCTCGCCGTTTCCGACTAGCAGGGCTGCGTCGGCGTCGGCTGCGGCGCTCTCTACGGGCACGATGTCAACCTTTATTCCCTTCCCACTCGCAGGCAAAGCTAAAAAGCTGCCGGGAGGAAGGCGGCATCGACGGTCGGCGTAACGTCTGAAAGGCGGCGCTTCTTGCCTTTGCCGGAGGCATCGTCGATGGTGGCGTCAGCGGCGAGCGGCTGGGCGCAAGAGGGACGGAAGTAAAACTCCAAAAACCCTTTCTTAAGTGGCAACTTTGCTGAAGTTTGCTGTTTAGTTGGCGTCAGCGTCGAAGAAAAGAGCGCGACCAGATCGGTCTTCACCTGCGCCAGGCATCCGTCCTCGTCGGTCAGCATCCAGGCCTTGAGAGCGTTAGCAGTGCACGAGGTATTTCTCTTTTTGCACTTTTTCGTGACCCCTTTAGGCCCTGTTTGAATCGCAGGAAATCCTGCTGGTTGATGGAGCCCGGGGTGGTGTAAGCCGAAGCGGCGGCTGATGCAGATGCAGCGGTGATGTTGATGGATTCGTGAAACGCAGCGAGGCCTTTTTTTATATTTTCCCCCTCCACAGTACCCCTGAGGAGGCGGGAACTTAACTTAATTTTAGCTTAAATCTAATTTTCTAATTACTAACGTAGCACTTTGGCATACCTAACTTAACGGAAAATTTATTATTTTATTTATCTTAATCCTAAGTAAAACTTTTCTAGAAATTGTAATTGAAATTGAAACTGAAATGTTCTTTTTGTTTATTCCATTCACGCATCATTCATTCTTGTTTCATTATATACATAACCATTCATTCTACTCATTCACACGGCAACGAGGCCCTCGGGTGCTATCGAAACCGAAACGCCATTGGTCGGGAAGACCAAGGCGCCCCGGTCCGAAAGCTCATAGGACCGCTTCCGTTGCACTCCGTTGCGTTCCTCCATTACTGAAATGGGAAAAGCAATTCTGCTCTTTCGAAGAAAGTCAAAAAAATTCTAAAAAGAACTCGTCGAGTTTAGTCCTGAAAAGAAGGTGATTGTTGCTCAAGTCTTAAAGAGAGCTAAAGTGTGAAAAATGTCCAGTCCCGCAAGCGGGGCTTTGAAAATTTTCAGGCAGAAAATATTCAGCTCTCGGGTGACGATGACAATATTTCTAAGTCCGAAAAATAATTTTCGAGCTTATAAAATATTCAGCTCCCTGGTCCCGGAAGCGCGGTGTAGCGGCGGCGGCGGCGTTCCGGGGAAGCGGCGCGCCGCGGCGGCCGGACCCAACAGAGGCAGAACAGCAGGCAGCGGTTCAAGAGCTCTATATTCACTGGTCAGCGTCAGCAAGCAGAATGAGGTAGTCCTAAAACAGGCGACGGACGCTGATATAAGTAAATACCGACTTATATAAATAACACCCAGAAAAGTTCACTCATCAAAAAGTCTTCAAATAAAGTCGTGTTCAATTTTCCAAAAACATTAGAATTTTTTGCGAAAATTTATGTCAAACACAGACAATTTTTTAAATTTCTTTAAGCCATTTTTTCTTAAAACCTGCACGTTTTTTTTTATTAAATTGGGAACTGAGATAGCATTGAAGAAGCTTAAGAGAATGGTGCAGGTTTCATGTTCGTTGAAATGCCTAATTTTGCAAAAATGTTAAAAAAATTAAAACTAGTGGTGCTTCCAACGCACATACTTTCTCGCTCTGCTTCTATACGGTCCTTATTGCTATTCCACTACTTCATAAACAAGAAAAAGTGTATTATACCAGCAAACCTTTTCGGTACCGAGACCCGACAACCGAAACTCAAATTCAACGAACCGGCACTTACACCACTACGCAACACCAACACCGCCTCTGTCGAACAGAGCCATGAAAGAATAGAAACGATCAATAAAATGGTAAATGCATGATTAAGAAACAATTGATACGTTGGTAATACGCTTTGCAAATACAAGAGAATTAAAAAATTGTTAAAAGTTAATTATTTGAACAAATATATACAGACATTTCCAGGACATTTATCGCAATTACTTATATTTTAGTCAAAACGTAATTCTATCGCTTTTATCATTAGGAGGCCGGGTCAATCCATTTTAAGTGGTCCAGCAGTGGTCGCTCGACCATCTCGAAAAAAATTCATATTTTGTACATAAATTTCCTTATGTTTTGGCTGTTCAAAACCATTTTTAACTTTTTTTTTATTGTACCTGGTTTACCAATGGCGGCCATTTTTGTTTCGCGCCGTGCACCATTTTTCGCGTTCGCAGACATTTACTCTTTCCTACATTACTCAGCTCTAGGTTGTTCTAGCATTCTAGAATAAAAAGCATTCGATTCAGCATACTCTGGCCTACAAATCGAAATGTTATTACCTATTTTCTATGTTTTTATTTGGGAAATATCTTAACCAAATCTATGGAACGCGAACGAACGAAATTCGATTTTCAGAGAGTAATTTTTCAAAGAAGGAATAGAATCTAAGCCTTAATTTTTTCTGTGCATTTACACACAACAGTATAGTTACTTTTTGTAAAATATCATTAGTATATAACGTACCCCTTAAAAATTACATCCTCTTGAAAATTGAAATTTTGGATTTTTTCCCAATTTTGAACTGTAATATCTCTGTTGCGGGACCAGATAAAAATCTGAAAATTGTTCACATGCTAGACCGCTATTATACCAAAGTTCAGTAAAAATTACAACTTTTAGATTTAACTCCTTGTATTTAAAAAAAAAATGGAAAACTTACGAAAAAATAGGCTTCATTTCCCCATTGAGAATACTTTGTGCCAAGTAGTAATCACATTATTTTGAAGCTATTTTAAACTAAAATATACATTGATTTATAATAATTAATTATACTTCATAATTAATATACATAAAAGTGGTCTAATATATAATTTTCAATATTACGTATACTTTACTCTAAAACAAACTTACAATTTGACATCTACGTCCGTAATTGAAAATATGACATTTATGAAGATACATTAAACATTTATGAAGATACAATTGTTTTTCTTTGTGAAATACGCTCATCAAAAATAGATCTTCAAATAAGGTCATATTGAATTTTTGAAATATGAGTAGTTTTTCTAAAATTTTCTGACAAACATAACAGCCCGCTCGGAATTCACTAATTCACTGCGCTTCGTTTTTAGCGTCTTCTTACAACTACATTGTGAAAATACAATTTTTTCTTAATGAAATGTATTTATCAAAACACCTTCAAACAAGGTCATGCTTAACTTTTTGAAAATACGAGTAGTTTTTCTATAATTTCGTGACATACATAGTAGCCCGCTGCAAATTTACTGCGCTTCAGACAGCTGGATGCATCGTAAATTAGAATTGCAATTTTGTATTTAATTTCTTTGTTCGTTTCATACATTCGACTTTTTGTTATACATTTACACATTAATCTTTTAGAAATTATTCATTTTCAAGTATTTGAAATAAAAATTACTGCTCTCAGAGAATATCGACAATGCAGGTAACGCAACAATGGAATTCCGTTTCGCTCTCGTGAATTTCTGTAAATTATGTCATTGTTGTGACTTGATGTAGCTGTATGACAAGGAGTTATGATTGTCAAATTTATGTGGATATTTGCATAAAATATTTAGTTTTCTCACCAAATGCTGTACCATTTGTAGTGAGTAGAGTATTTGTTACATGATTTTAGAATACTCTTCTTTATTCATGGCCCTATGAAATGCATTTCTATATTATGCGTGGTATCAGGCTTCTTTTTTCCAATACAAGTTTACAAAACTTTTGTATTATATTTTTATGCAGTTGTAGACTTCATATAGTTCTGACAACTCTGCGATGGAAACGGTGAGTTGTTCGCTTCTTGGTTGAATTGGACGTTTTCATATAAAAGAAAAGTTGTTAGTAGCGCAGAAAGTGCAATATTTCAATACTACTTAACTGTTTCCCATAAAGCGGGAAAGTTTGTGCTGTTGTAGTACCACTGGTTTGTTCTATGACTTTAGTTTCTTTCGACAAGAAAATGTACTTGTGTATAGTATTTTCATGCAATGCTTGTTTAATTTTTATTTTGACAAAATAAGAATACCTTTCAAATATGCAAAAAAATGTGTTTCTTTTTTCAATTTATAAGTTCAGAAGCAGCTTAAACTTTGAGAAAACGAAACGTAAATATTTGCTGTGTTTCGAAATATTCAATTAAGCCGCGCATATATACATATCAAATGTTCATAATTCAAACAGTTTACATCATTCCTGATTTTCTTTATTCAAACATGTTACATGAAGTTCTTTGCTATATATCGAGATAGTATAGCAATATATCGATAGTTATCGATAATTATTCGTGAGTTCTCACAGGGCTCTCGGTCTCGTTCGATATCGGAGTGTAGAAGGAACTACGTGAGTCACTGTAGGAAGCCATGATTCTAGGTTTTTATTGTTCTAAATGGCTAAAAATGAGGTGCATGTATAAAATAAGAAGAGCTTAATTTAAGTGGGAGGTGTAACGGGACTGATGGCTACTGGAAAAATCGGCACAAAGAATGACTTGGGAAGTACCGGACGTCAACTATTAGCCAATCAAATTTCATTCTAGTGCTTGTGGGTTGTGGGGTAAAATGGTGTTGAGGGTGGTGTAGTGCATCACAAATGTCTGTTCAAATAGTGGTTTGTGCGATTTATTACTCGTGTTTTTTGTGTAGAACTGGAACAGTTGAAGCCTGAGCAACCACGGATGCTCTCCCTTTGTAATTAATCTGGTGTGCGACTAGTAGATTGTTCAGAGCATTGGAAAATGAGGTGAGTTTGAGCCCTGTGAGAAACCGCTTGGTTACTTGGAATTATAGTTATTGAGGTGCGTTTAATGGTAATGCATTTGTTTACATCACTCAGTGATAGTAGTATAAAGCTCACAATAGATGATACATTCAAATATTTTTTTAAATATTTTGCTTTTAGCCTATGTTTTATGCGTACACTGTGCGTATGTGTGTGTGAGTAGATTGTAGTACTTTTTGAACATTTAATTACGCTGCTGCGCTTAATTCTGATTGTGTTGCAGTGACTTCATTATAGAAACCAAGAAAACAGAATTGCGAATGTATTTCTTTAATGTCATATGTGCAAGTTTTCTTGCTTTCCTGTACGTCAACATTTGCCCTGTCCCACCGTGTCGATCATAGTGGCTCGCAGCGCTAGTTCTGAAACGTCAAATACATGCGTATTGCCTCGCGCGGAATAAACAAGAGGACGGAGGGTGTTATTGACATTTCGGGGACGGTTGGCGGGCGGCTCTCGCGGCGTTTCGGTGTCGGTGCCCTGTGCTCGCTCGTGCAGAGGGACACATTCTGAGATGGGAGGTGCGGCGGCCCAGACCAGGGCACCGCTGTCCCTTGGGCCGCGACCTCGCCGCCTGTGGCGTGACTCCGGCTGTCAAAAAGACTGGCACCTGCTTTCTCATTAGCGCCGCGCGGCGAACGCGCTCGGTCGGAGATAATCGGAGGCAGGTTTTCAGCTGATAATTTATTCATTCCGCGGGCTACACGGAAGCCCAAACTTTTCCCTTAAATTTGTTTTTGTATGCTTGCGCAAGTACATGGTACTGGGCATTATTTGGCAACAGCTCCGTAATTACGTGTGTCTGGGACGTTTTCTCGCCGAAGTGAGAAAGAATTGTAATTGAGTTGGCCGGGGAGGGTGTTGCAACGTCGCAGGCACATGCGAAGGGCCGCCCCGCGCCGTGTTGACGCCCCGCGCTGCCATATCGGCAAACGCCCCCTAGGACGAGGGACCGCCCTGCTGCCCCTTCGCCGTTTTGTGTCAGTGATTTGTACGAGCTAATTTAAGACCGTGTGAATCGTCGACATACTCGCTCCACACGGGGGCTTTCCAGTGATGTTAACACCGCTTCCCTGCAAATACACTAGTTTTTACCACAACACATCGATTTATTTTAAAGATAATGAGTCGACATATGTCTATTCTGCTTATTTCCATGCTAGAGCGCGTGGGAAATTTATGAAATTTAATTTTTCTCTGTACTGCATACATTTGAATTACTTTCCAAAAAATGTTTCAATTATTTTTGGAAATTTGCAATTTTTATGTTCCAATAAATGAGAAGTTTGTGATTTATTTCGTAGATGGGATAGTTAACATGTTTTAAGGGATTTAAAATTATATAAGAACTAATTTAGTAAGAGTAGAAATAATACTTCCTTGTACAGTGAAAATGTGTAAACAAAGAAATTAATGTTATTACAAGTGGTATTATTATTGTAGAATTGAGTATAATTTTGCTAGTGTCTGGACATTTCATATCTCATCAATACATCTTGGAGGGTGCAGTAAGCTACCTCAAGTTATAAAGTGTCGAACTCCCCTTTTTCATAATTATTAAATTAACATTTTTATTAATTAGATTGCTGGCAAGATAGCACTTCAAAAGGCACCTTTTATTTGTTTAGTAACCTAAACACCTTTTATTTATTTAATAACCTATACACCTTTTATTTATTTAATAACATTTTTATGTTCATTTGTGTGGATAAAGTGCTGGCATGCCAGAGTGAATTGGAAGTTTCGTGGATGTTACACTAAATTGCTAAAGCACTTTTGTAACAGCTAGAGGAAATAATGGCAGGATTGGCTGAACTGTTTTGACATAAACTTGAAAGCTAGCCTTATACTCTAAAACAATATTGTAATTGCATACAAATGAGAATCTTAAAATTGTGTAAGTTACTTTAAAAATTCACAACAGTTAATAAAATATTTACAGATGTTTATTCATTGTCAAAGTAAAAGGTATAAGGAAAGCTATTATACATGAATTCATCAATTAGATCCTGCCAACAATCTCCTTTAAAATGCTGCTAGACCAAGAGTTAAACTGACCAAATATTTTGGATAAGTGAAGATTGTGAGTAAAATAATCAATTTTTTGAGGTTGTCTTTGAATTCAGCTGTGATTCAAAGTTTGTATTTTTAAGCTAGAGAAAATAAACTTGGTAAGTGGTTTAAAAAATTAGCAGTTTTATAAGAGTGTAGTTGCTCAAATGTAATGTTCATTCAAAACTCTAACACTATCATTTAACAACTAGTTAAGATAAGGTATTAAACAAACATTGTTCACTAGTGAAAGAAGGATTTTGTGGGCTAAATAACATGTCTATGGAAAAATCTGGAAGAAAATCCTTTAGTATTATATTGTACCTACTTTCTATTTTGAGTATCATAATAGAGAAGACGCCTTGACATTTTCTGCATCATGTTTTTCCGATTTTCTTGAAATTGCATTGCTGAAAGTAATTTTTAGTAATTATATTTTGTTAATTTTTGTGGAGATATTCTGTACAATTTCCAGAATTGATTTTAGTTATCAGGAAAATAATAGTGCCTTCAGCGAATAGGCAAATTTAAACTTTGTATTTGCTGTTGTTAAGTTTTTCTGACTGGGAATAGAATTTGGATAAAATAGCACTTAAGTGAGAAAATCTTTAAGTTATTGAACATATTTTTTGGTTTCTTTCTTCATTGCCTCGACTGCTAAGGTAATATTGTCCAAATCCTTGATAAGAGACCACTAATAAATATTTTCTGGGTTTTGTCTGTTTTGATGAAATTAGTGCAGTGTTTGATTTACATCACAGATTTATATTTAGCCTTAATACGATGGAATATTCAACAAAATAAATGGTATAATAATATAATTTTTAAATGATTAAAAATCAGTACTTATATATGGTTTTCTTCATATTTGCTGTTTTGTGGTCTGCCACATGTATCTCTTGCTTTGTAAGAATGAGCAGTTGCAGGCTTAATTGCAGACAGTTGCAGGTGCTTAATGCTTCATACATTTATTTCATTGATCTTCAGTGATCAGTGATATTAGCCCAGGGCATGTTTTGATTATTTTTTTTTCAATGTAATTTGTTATTTAATTTATTATGAACAGTAATTAAAAAAGAAAGGAAAGAAAGAAGGATAAAAACACTGCAAATTTCATAGATAGTTCTCCAGTTTTTCGCATTTTGTGTTATTCACATACCATTATAATATTTTGAAGTTTTTTTTCATAAAAATGAATATCCAATAAATGGCTTTTAATTTTACTTTCTATTGTCTGTTAGGTACGAACTCGTATATCCAATATTTTTATCCATGAAGTGTAATGAACAACGACATAAATTACAAATTATTATTTTTGTCGCATCATGGAAATATAATAATAGCTTACTTAAATAAATTTCAAATGTAAGACAAATTTAAGCATTGTTCTAATCAAAGTTAATTGATAATTTTTCAATAATCCAAAAATTTGCTCTTTAATCTGTTTTGTGCGTAGTATGATACAGTATCATCAAGCATAAAACAATAAGAGACTTAGCATTTTGGCAGTAATTCCATTGCAACAAGTTCAATTTTAGATCTGTAACTTTGAATACAACACCAGAGGTTATAAATTTGATTTCATGTAATAATTTTACAATATGTGCCAATGAATACGTTCATTTAGATATTAATCCTTCTAGCACTTACAGTATTATTAGTTTTGAATTATATTTTTTAAATCTTCAAATTCATGTCTGTCTTGTGGAAGTAAATTGTTTCTATTTTTCATCTTGAAATTTACCTTATAATGAACAAAGAGTTAACAAAATTTTCTATCTCATGTGCTCTTTTGTAAAGGTGTTTCTGGTTTGATTTTCACATCCTGGAATGAATTATCTGTCATAAAACTTCATTTATATTGATAAAGTTTTGTCTATCGAAATTTATTATAATTTCCATTTCTAATGTTTCATTATTTTTATTAGTTACAAGTTTTAATTGGAAATAATTTTTATATAATTTATTTTTTAGTAACCTTTGTTGAAAGTCCTAGGCCTTTCAGAAAATCTGTAAATTCAGTAATTGTCTGCTAGTCACATGTTTTGGGATATTGCTAGTCGTTCATCTTTCCTTTCCTACTGGCTGACGCATGGTAAAAAACTGTTTCATCACAAATTTCTTCTCCATTGTATTATGAATTCTCAAATAACTAATATTTAGTTAAATCTACTTATTTCTAATCATTACCCCATTAGAAACCAAAGACAACATTTTGCAGTTTTTTTAGGCCTATGCATTAATTGAATGCATGAATTAAATTCCTTCCTCAGAAAGCAATTTTCTAATTGACTATTTTTTAGCGAGAACTTAAGAGCTCTCATGTTTTTGTCCATAATGTAATGTAATCAGACGTTTAGGGAATGGCTTCACCAGATACTTTTCTTTCTTCATCCTTTTTCCTTTCTTTTTACTCAACCTTTTCTCTTCCTCCTTCTCCTCTTACCCCTATACCCCATCACCCATGAAGCTGAATTCACATCTGTTTCTGCGTAGATCTTCTAACCAGTTTTTGTGCAACACTGTTCAACAGAGGTTATGAAGGTACTGAATAACTGCATTTGATAAACCTCCATTACAGATAACAGAAATACCTGACCCTCGTGGACAAGGCAATTTCATGATCTTTCTGGTTATTTTTCAAGTAAAGTGATTTAGTTCTTTACAATTTTAAGAGCATTACAAATCATAGAGTTACATTATTTGTCAAAAGGAAGTTTGAGTATATTCTTTTGAAAATTATAAGGAGAGTGGAGCATTTTTAGATGCATTTCCCCAAAACTGCAGGAAATAAGGAAATGGTTTAATGAATGATTAAAAAGAATAACGAAACAAACTGATATTGGCATCAGAATAGAGAAAGATAAGGGAAGTTCTTAAAATTAGGCAGAATTAAATTAGAAAATTACCTCCTAATCTAAGGACATAGGCTTTCAAAGCTGTTGTGAATTAGTAGAAAATGGTCTGGATGATACAGGACATCTTTACATCCATTCCACAAGACCACCACCTGTCTTTGAACCTACAGTTTGTTTTGGACAATGTGATCTACACTGCAACCAACAGCTCGCTATTTATTTGAAAAAATAATTTTTGAACTTCAAATTTATATTGTTAACCAATCCTTGAATTTGGTGGTGTAAATAAGTGTAACGTACTGTAAGAGTAATATTAACTTCAGTTATCAATTAGATTGAAATAGTTGCGATTTTGTGCAAGATTGTTGCTCAGTGTGGGATCTCAAGGAACCAGTAGTATTTTTTCATATTAGACAAGATTCTGCATTATACAGTGCAATGCAGTAGAATTTGTTTGACAGGACCATGATTCATGTTCACTTTAGACAGATTGTTGCATTGTGCATGTTCAGCATTGAGCTAGTTTTACTATATCAAAAATTGCAAAATAATTTAGTTTTTATAATAAGTCTTTGCCATTATTGGTAATGAAAATTTTTAAGGCATGACTAAATGAACTATTTAAATTTAGATGGGTTATGAGTACTCATTTTCATGTTTCAAACATATTGATTTTGAAATTCAAATTTTAAAACGGACTCCTGTTCGTCTTTGAAAATAGAGAAATAGGAGATTGAATAGAAGATGTAAGAGATTCCTCAGTATTTTATGTGTCATCTCCTGGTAACTCTTCGAGTGATGCTGGTTTCTGCGAACTGTGGTTGGGTAAGCGCTGAGGCACTTTCATTTGCAGGGAAAATTGTTGATTCACCTTGGTTCCAGGATTCCCAAGAATTGAAGAGGCTTGAGTGTATTACCTCCAGTAGTCGCGCTGTTTTAACAATTTTAATTATTCAATTAAATTTTAGTCGATTCAGAGTTGTTTTCACAGTTTTATAGTTTCACTTTTTTTTAAAACTAGAATGAGAGTTATAAACCAAATATCTCGTTCACGTTGAGAGAGGATTGCGAATTTTGACGTATAAACGTCCCCTAACGTGGAATATATTTTTTAAATGCCAACGTAGTTTTTAGTTTCAATGAACATGTATTATGAATATTATATTTTGAAAGTATGGAAATATATTGACAATATTCATTTCATAATGAAGCACATTAACAACTATGCGCAGTTCATTATAAATACTGTCAGCAACGCCATTTGAAGCGGCGCAGTTTTTCGTTCGTAGCATTGGGAAGGCTTTTGACCACCTGTTTTAACTCCGCGTTCGCGTCTTGTTTATTTCTGAGTGGCCCCGCCCATTCGTATCCACGCGGGTAGTGCTGCGCGCTCCCCCGTTGCACTGCCGGTATCGACCGCAGTTATTTTGTCAGCTGGGAGGTCGTCTCCAGTGATCCGCTACCGGAAAGAGAATTTCGGTTCTTTTTAAAGGGAACAAATAAAAATATATGGAGCTTGTCTTCTAAAACTCTTGTTTCGGGGGAAGAATCCAAAAAGTGTTTGGCAGTTGAACACTGTTCATTTGTGCAAATTTACACAGGATAAACAATATGAAATCGTTACATGATTGTGGGGAAAAATGTAAGTCTAAAAACATTTGAACTGTTTACTTAATGAAAATATTTTGGTTACGTCAAAATAACTTTTTTTAAAAAAGTGATATGTACGATAATGGTGAACTGACGAAATTATCTGGTGGGTTTCCGATAAAAAATAATAATATTAAAAAATAGACGTTACTTGAAGAAATTTGTCGAGACCACCATTGAACCCACACACCTTCGTTGAACACTAATTTCGCTGACTGGGACATCGGAAGACTGCAGTAGGGTACGACGTAGGCTAATTCATTGTATTACATGTAAAAATATGTAAGATAGTAATTGTAAAAAAATACTAATGATAAAAAATTGGTAAATTTAGAATCATTTCAGTATTTACATTAGATTATAAATGGTTGTTTCAGGAATGTCATTGCTCCAACACGCTGTTGTGGTCACATTAGATTGAAAAGATGTATTATTAATTATTATTATTATTATTATTATTATATTATTTTAATCAGTGCATTTAACATTGCCCGTTCACTAAGTTCGAAGAAAAAATTGAAGGGGTTTTCGAGAAAATATTGTTTTTAATATTGCCCAATTCACTCAGAATTAAGCAAAAACTACTACAATGTTCAAAAATATAAACGACGTTAATTTAAGAACTAATTCTGGAGAACAAATTTCATTTGAAGAAAAAATCCCTATATCTAATGTTGAAATTTTAGGAAGACGCAGAAAAAAAAAGAACTTGAATTTTTCGAAAATTTAGTGTTGACAGGAAAAATCGAACGTATTGCATATTTGTAAGTATTTCACTCCTTGTTTTCATTGAATTTTTTTGTAAAATGTAGTTATTTGTTATGTATAGCAATAATGAGAAATAAATTAACAAGTCTCTGTAAGTTAACAATTCTCGCTCATGGGCCTTTTTAACACACAAGAATGTGTTAAATCTCCTAGCCTGTACGCCCTATTGTTTATGCACTCTTAAGTAAACACTATTAAAAATCAAGATACTTCCGATTCAAAATGTTTAATCGTACTCGCATTTGACATTTTGAAATCAGTCATATGTATTATTACATTTTAATGGGACATTGCTTTGCTTTACTGGAGGAAATGGGAATTAATTATTTGAATCAATAATTGTCAACTGACTTCTCAAAAAACAACAAAAAGCGAAGGTCACTGTATCCCAGTGACGTACAGCCACCCCGGAGCGATTTGTACAAACCTTTTAAATCTCGCGCGGGTTGCTCTGGATGCAGTGCCCGTGAACCACTTATCTATAATGCAATTTTTATAACTTTGCCCGTCCAGGCCTGTCTTCAGGACGGAATATGCCACGATATTTCGCGTCTTTCTCAGTCGTGCCGCTAGATATCGCATGCTCGCGACTGTATCAAGCAGTATTTGCGATCATGCGACATCTAGCGACCGAGAAAGACACCAAATGCCGTGTGATATTCCATCGTGGCCATAGGGGCTTGAGGGGCAGCTATGTAAAAAATCGCACTATAGTAAGCTTGTTACCTTGCTCGCGACCTTGACATGCCAGGTGTGGGCTGTAGGCCAAGCTGACAATACACAGCAGGTCGGAAATACAGGCAGTACTGTCGAGAAGTGTTTGCAGCCACAAGACGTCAGTGTTTATATTCACTTCTTAGGAATAATCGTCAGATTTTTTGAAAACGGTTCTGGGCGTATTTGTCACAGTTTAAAAGACTCTTTCTGGCCCAGCGATTCTTAACAAATTTTGGTTTAATGGAACGTAGGTTAGTTACACAATAGTAAGGAATTTCGTAACTAAATTCCGTCAGTGTTTCCATCGTGAATTTATTAATTCGTATTACCCTCGTAATTTTGAAGAAATTAAATTTTGAATGACTAATAACCATAAGGAGGATGGTACTTCTCGATATCTCAATAATGAGTTCGAGCCCGTCGCCACCGCTTTTTAGTATGGTTCTGCAAAAACATTAACACGTGGTAGTTCTCAATCAGTACATCACGAACACAACCTGTCCCAGCTGTTTATATTCCTATATCTACGAATGAAATCTATGTTTTCCGATATCTACAAGAAAATGGCAAGGAAGGTAGTGTGGTCTCGATTGATCACCTTTCCTCAGACAATTAATACAGTAGTAAGTGGTAAAGAATACTACGGAATTACTAAAGAAATTAATTTGATGCTTTATCACTTAAATCGCCCATGTATATAATATCTCACATAATTAGATGGGTCATTACATGTCATTACACTACATACGTACCATAAGTTAATTTCAAATGACGCCATTCTCTTGTCTAGCCAACTGATGGCATTTGCAGCACCATTATTTTGGTTATTTTTATTATTTTTCTTGTTACCAACTTACAGACGGAACTTAACTCTGATCAATCTAGTACTTTCAAACAAATCTTACGTACAGACTAACACGGATTAACACGGTATTTTCTGGAAGCCTGTGAATGCACTCAGATGAAAATTTAACATCAATTTTTTGAATTTTGTATATTATTATTAATTAATAGTAAAATACAAAATATTTTATTAATTATTATTATTATTGTTATTATTATTTTACGACGTATTAAAAAATAACCCGGAAGGCAGAAAGCAGCTGACAAGGCGTGGCGAAACCGAAGCTTGTCGAGGAATAGGTGGGAGTGAGGGACAATAGGTGGGAGTTTGTTCTGTTCCCGGAAATCGTTATCAAGCTGGTGGCAATCACAGGCACTAATGTTGTCATCTAAGCTCGAAGTCATTTTGAAATACATCCGCACCCACCTTCTAACACTGTAAAATGTAGTTATCAATTACACTGCCAGGGTGAGGACTGGGGATGCTGAAGTGCATTCTGAAATGAAAAATTGTCCGAGAAATGAAAAATGAAAAATTGTATAATTTGTAGTACATGGTTATATCATTTGACAGTTGCAAATGGTAAGTAAAAAAAAGTAACAAACGATACCCCCACTCTGTGATAATACCATCTTTCAAATTTCTTTGAACGGCTGCGATAGCTCGCGGCAACATCGTTGGTTTTGCAGCATCGCGGACCGGAGGGTCCTAGGGTTAGATCCCGGACGGTGACGATTTTTCAACTCTAGGTTCATAAGGGAGAATTCTAGTGGCCGGCGTCTTTGATCGGTCGTTTTCTGTGGTTTCTCCGATCAGAATCAGTGCTGGAGCTGTTTTTCTTACCTCCCCCGAGTCCCCTCCTCTCCTTATCCCATCCCTCCCCCCACTCAATATGCACTAAATGCCGAGAGACCAGTCGAGAGATTACAGCTTGTCTCGGCTAAGCTGGTGACCTGTTGGAGGGAAAACCTGGAAACCAACAAATCAACATGAAGCTGGCCGCCGAATCTCACATTTCATTGGGGAACCGGGTTATGACATACACTTCACTTACAGGACTAATTACCTCAGTTGTTGGCGATCTCGGAATAAATACTCACTCATACCTCGGTGAGACGAAAATGAGTACAGTTTTCGCGAAATATAATTAAAATGGTTTCCTCAATTTTGCACTCAGTTTCTATGTCAAAGCTTCAGTTGTCGAGTTTCCCCCCAAATTTCTGGTTGCAGCGCTCAACACAAGGCAGCGGCAATTCCATTACATTGGAAAATTGGGAATACAGCAAGTTCACTAAGCTTGCACCCAAAAATTGATCCTTGTAACTTGTGCATTAGCTTTAGAGTCTAGTGGTCTGCAACAGCAAAAATGCTGTTGAACAAAGCCACACGAAATAGTTTTCTGTAAAGAAGTACGCTCGCTGCTCAAGAACAATTAAAATACTTGCTTATAACACATACTTACATATAACACATACTTGCTTAAACTACAGCAATTCTGTACAAACCAAGATTTTTTCTAAAATGCTGTTTCGTAACGCAACACGAGTAGCAATTATGTGGGGTGGGCTCTCTTGGAGCCTTGCTGTCGCATGACAGCTACGTCGTAAGCATTGACTCTGGAAATATGAGAATTCATTCGGTACACACATGAGAATAGGGGAAATAACACAATAAAACTTTTGCGCTTTTTAGTCCAAATCGAAACTGTTTCATTATTTTTGGACTTTTCTAATTATTGGGTATCTTACGAAACCATAGGTCGAAGGTTGCAGTTTCCTTTCAATTTTTGCGTGCATTGGAAATTGGTAAAATAGACATCACTCGCATTTTATGACACAATCTTCTAGTTTCATTGCAAAATCGAGATATATCGTGTGCGCAAATTGTAACACAATTACAGCGCGATCCACGTCTCACCGTATGATTTCTCTCTCACATTTGTTTAAACTTCCGCGATAGTTTCATTGTCTTTTTATTGTGTCACTCTACCTGTGTGTCATGCTATTTGGCTCCAAAGAGTAGGCTATAATTGAGAAATTTCTATTCTCATTTTCTTTTGTGGCACTACATTTGGATTGTATTCATCAGAACCATATACTCTGTTCCTGGTTTCAAGGATGCTAAATAAATTTCAGATTTCTTATTTTGTAGACTTCGAATAGAAATGGTCCCTGTAAAGCTTATTAACTTTTACTTAAGAGATAAAACCCCTACACTGCAAAATTTAGCTTTCTCGAGTTTTTCCAGTTCGTCTTAATCAATATCACAAGAAGTGAATTCTCTTCAAATGCATTTTTTGGAGATGCGTCGACTCACCTGCAAATTTTCTTAAGTCAAAAACCAGCGTATTATGAAACTAGATGGCTCCTGCCTTTCATTGTCAAGATTTACATCATTTTCACACTTCTGGAGAGAGAACAAATCCGTAGCACAATATTCCTTCCTTATTAGCTACTCATTCGTGTATTGGCCATGTCTTGGGTGGGGCAGCAATAACATTTATTCTTGCATGTGTAGCCCACCAAACGGTATAATCACTAGTGAATACTTTGGTCGACTTCTTTCATTCCCGAATAATAAAATGGCGAACTTCTGATTTGTGTGAGCAAACTAAGATTTTGGTAAAGAAACTAGCTGAATGCAACGTGAATTGCGGTGTTTCGTTTTTATTTTATTGTCAAATTAGATTGTGAATCTAAGAAACTCGAGTGTAATCCGTGAAAACATTATTTTTTCGTGAATGACAAAATTTCGAGAATGAAGGATCAAGTCAATCGAAATCACGACTTAAGATGTCCGCTCATGCGTTCTGGGATTAGAAGTTCAGCAAATCAACGTCCAGAAGACGTAGACGACGAACTATGACCAGTACGCCGACGTTACGTTAACATGGTCGCTCTTAAAGCCTAGTAGCAACTTATTCGTGGGTGTGTACTCGAGTCGGGGTTGTATCAGTAACGAGACCGAAAGTGAACTAGGTAGTAAACTTTACAATGCTGTCTGTCTCTGACTGCCGTTTGCTAGAGTTTTCAATTAACCATTGTATTTTGCTTTATGAGTTTCTTTAGTAAATAAATACGCTCTGCACCCTGAATATCAATTTTCCTTGTGCCATTCTAAATCAATTCAACTTTTGCAAATGTTCAGAAACGATTATAAATCTATTATAAAATGGGTAAATAAAAGACGCAGGGACTATAAAGATCACTGCTACCGCTTACTTCAAATTTTGCAATTAACTTTAAACGGAATAACCAAGCTGGGAGCAAAGACGTACACGTCACGGCGCATGCGAAGAACACTACCTATCGAGAAGACGTGTACGTCTTCCAGGTGGACGGTTCTCGGGCATTGGTAGAAAGTTAAATTCGCTCAGGTAACGTCGTGTTACGTCTTTCGATTTCCTGTCGTGGTGGTGGTGGTGCAAAAACTGAGTTATTCGGTGAATGAAGGAAGCACCGGAGTGCCGGAGCGGGCCGCGAAGGCGCAGGGGGGCCGGCGGCGCTGGAAATAGCTGGCGGGGGAGGGGGGCGCTAAGTGGGGGACCTACGCCGTCTCCTGCGGGTGATCCTCTTGCCTCCGCCCGACCACGGCTTTCGGAAATCCGTCGGAGGCTTCACGGGAAGACCACACGGGAGCGGTCTTGCAGATCACTAACGTTTACGAATGAGGCTAAAAGGGTGTCGAATAAGTGTTTCGGAAACATTTGCGCCACAAAATAATCCTATTGAAACCGTGTGAGCTATCGGGACAAATGGAAGAATCTGTACGCGTGTGATTGATAAATCGAGGAAACAAAAAGTATGTTCGTATGTGGTGACAAAATATCGATTGGCTCAAGTATTAATCTTCATTTCTGAATCTGGCGCTCTTGTCTTCTGTCATTCTCTTTGATGTCGCGTGAGAACAGAACGTTGTGTGTTTAATATTGTGACGTGCTTTGTTTCTGCGTGTTGTGACTTTTACTGAATTTCTCGGTGTTGCATTGTTCCACGCCGAAAAAGTACTCGTGATTCAAATGAAAACCTTACAAAACTCAAGAATTTGGAATACGTGCACGGTTATCCTCAGAGACCTCAACGTAATCGGGCGTGGAAGAGGAGCTGACAAGCGGATAAAAGTTTCATAGTTTAGTGAGGGAGGGACAATAGTGTGAATTGGTCAGCTTCACAGGCAACACTGGACTTGTCGACTACTCTGGACTGGCGATTGTGTGCGGAGAAAGTGATAGATTGTATTCCAGATTCAGTTCACCGGTTTTCGTCATGAAGACCGATCAGATATTGGATTCTGCAATCAATGAAGTAGAGTAAGTTTCAGGGATTGTTTATAGTAAATCTTCAATTACTTAGAGTGCTTGTGTATTCTGATAAAATTGCACACTTTGATTCGCTTGTCCCAACGACAAAACCAACATTTTGCAAAGCTGCCATTTTTCATGATGCTGTTAATTGGAGCATAATTCAATATCATCAGCTTCCAAATGGCATTTTCCAAAGACGTGGTTTGATGTTTCAATGGCCCGAGTTACGAGTAATCTTTTACTCCAGTTACACAAGCTCGTCGGGCATCGTACTATTGCGTTATTTGACAGCCCTCCCTCGCACTTTACGACGCAGTAAACACGAGTTTCTCTTCTCAGATGCTGTCGTTCTTTCCATCTCGATCTCTCGTTTTGCGCGCTTGCTTTTAGGTTTGAAGTAATGAGACTATCAGTTGTTTTAGAATTTTCTCATTTGTCGAGATTTTCACACTTATCCCCGGAGTTGTTTCGAACTAGTGAAAAATTCATGACAGTTCGAATAAGGAAAGCTAGTTATATGCGTCTTTACATGAATTTACAAACATTCTAAAAGGTATACTAACTGCCTGGGTCATGTAAAATCCGCGCCCAGGTTAGGCTCGGCTCACCGGAAAAGCTTGTGATTATCTTAACGATGAACAAGACTATTTCGTTAAAGTACATTGGAAGAAAACTCTCTTTCTAGGTACACGTTATCCAACATATGTTAGATTACAGAAGTATTGAAAACATCCTTATACTTTACGAAGTTGATTTTATTGGAAAGTTATCGTGGGAAGTTTTTTGCGATCGTCTTTGTATTGAGCCGTTTTTTTTTCGATTCCTTGCTCTCTCGTAACTGAACTGAGCAGCCATTCTACCTTGAGGTTCTTCGCAAGACAAGAAATTGACGAGCCTAGGATATTGTCTCTTCGCGAGCGTGAGGGCTCGCAGGTGGGAACATCCTTGGAATGACATAAGCTGAAAACTTTTAATTTTAAAATGAAATTCTTTGGAACGTTTTCATTATCATTGCATTTGGGATGTCCGTGGTCCTTTTATAACACTGCAATTTAATTTAAGTTTTTATCTAATTTGGAAGTTACGGATGTAAAGGTCGCAACTCTTTTAATTTAAATACATTTTTAGTATAAATTGAATTACCATTAAACTTCTCCGATCATTGATATTTCCTTTAACTACCTAATTATTGTAAGTACGAAATAATGTTCACATATATGTATTAGTTTTTGTAGAAAAAACTATTACATGTGTCGTAATATTTAACGAGCTACGCGCCTAAACTGTCACTGATTGTAAAACTCGGACCATCTCCATGTGTAGTGGTGTTTGAGGGCTCATTTCAGAGCTTCGGAAGAGAGGGTCAATTTAAATCGGTTCTCCTCCCCCCGATTTACCGCGGCTGGGGGTGGGGGGCAGGTGAGGGCTTCTCTAATTTTTTATACAAATTACGAAGCTCCAGGTCCGACAGAAGAGGTTGAAGGCTTCTTTGAAAACTTAGCGGGAGGTTTAATGTCTTCACAGAATGTCCGCTTTGAAAGTCTTTTTCCCCATAGTACTAAAATCCAAATTTTGTATGTTGGATTGGAGGGAAGGGAGCACCAGCTAGGGAAGCGTCATGGATGCGGGTATTTTCAACATCAATGTATTGAAGTCGATGTTTAAATTCTATGTTCTATTCGTGGATGAAAAATTGCTATCATCACCATTTTGTAAAAGTTACAACATGAAGTAATAATTGATGAATTATGTTCGAACCACACGAACGTTCATTAAGCAGACCATCCCTCACCTGAGATAATCCTGGTGCCCTGGTATTTCCTTAGTCTTTCCTCATATTTCGCATATAGGGAGGAGTTTAACTTCGTTTTCGGTTAAATTTTATATTTAAATTCGTATAAACGGCCACTGCCCAATTAAATGTTGTTACGAGCGGATTTAGTGTTAGAAGTTACCAAACTAGCTTTAATATCTTTTTAGCATGTTTAATGGCATCGCTGGGTTTTGGTGATGTTTTATCAACATCGGTGTTTTCATTTTGAGCATCGATGTTTTGTTGCCGATGTCGAATAACTAGCACCAACTACCTCGCCAATGTCCGTCGCCCTTTGGGGCCTTGGTGCTGCCGAATTCGACGGAGCAGGCGGTGTGGCGCTGGTTCCCAGCCACACCATAGTGCGGCGGCTCTTTAATTTCCACACGTACTTCCGCCCACGCGGACTTCCGCCTTTGAGCTGGAGGGCTCCGCAGGCTGCATGCTCAACAGGGAATGCGCAATTACGTTTAAGCTGTGGAAGTGGATAAACTGCAGCGCATCAGTACGGGAGAACATAACGAGATTGTAGTTGCAAAAGAAAGAATGGAGCGCGTAAATTAAAATGTACAAAGGGTTACAGGTGCAGGTTGTGTTGTTATTCTGAATAAAGCGAAAATAAAATCTACCGGAACGTATACTTTTGCACGCGCATCTCGGTGCGGATCCACAGCCTATAACGTGGGAAGAGCGTGGAAGACTAATTCCTTTTATGGGGGAAAATGATTTGCGATTTTACGAAGGATTATTTCTTTTAATCCAGAAATATTCAAATAACATTTCATGTAAAATCTCAAAATGGTAAATCGCGATGTACAGTATTTGTTCCTACCGAAAATAAACTCCGGTACCGTCTGTTTTCGAAACAGAAGCTCTAACAGAGTAAGGTCTGGAATCAAACGTTACACTTCCGGTAACGATATTATGTGCTACCCGCATTGGTTATAGTACAAATGGGATGAAAGATAATGATGAATTTTTCAACACCATTCCATCCTGTTGTACTACTTCATATAATAAATTATTTTTGTTTTAACATCGTTTAGGCGGAGGATATTGGAGAGCAGAAAATCCTTAATCCACACGCCTTCCTTTGGGTGGAAGTCGAACAATTTGCCCCGAATGAATGTACGGATATTAAAACGCCCCGATGAATGTTCGGATATTAAAGGTGCATCTGACAAATATTTGAAAAGGATTCTTCTGCTCAAACCTCACGTGGCCACAGGACATTGTGAGGGCAGCCCTGTCACAGTGCCCGGTGATACGAAGTAAACGTAAAGGAATTAAATAGGGACGAGTCGTTATTCATTAATTAGGGAGGGCTCGTATTTGGGCAAAAGGGTATACGACAGAAAAATTGAATTCTGAGTTAAGTGTAGTAACACTTCTTTTGTTTCAAAACTATTTATTTGAATTATTTTAAACTAACTTTAAACTAACCTAATACTGTTTACCTATGTATATCTTTGTATCTGAAAATTAATCATTCAACAATATCTACACTAAATGCATTTCTTTTTGCTCTCCTGTAAAATTATGAAACAGCACTTATACCCTTTTGCCCACACTAATAGTACTAGAATGACACCGCGTGAAAGACGGTCGATGTTTCGACCATCTTGTCGTGGTCTCTTCAGGGCTGAAAAATGTTTTCCGGAGGCTGAACTCTCGTTTCAGCTCAGAGGAAGACCAAAACAAGAAGGCCTAAACGTCAGCATCACAGATTTCGCCGCTGCTTCACCCGGACGACCAAGATCATTCGTATGACTGGCCGCAGAATTCTCCTACATTACGAACGTGGAGATCTCAGGATCAACTTGACCGGGAGCGCCGTGTCACAGGCACAGAGGCTGTCATACTGTGGCCTTCCTCAGGCCGCGCTTTCGTGGAGATCGTCAGATCTCTTAGGAACAGGGTTACAACCTAATGATGACGATTTGTAATCCGTGTGATAGAACATGGTAGAAAATTGGAATTGCAACACTTCCAGGTCCGAGAGGGGCACGCGCTCCTCCCTCCCAAGCTTTCTCTCCCCACACACACCCTTTTCCCCTGGATTCGCCCTTGTATTAGCTGAAAACTGCCCCCGCCGTGTGAAGGGTGAACTCTACGACGCGATCATCCCTGCAAGTGGCTGTGCCACGGCAGGGTAACCGTCGCCCCTGAAGCGAGACGGGCTGTGGCCTGGGGCACGCGCAGGGGCGGATCCAGGAGCGAGGCATGTCCCTTAAAAACATTGTTTAATAATTTTACGCTATTCCAAATAATTACCACACGTTGATCGCATAGCATTGTAACGAAAAAGGCAAAGGCAGCATTTCAATAAGAAATGCACGTCATTTTTGCCAGCAATTGGGGGAGGCGTCAAAAAGTCGTTTTTCTTGACCAAATTGGGGGAGGGCAACTGAAATCCTTGGTGGATCCGCCCCGTGCGCGTGGGCGGGGCAGAGAGTGTGTGGTGCATTGACTGGTGCGTGTCTTTGCAGCGCCGCCGCGCAGTCTGCAGAAGGTGCGCAGAGCACGGACTCACGCAAAAGGTACTTTTGTCTCTCTCGTCCTTTTGCCATTTGCCTGAGATCCTCCCTTTTCTCTGTATGGTAAATAAGTTTTTTGATCGCAGTTTTTGTCTTCCCATTTCACGAGACGTCCAAAATGTTATAATTGCGATATTTATTGATTTATTTTTTTGCATGTTTTGTTGAAGTACTTAGTATTGATCTCCCTTGGTCTTTGTCTCTGCACTATTTTATTCGTGCTTCTTTTCTTTCTTCTGCTTGCTGTTACGCTACGATCAGGATGGTAAGCTTATGTTATGACGCTAGTATGTGTTCTTCTTTACCTTCCTTTAGCTTTCACATGCTAGTAACATTTTTACTCGAAACTAATTTTTACTCTAGCATTAAATCTAAAGTTGTAAATACTTTTCACGCCACTTCTCCTTCTGCTTACTCTTTAAGAAAACTAGTTCAAGCGTCGACTCGTTTCGCTCGTTGACTATTGACTAATTATAAGGTGTTCAATGAAATAACTTTGAGGGAAGGCTGAAAAGTCCCAGAAAGTGCATTATTTTAAATTTAATTTACATTATAAATAATAGGTTTTGTTAAATAATTCCTACATATCTGTGATGCTCTAGGATTTATTTCTATGACAGTTGGAAATTTCATTTTATGATAGAATAAAGTCATGAAGTCATATTGTTAGATCTATAAGACCATGCAAAAATGTTTCAAGAATCAGAATTCGAAGAATATCTCGTCCCCATGATTTTTAAAATATATACTTATAATTTACCATAAAAGTGCGGTGATTTTTTTAGTATTACTTGAGATGGACAGAGAATATTATTACATTTCAGAATATAAATTATTAATTAGGGGTGCTCATTTCTAGCCATTCATAAATTGAAAGTAAAACGCCAGAGTCTGATGAATTTTTTTGACGGATCTAGAATTGTATTAAAATAGAAACTGATAGTAGGTCCGAATATAGTATTCCCTTCGCATTCTTGATGTTTATAATACTATTCATTTTCTTCACACTTCTCTACCACTTCCAGATTTTATTAAATTCATTATGGGAATGCTGATGGGATGTTGTTGACATCAAGAAAGAAAGAAATGATGTCATCTTTGTCAATTCAGATTTATTCAGTTAGCCGGCTTTTGACGGCTTTGCCGTCATCAATCTCGCTGTATGTGGGGAAAGTCGAGACAGCATCGTCGAAAGCCGGCCATCTGAATAAATCTGAGTTGACAAAGATGGCATCAATTATTTCATACTTATTAAATTCAGCACTCTGAGTAATCATCTGTCTGGTCACTGTCGCTTTTGTTCTAAAGATTACGCGTTTTCTTTGTAAGCTTGACTTCTTCGAATCTTTTCTTTTAAAACTTTGCTTTCTGAGTAGCGATAACACATCTCAGCACTTCAGATTGCTTTTCATGAAATATGAGAAGTGGAGTACGTGTAGTTCTTTTTATTTAGCATTAGCGGCCGTATAATGAAGTTTTTCTCGCAACGTTTCTCTAAATCTGGGAATTTCAGAAAAAAATAGGCTTCGAAATTCAAAGATTTGATCTATTCACACCTAAAGCCACGGAATCTTTAATTCCTTGTTCTTGAAACCACTGAAGGAAAAACGTTTTGGGCAAAAAGTTCAGGTTGTTTGCTGGCAACGCTTGATCATTAATCATAATTCATAATGAAATGACGCGTCCGTCTTCAGATTAGTTTGCTGCTTTAATCAAGTCTAAAAGTAATAAGGGCAATGACTTTTGGTTGAGATATTCTGAGAAGTTCTTTAATCCCCCCTCGTCACAGATTGTGTGACACTTTAGTGGGTAGGCTTCGTTGACAAAGTTTTCTGCGATATTTAAAAATTTTGTTGGAGTGTTTGGTGCATAGAACTCTGTAGTTTGAAGTTCCAAAGTGCTCTTCTGAAGATTAGATAAAAGTTGATTGAGAGATGAAAACACTACAAAAGAAAATAAATTTTGCAGGAAATTCAAAGGAAACGCTTCCCAAGGCACAAAAATCTTCAAGGATGTCCTTCCACTTGTTTTGCAGTAAGGAGATAATCAAATCGTCGGTATCTACAATTTATTGAATGTAAAAAGTGATTAAAATATATGCGTTTTTATGTGGGAGAGATAATACAACAAAGGAAGAAAGTTCGCATCATTGCAAGTTTGTAACTTCTTTGAACTGTTCATTTTCTGATTTTAGAATTTTCATTATTGACGGGGCATTCATCTAAAAACAACAGGCAAATTTTGTTAATAGATGTTACTCAGTGGAAATTAATAACATCTCACATTGCATGAAACATTGACTTTTCTTATCCGCCATTACTCTGACACGCCTCTCTCTGTCAGCTGTAGCAATGCATGATAGTATTACCTCTTATCGCACGGTTGTTCTTGTTTAGGCTTTTATTATGACTTAGTAAATTTTGTAGGTACAATTTTTACCTTATAGATGGTAAGAATGTAGTTTTCAGAATGGAAGCAAGCGGTTGTGCTGTAAATCTGACGTATTCAGAAGTTTACATGAAGATGATTCCTGAATGAACTGCGGAATAAACTGTGTCGACGATCTTGGAAGATATGAAGGAGGCTGTTTTTTAGTGGATTTACACCCAGATTTTGTTTCAGTTCTTCGCTGTATTTCTTATTTACACTACGAACTGCTGAACCTGTGGGTTTCATCGTTATATGAATCTCCTGAAGCCGCTTGTTTAACAATAATAGGGATAAAACACTATAACAATATACTTTAACATATTGCTTTTGGCTGACATGAATGAAAATATTGGAATATCAAGCAGGAAGTAATATTACGTTTTGGACTGTCGTCTGTACTTCACAGTACTTTCTGGACACTATGAAAAGGGGGGTACCGCCGACTTCTCGGCTGTCTTTTGTTATATAAGGCTGTGGGCGCCTCCTTGAGGTATATTTTTTTAGAACTAGTTTTATCTCTGCGGATTTACACCCTGCATTTACAGGTACACCACAGTCTGATGACCCAGAAATAGCGTCCTCAAAACCAGAGGGAAAATTTTCTCGCATCCAAATTTTAAAATTATAGAATAAACCCTAACTGGAATCTTTCGAAGCTATTCAAAGAAAATATTTTTAATTAATAAAAATTAATACAACTTTGTTAGTGGTGAAATCTCACCTTGGGGACATTTTGAAGGCACTACCTATTCTTCCGTTTTACTGGAATTATGGTTGATAATGTGTTCTCTGGCATTGGGAATGAAGGAAATAAAGATAGCTATCACCCCGAAATAAATATATATTGAAATAATAGTAATGTAAAACCCGTGAAAGACTTGAGTCAGCAAGCAGAACACCGAGGTTTAGATTGGCAAAAAGAAGTGTGATGTTCATATGTAAGTGTATCGCTTTTCGTAATAAGTTTCATTACATCACACGACTATCATTCAGACTTTATCGTTGGCGATTGCAAGTGCATTTTTATTTGATGTTTATGACTACGATTACTTTTTCGATACTATCTGTACTGATCGAAGGTACATTGCATTGCACCCATTTAACAAGGATGGTTCATCAGTTGTTTTGCTGTATTGTTTCGTGTTCTGTGAAGCTGGTTGGTTTGCGCTCTTTTGAGACTTGAAAGAAGTTCGATCGAGACTCTGGTATTATTTATCCCATGCTGAGACGTCGGGAAATACGTATAATAGCTTTGTTTCTACAATAAATTCAAGATTAGTTATAAATTAAGCAAAACTGAAAAAAATTCAAGATTTTCAATGCACATGTGTTGATGTACTTTTTGCATTTCGAAAACTATACAAAATTGTACACACCTACTCCCACTGCGTGCATCATTTCAAGATATGTTCTGGTTAAAGACAAACACATTGACTTAGGTAAAAATGTGCAACTAACATTGAATTTTTAAAAAGAAAATCTGAGAAACGCTTCTCTTGTGTGTGCAAAACTATTATGCTCGTATTTTGAAGCCATGATGCCACCAGTGGTCTCTCCGCTAGCACACATAGCAGCCATTAGAGCATTCGTAACATGTGTACCATCTTATAACAACCACATGTGCGCTAGTCAGATTTTAAGTCAGGATTTATAAGATTCGAAGGAATGTGAAGCCTCGGACTCAAAGTTCAAGTTACAAAAAAAGGACTTCAAGTTACAAAAATCCTCGAAATTTCGCGGGAATCCATCCTACGTGAAATCCCTTGCCGTAAGAGGACTAGGATCTGCGAGGGCCGCGAGATTTCCTTGGATCAGGCAGCCATTGGGATTTGGCATTATGCGGGCCTGGGCCTTGGCCTTCACGCTATCACCCCTTTTCCCCGGACATTTTAGTCGACGGCAAAATAATTGTTCTGGCGGGAGCAGAGAAGCCGCAAAACATATGCAATCTGTTTTGTTGTTGACGTTTACTGCGAGCCTGTAAATTGTTACTAATACGCAAACAATATACTGCGTATTGTAGAAATTTATTATAATTTTGTAGAAACGCGAGTGTGTTTACATTTTTTTTCTTGAAAACTATGAACCTCACAAATCGAAGAATATGCAGTGGAGGCGAGAGCAGCATATGCTGAAAAACTGCCCGCGGACATGCATTTTGTAAACCCTTATGTAAGTTCTGAGATTCGCCGATTGCACTCCAAAGAAGTAAAATTCTTTTGGAATAACAAAGAATGCGACGTAGACGAAGTGCACCGGGCTCAAGTGTGTGCGGGAAAACAAACATCATTAGTTCTAGAATCGGCCAGGACATTCGTTTTACGTTTTTAATATTAATTAGTTCGTATTACAACAATTTAATGTATTTCACAGCAGCGATCATGTGGGCGACCGACCTTGTCCACCGACGTCCGTCCTTCGCGGCTGAACTGCGCGCAGGCGCGCCTGAGAGCGGCTACAGGCTCGTGACCTTAAGGATCTAGGGTGGCGGCCTCCGCAGAAAAATCTATTACGGAAAAAGTTGCAGAACTTATTAAACGTAGTCTAAATTGACTCTTATCATTTGTGGAAACCACGGCACGTTTTGAGGACGAATTTATTTTCATGCTACTGCGTAAGCAAATGTTCAACTTTTTTGGAATGGGCCTCATCGCGGACTATTGCGTCGCCATCCGTAGCTGGTGGATGCTAGGAAATAGAACAGGAGGAGAGGATATTGGGAATTGGGCGGAAGTAGCGTGTTCCTGAGGGTTTCCTTTGAGAGATTCCGTGCCTATTACGAGTACCTAAGCTAAGAATATAGATCCTTTCAACTGATTTCATAAATCACTGTTTGCTGCAGATTATTGTAAAAAAAATGTATTTTCGTGAGCGCAAATGTATCTTTCGTAATCAATGTCAAAGTTGATAGACAATTAAAATCCCGTTGCTTGCAACTTCGGTCGTACATTCTATACTGTTTGCCCTGGTACAAGGAATACTACGAAGAGACAAAATGTTCACACCGTACAAGTTGTAGCTTACGACAGTCAAATACGTCAAATATAACTAAAGGAATACTCTAATCGCCTTCTAATCACTCACAGACCTAAAAATCTTCTAATCACTCAGCAAAGAGCATTTACAGAAAGTGTTACGAGAACTCACCTTTCCAATAAGCAGAAAATATGCTCCCATCTCAAGGCGATCGAGTCTACGCTGATGGAAGTTCCGCAATTAACTAGTCGCCCTGGTGGTTCCCAACGTTTAATATCACTGGTGTCGCGCCTAGCGATAGAAAAGAGAAACTCAGGGGGGCGAAATATGGCGCCTCGATCCTGTATAACCCTTGATTACTACCATACAAATACAGTGAAATTTATAATTTATTTTATAACCAATATTTGGCCTCTTCCAAAGACTTTTCACAATCAGTAGAATTGTCTTAGAGCAGGCCAGGCCAAACCAAATGGTTGCAGGCCAGGCCAAGCCAAATGGTTTCACTGGCCACTTCGACGAGACGTAACGTTGTAGGGGGCCGCACGATAGGTAAGCAGGTATTACAAAAAGGAAAAAAAATACAAAATGAATAAATCTTTATTATACTAGCATTCAGTATACTTAACTATCGAGTAATAATTAATGATATATTGTTCCTTTCTTCTTCTACTTATTACTTTCTCACCTTACGAAGTTATCGCCGTAAGAAGAGAAAGTTATGTAATCGTGCGCAGGAAAATGGCGAATTTTCGGCAGAAAAACTCTTTATTGCCGGGCCCCCGTTTTTAATCTGTATTTATGTTGGTCGTTGCGCATTTTAGCTAATTTGCTAAACTGTTGCTAATCAGTTAATGAAGCACGCGATGCATTCTTTTAATTTCATAATCAAAAAATGTTTCAAACACGTAGACACTAAAGCACTTACAATTATCTGTCCAAAATATCTTAAGTTCGAATATTTTTGGTATTTGATGTAAATAAGTATTATAGGACTTTGTAAACGGAAGCACATAGACAAATTTATTTATTTAATATTTTTTGTAAACATACGCGAGAAATAAAAGTTTCGATGTTAATAATATAAATCGAACGGCGGGCCATGCAATTTCACTTGGCGGTCCACATGTGGTCCCCGGGCTGCAGTTGGTCAGTATGCCTTTAGAGAAAAGTTGTACTATCTTGAGTAAAATGTAAGATATGTTTAAACAGAAATGAAACAAGTTATTATATGCCCTATTCGTACAATTCTATAAATGTAAATAAAATACATTACTTCTTTTATATTAAATGGATCGTTTGTCTTACGCGGGTGCAGGGGACCAATGAACAAGCTTGAATAAATAAAAAAATGTATGGAGGTGGCGATACACGGTTCTGTAGTTGGCATTGATACCGATATCGTATTTAATCTAGTATCACAACATAGTTACGGGTGACAAAAAGTGTAACCAGCATTGATCAAACTGGCTTACTGGGAGATTACGAAGAAAATCCACGAGTGCCAGATCAAGTGAAAGGATATATTTTACAGATACACTACATTAGAAATAGACAGCGTAAATTAAAAAAGTTCTTGTGTCTTTGACTAATTCCGTGAAAGTAGCATGTTCCTTATGAAGATTGGATTGCTCAGGACTGTCTCTTAGATTGAGGAATCGTGCTGTTGCGAGCAACTTATGTGAGATGGGGCGAACGATCGAGGAACGATATCGCAAGGACATCTGGTACTATAAATACAGGCATGCAAAACCCTGCACGCGGGATGGTAGACCAAGCCCTCCACGTCAACGACACAGTCGGTGGGTGAAGAACAGTTCTGTAGGAGGAGAAGGAAGCGATCTTTTTCCAAGCAATTTCTACGTTCGAGTACCTTTAGTAATAAAAACAAAGAAAACAATAAAAGTTCAAAATAACCTTTATCATTCGTGTCATAACTTTTACAATCAATAAGTGAAACATTCTGAACCGATATTTTCGATTGAATCGAGTTATCTCATTCGCGACTCGTAGCATGTCATAAACTTTGCGTTAGGCGCTTGAAAGGGGATTTGAAAGAACAGTATTTTATGTCTTATCCACCTCTAGATGTAAGCAAACATTCCAAAACACTTTTATTTCTAAGGGAAATAAGTTTTTTTGTTTAACGTGTAGTTCGATACTTAGAAAAACTATGTTAAAAATTTGGAGAAAATTGGATGTTTTTAGTTCGAATGTAAAATGAAGGTACCCAGATACGAAGAAAACTTATTATGGTAAGGAAAAGCAGGTGAAATATCTCAGAGACTGAAGAGGGAGGAAGAGGCAGTGGATCTCTCCATGGTAAAAAGATAGCACCTTCATTCCATATACACGAACTCTTCAGATATGTTATGAAGAGCGAGGGGGATGGTTCTGTTTTTATATGGTGTTTTGCAACATAAACAATAAAAGAGAAGTTAAGAACTATCTTTTTAGACTTATATTTTATTATAAATAATTCCGAGACTTAAGCACGGACATTCGATCTTACAAAGGAACAATACCAGAATGTTTGTGCGTCTTAATATAGTTTTGCGTCAACAATATACGAATGTTATTTAGTCATCACATCCCTTTTTATCGTACACACGTGTATTAATTCTTCGACAAAAATAGTTGCGTCCAGAAAAGATGGTTATGCAGAGCTATGGGAAGTACGTGAAAGCTGTTGGGAATTCATTGTTAATGATTAAAAATAGAGAGCGATGTTCGCAATATGTATGAATGTCCCCATAGTGCCCTTAAGTAACCTGTACTATGCAACGTCGTGAAGAGTTTGCTGTGGGTGTGGAGGGTTGACAGTGTGTCCTATAATATATTTTAACACATGCATTTCTCATCGGGCACGCGGCTGGGTGGTGAAAAGCTCGTGCCTTGAAGGTTCGGCTGTACGAGCGTTGGGGGAGGGGCGTTCGCGGAAAATCGGAGCTAGGAGTTCTCGAGATCGTTAATGTATCGGTAGCATTTAAAATAATCTTGCTCTCATTGGTGCTTGTACCGCATTCCATGATATCAGAACATCGGGACGCATGATGCACCGTAACAAACTATTGATCATGCCCTCGTGAGGACTCGGTGGTCGCCTTTTCCCAGACAAAATGGAGGTCTCGTTATGGAACATCACTCTTTGTCGTTGGGTCCGTTTGGCTCCGCGCCATTGCAGTCTTTAGCGACTTTGTTTGGTGTTTAGGAATACAACGTTCCTACTTCGTGGAGGCGACAGTTCATGGGAAGGGGATAAGTGCTCTTAATTGTCCTTAAACGTAGCTGGTAGATCTTTCTCCGCACGAAGAGAGTGTGAATCATCTCATTTTGTACATAATTTCCCCTAAAAGTCCCGTTGCTACGGCCAAGAATATTAGGCTCTGTTCGGACGCTACACGTTTGTACGATCCTTAATCATCCAACTTTTGGCAATAATGTCACCTTTGGTCAATAATAACAGTACGCCAGTAAGAAGTGCACTGTCAGAAAGCAGTCACTTGATTTCGCCCAGACCAAACACGCGGCCGCTTGGAAACCGATCCATTGGCCCACTGTTAGCTGGCATGGGTCATCCATGGGCTTCTGGGGAAGGGGCATGTGAACCATGAACCATTAATTGAACATTTATTGAATTTTTTCAAATAAATAGTGCGCACATTGATCGCAACACATTGCAAGGTCATATTTTCATTACATATTTTCATTTCATATTCTTTATTTTATATCGAGCTATTTTTTTCCTTTGTGATTTATTTTCTTTATTATGGAGAGGGTCTGAACTGAAATCTCTAGGCCCTCTCTTGCCAAAATTCTACCAACTTCCTCATATTTATTGATTACCGCGGCGTTCCCTGGTTGAGCGAATATGGGACCTAATAGGTGAGGGTTGTCGTAGAGTTTCATCTTTCTGGGCACGTAATCAGAATGCCGTTTAGTCTTTCCGATCCCGCGAGCATATGGCCGAACGAATTTTCCAGCCATAGAAAGTCCAAGTACCTTGTCTTAGTTCGAACCTGCGCTCTTTGTGATTGAACGTTCTGTCGGGTACCCATTCACCCCCAGGCGCATATACTCCGATTTAAATGTAGTGGCACTTCACGGTCATGAGTGGAAGGGGGGGGACATTGCCATCCAATCGGGAGCTCCAATGCTAAAAATTAAACTCGTAACGAAGTTTCCGATCGAATGACACGCCCCCCCCCTGTCCTGCTCATGACCTTGAAGAGCCTCTGTGTATTGGAGTATACTTCACGTCAAAAGAACCCGAATTGTTAGTGAGACTGAGCGATAACGCCGCTCTCTCGTGGCACCTGTGCGTGGGCCGTGAGTCATTTGCGTGCCTCACGATGACCAACCCACCACCCACCCGCCAAGTTTCATTCCTATCGGTTGAGTTCTTCGTGTGCAGTTATGTTTTAAACGTAGAGAATGAACTATTATTTTATTCTTTTCAATACCAACAGTATTCAACAAATATTCGAATACAAACTCTTAAATCAATAGATTAGCAAGATTTTGTTTGTAGAACACTAAAATTGTAGTTTATGCAATTAGTTTATAATGTTAACCTTTAAATATAACCCTGGGGTCTGTTGGACCCCCAACCAAATTTCTTTATATAAGTTTAATTGGAAAATAAATATTTGGGATATTTTACTCCCACGCAAATTCAGTTATTACGTTTGGGAAGGGTTTGCACAGTTGCCGCCTTCTAATAGTCTGCTACTAACCTCGCAGTAGAGGGCGGACGTGTCTTCGGGGTTTGCTGGACCCCTGTGTTATATTTACGTGTGTCTTTTTCAAAGTTGCAATTTTAGTTTTTGTTTGTTTTTAAGACTTTTTATAGACAAAATAACATCAAACATTAAACATAATTCACACCTAATACGAGATTTACTAGATGAGAATGATAACAAAGAAATATCGGAGAGCTTGTTTGGTGATCACTCGGATTTGGATCCTGATTGTGTTTTAGAACACGATTTTCAATAGTTTTAATTTATTTCTGACTCAGATGTTATTTTTAAGGGTGTAATTAAAAGGAATAGTTAAAATCTGATTTGTTTTCATTTTTCAGTGAAATTTTACTTCTATCAAATCTCTAATGAAGTATTATTTAGTTATTTTTTTATTTAAATAACGGCTCATTTGCTAAGGTATTATAAGAAAAACTGTTAACATTTTTAAGAGAATGATAATACTGGGTTACAATACTTTTTATGGCCTTTCATAAAATATAAAGTTTAACAGTGATATTTTGTTTTAAAAACAAAAAAAATTATCCAAATCTATGCACATTTGTCAAAAAAACGTGTAGATTTTTATGAAAGATGCTAATATCTTAATAAAATAACACTAATTTCCCCCAAAACAGTATTAGCTCTACTAAAAGGAATCAAAAGTATAATTAAAAAATAGTTACAGAACTTTCGAAAACCTTCAGGTAAAAATACACATACTTTAAAATTGGGGTCTGACAGACCTCACCGTTATATTTACGTATAATTAAATAGGTGTTATATTTAAGGGATACGCTTTATTACATGAGTACATGTTTTGAAAACGAGCGACGTTAGGAGCGAGTTTTCAAATTTGTACGAATGCAATAAAACAACGTTATAAACGAGTTGCATACGCTATTTTTTTTGTATGACAGTATTATAAATTTATAAGAGAATGAAACTTAAATTTGCGAAGAACTTTCCTGTGATGTCTCGTGTATTTGACATCTGTGCGAAAAAAAAACTGTGGTCGGCTGGTCTGTTTACCTCTACCTCCCCCTAATTCTCTCGCTGCGATTGGCTGAATGTGTGATGAAGCAATCATTCGAGCCGTAAAACCTAATACGTCATCATTTGTGCCATAAAACGCCTGATTATGAACGATTTCTTGCAACAGAAAAGGTCGTTATAATGCTGGAATACACATACCAAAAAAAAAGTTTTCGTAATGATTTTCCCTGCTTTCGTATCTTTTAAGTCGACTTTTACTGTTTCAGTTATGTCTACGAATGGGAACACGAAAAGAAAATGTTTTTCTGCCGAAAATTCGCCGTTTTTCGCGCAGTATTACGTAACTTCCTCTCTACTGCGTAAGCGATAGTGAGAAAGTAAAAATATTGACAGAAAGAAAACACCTGTTCTCGTCAGTGTTGAAAAACAGTCCCTTATGTCGATCGTATTATACTTGAAGATTTCGTGCAGAAGGCTATTTTAGTCTACAATTTCACTTATTAATATTATTTATGCATATTTACTGTTGCGTTAACTTGAAAAAAGGCGAGTCCTCGTGAGGCATGATGCTCAGAGAAGAGGCGTGTATACATGTTGACAAATTTTTCGGGGCTCCAAAATTACAGTCCCAGAAAGGTAGAAAGTTAACCCTCAAAATTAAAATTTTAAGAACAATGTAGAGATTACTGGGAACCTAGATAATTCGAATAGCATAAACAATACTTGAAACAACAAAATATCTGTTCCTCCAAGTAAATGGTGTTCTGCATCACTGCTTTACCGTATGTTTACTGATGTATGTACTGTTTGTTATCTGTATTACGGCTTTACAGGAAAGCAGTTTAAAGATGAATTCCTGTGTAAGTAAATGTACGTGTAATGCTTCTAATGTCTTGTAAGTGCACTTTGAGCATAGTTCTCAATATTTCTTGGAAGTCCAATGAACAGTGCTCGGAAGTTGATTTATTTTACCTAAAATAGGCAGACAAAAAGGCATTTATTTGTACTAAAATAAGCACGCAAAAAAAGCATTTATTTTGTGTCAAGTAGTGATGCAAAAAGGCACTTTATTTCACTCGCGAATCTGTATCTACGAAATGCTGTTGTGAACCCCCTTTTGAATCTTGGAATGGCATTAGTGACAACGCGATTAAAGTTTTCGTTCGTCGCACTTGTGTAATTGTCATCAGTGAGAAGGGCCGCATCGTATGTCGTGTATAGATATCTCGGAGGTGGGGGTGGGGGAGAGAGGCCGGAGGCTGTAGTCAAAAGTAGTTCCTGGAGTTGCAGCCTCTGCATGCGAAGAAAGACAAAACGCGACAGTGCCTTCGTGTTGTCGAGACTTTCAGGTATATTTGGAGATCGGTGTCAGAAAGAAGGAAAGAAAAAAGTAAAAAATAAAAAAATAAAAAAAAGTAAAATAATGTCGTAAAAGCAATATTCTAAAAATTGGCATCCGAAGCAATTATAACAATTCTAAAATCATGCCAGAAAGGCAAAATGAAAATATATTAAAACGACTCCTGAAGTCATAATATTTTTACAGTAATAAAAAGGCATTTTACCAAACTTACGGGCTCTACTAATTAATTTGAAATAATGCATTACAATATCTCATTTTGCAATAAAAAAGGAGAGCAATTTGTACGGTGTTGTAATATTTCAGCATTATACAGTACTATAATAACCATCTCAGTTGCCTTAGATTATATGTTTTAATTTGTGCTTTATTGTAAAATCAGTAGAAATGGTGAAATCCAAAAAATTTGTAAATGTGTAATAGTATAAAAAGTTTTTAAAATTGTAAAAGAAGGAAAATTGAAAATTAGAAATTTTTTTCAGGGTTCCTCACTGGGCCTGTTCGAAGTAGAGCCGTTTCATTGTAACAAATCTTCCAGGATTCCATTTTATATCTGATACAGCAGATACAGAAAAAATTGAATATCTAATGAGTTCGGCAATATTTTTAAAGTAGTGTGCGTCAGAAAGTTAACGATTTTTCGCCCCACCCTATTCATATTGACAATTTTTCGTGACATATTTATGAGTTGGCGACAAAAATTAGCATGTTATAGGTGTGACAATATATCATTTAAATACCACCTCGGAATTTGCTTGCTGTTCTTTACTTGTGTTCTTGCGGATTACCTTCTTTAGAAAGCTTCAGCTCTGCTGTGACCGACCCTGGAGCTTTCAAAGTAGAGTTGACGGGAGTCGAGGAATCGAATTTAGGGATGTGGTTCTGCTTCAAATTGTTGTAATACGAGGGTCGATCCGTCCACAGTGTGAGACACTTTCGGCTCGCGATAAAAGGTGTAAGGAAGGCGATATCCTAGGTATTTAGCGGTCTGTCTGGCGTTGACCGCAACTCCTTATCTGCAGCGGACGGATGTTGAAAAGTTTATGTTAGCCTTGCTTTTAGGAGCGGTCGCAGGAAAATCTTTTCCGATGCAAGTTTCCGGCGATAGCTTGCGCAACGCCCAGGGGCGCTGTCGCTGTCGCCTTCACTGACGCTAGTCAGCAAGGGTCCCTTTCACGTGGTACGATACGGTACGATAATACTGATGGAGCACGCCTCAAAGACTGCGCTATCTGCCCACCGCTTATCTTGGGAGGAATACTGGGCTTGGTAAGAGTGATGGGACGATAAGGTCTCTCTTTCGACCGTCATTGCATATTTATGTTATGGACAAACCGCAGTACACCTATTATGGGTACCTAATACGCTATCTATTTGCTTACAAATGTTTGCTATGCCTTGTGTGTTATCCACTTTGTTTTTGTGGTTGATGTATATGGTTTTTGTATGCATCTCTTATTAAAGTTGGTTGTTTAGAATTGTTTATCATATCTTTGCTTGTTTCTTTGTAAAATAAAAATTAAAGCTATGTAATATTTATATATTATTTACTTGTTTGAATGTCATTGAATTTGTGGATTTTCACACTATATTGGACCTAGAGAAGTAAATGAAACATCATTTGCAGAAACTTTGTTTGGATGTTGTGTGTAATAAATAATGACTTTGTTTCAGTGAACAGAGTATTGCATCGGCGCGGGCGTCGGTGATGATATATGATGATGTCAATAAGAAATGGGTACCAAGTGGCAGTTCTTCAGGGCTGTCAAAGGTTCACATTTACCAACATCAGCTGAACAACACATTTCGAGTAGTTGGACGTAAACTCCAAGATCATGAGGTGGTTATCAACTGTGCCATACTTAAAGGCTTGAAATACAATCAAGCAACTTCCACTTTTCATCAATGGCGAGACAACAAACAAGTGTATGGCTTAAACTTCAGCAGTAAAGAAGATGCAGATGCGTTTGCACGGGCTATGTTGCATGCGTTGGATGTGAGTATGTTAAAAGAAATGTATCATTGTATTGTGCAAATGCTGAAAAGCAAATGAACAAATATAACTTTTTTCTTTCTTTGTAAAATTCAGATTTTCTTGGAGATAGTATAATCTTAAGGTTTGTTCTTTGCAGACATTAAATAATGCTTTATCTCGATCTGCGGGACAGCCACCTCACCCTGCTAGCCAACAAGGAATATATCAGCAGGGTAATAGTCAATATGATGAAGATATGGGATACAGGTAATTATATTATGTTTGAAGCGTTATCCTTTGTGTACTGAATTGTTTTCTCTTCTGCATGCTTCTGATAATGAAGCAAAGTATCTGTTGTAAAAGTAAAATAATCTTTTCAAACATAGAATGTGTTTGTGTATGCATCTTGGCTGTTAGAAATTCACTGTGTATTAGAAAGCATGAATGAATGGAACAACAGAATGATGACATGACAGATCTTATCATTTGTCATTACACATATGGTGCCATTCAGTCATGGATGGTGCTATTCAGTTGTGTTTATGATAATCTATGTATTTGGCATGCTGTTCTTTAGAAGTATGATTATATAATTTGTTTCACGTGCTTCATAAAAGGAATCAGTCTGCCAGCATCAACTTCAATTTAATTTCATTATACTAAGTGATCAAATGTATCCTGGATATTTCATCATTTCTTCTTGAAAAGCACCAATTTCAGTGTAGGTTGAAGTTTGCTCCACTCCCTTTCAGTCAGGTGGTTTCTCTTCCTCGTGTTGTACTCAACCATCAAGTGACACCTGGGAGCTCCTCACGGATAGCAGGGGGAGAAGTCCACATGTCCATTGTGCCAGGGAGGTACGGTTTAAGAGTGTCACTCCTGTATGCTCCTTGATTTGCCCCAGGTCATGCTTGGTTCTCTTGTGCTTTCTCTTGGAAATTTCCAGGTTTGCTTTCATTGCAAATTTAACGCTGATCTTACCATAACAAATGATATTGATGTGTTGCTTTTGTCTGGATTTTGGAATACCTGCTGGCAAAAATAATAGGATTATCCCATATCTCTAATCCCTTGAATTTATTAAATATTTTAGAACTGATTTTATTAGAACTGATACACCTGTTTTTAACAATGATTTGATTTCAATGTGTTGATATTCAGTATGGTGAGTTAAAGCATGTGTTGTTTCTTGATTTTTCTACAAAAAAAATTAATACCTGCTTCTTTCTTATTGTGTTCTTTGGTTCAATTACAAGGGTCAATCATTATTTGACCTGCTTTATGAAGGTATCTGGTTCTTAAGTGCCTTTTAATCATCACTTCACAAAGAAAAGCTGAACTTGTCAGCTCAGTTGGTGGGGGATGTAGTAGTTTCTTAGTTGGTTGGATGGATGATGGCTTATTTACTTGGGAAAGGCAAGAAGACATCGCTGTAGTGAGGTAGGATTTGCAGAGTATTAACAGTTTTTGTACATAATAATGCATGATTGTGTGATGGGTATATGGTGTTAATGTACTTACCTTGTTGGAATAAATGAATATCATTTAAATTTCTGAAGATGTTGCAGTTCATCATATAATTGCATTATATTTTTTGTTGAAACCAGTGAGAATTGTAAAAAACTTTTTGTTTATTGATTGACTGCTGAATATTTTGTGTATATATGCACAGAATGTAGACATATACATATTTGTACATTTTAAGTATAAATGGAAAGAGGAAATAATAGTTGTATTTTTTAGCATAATGAACAGTTGTATCATTGTATAAGATTCATAAGTAGTGAAACTAGGGCTGCTGGAGATGTTTGAAATTGTGTTGCTACTTTTCTTTCTTGTACAGAATGCAAGCTTGAATAGTTCAGTCGTTTAGGTAGATGTGAAACGTTTATCAGGATGTAATAATGTTATATGAATCCCTTCCAAATTTCTATTTTCTTGCATCTATTTTTTCTTCTCTGAAAGATTCATTAAGTTTGTTTTCTGTATGTATGTAAAATAAATTCAGAATTTGCAAGCGACATATAGTTATGTTTACATTCAATCAACATGTTTTTATTTTAGAGAAAGGATTTATATTTGTGCTGGTAATCTTATTTATGATCCAATTAATACCATAAATCTTTTCTAAGATTCAGAAAGAACAAATTTATGGTACATTACAATTTAGGGATTTTAGTGGAGGCTAGTAATACAAAATTGCAGAAGATGGTTTTAAAAGTTTTTCAAAATATATTAGTTTGTTAAGTAATTGTTGATTATTGGTGCTGGTTGATTCATTAGTTTTAGTTGTGTTGACAGGACGATGACCCGGGAAGATGTGGCCATAATACAGGAGAGAAGAATGTCCCAGCAACAGCAGAGTAAGTGTAAATAATTTGCAAATTTATTAAGTATTGATAGAAAATTAGCATTGCATGTGCTTATTTTTATTTCATTATTATTGTCTTTGTCGTTAGTTTATATTTATTTAAAATGCAATTGGGTGTAACCGTGTGGCAAGTTAATGATGACGATAATGGGGAAAATAGGTTAGGAAGTTTTTGATCGTGGGAAGTTATGAACTGATGTATTTAATTGCATATTAGATGTAATTTTAAGAAAAATAATTATTTTAAAGATATTTTTCATTAAGAATGTGAAAAAAAATTTCAAGAATGTGATCATCCTCAGTTGGAAATCTTTGGCTTGAAGAAAAATATGTGTTTTAGTCTTTTCATCTGGGGATCACTTTATAAATGATTGCGTAGGCTTCCGCGGCCGGAATTCATGTGGTCTAGGCTACCCGGGATGAGCCGCATCATCGTTCTGGTGGCTGACGTTTCGGCCAGCATATTGTGGCCTTCCACAGAGCGTACTGCTCTGAGGAAGGCCACAATATGTTGGCCAAAACATCAGCCACCAGAAAATTGATGTGGCTCATCCCGGATAGCCTAGACCACATCACCTTATAAATGTTGTTAAAATGGCATAACTAATAATGCTATTACATTTTTGTTGTTTATTTATTAGAAACTGTACAAAAAAATTAGTCCTTGGTTTGTGAACTCTTCTTCCACCTTATTTTATCTTCTGAGCTGACAGTTCATCCTTACTCCAATGTCTTCCATTGTGAGTCATACACTGTTCAAAAAAGTTTCTGTAAGATACCTTTAATCTTTGATCTCATCCTTTAAAGGCAAAGATAAGTTTATTTGTCTTTATTTTTTACTGTATGAATGTGTGTTACTGGATGAATACAAAATTATAAGTTCTTTATGTACATTCTATGTTGTTCAATTTCTGTGAGGGGTGTCCTTTCAAGACTTTTCCCCTACAGAAGTTGAATTCATTTGATGCTTACCTCAAAGACACAGAGACAAAATATCTAATTACACGACTTTGTCATTAATTTTTTGAATGGCTTGGTTCATAAATTAGTGCCATGTATACTGTCTACTTTAGTTCTTTTCATTGACTTTAGGCTCTTCTCTTCTGCATTCCTGTTCTTTCCAGGTCCTTGGTCAAATTTACGCCTAAATTATTATTAAACATATCCACCTTCAGAATATTATTTTCACTATGCACTTTTGTAGGTCCTTGCCCTTGTTTGGACATTTACTTCATTTCTTATTATATTTGTTATAATTATTTAATTTTGTGCCAATGATTATTTTCTGTTTAATGGGCATAAATATTTTGTGTAATCTTGTGTCTTTGTGAGTTTAAACAACAATGATAATTTTTTAATAGAATGTTTTGAAAACAGAATTGGAGCAATGTTATTGCAAGTGGTTCCTAAGAGAGTGTTTAATTGTGAATTTCAGTTGTGAGCAGTCCTGGCAGTTCATCACCTGGCGCACCAGCCCCTCCTGCTCCCCCAGGACATCATCGCACCTCGTCGGCCCCTCCTGCCCCACAACCGCCACCCATGGCTCTGGCACCAGTGCCTTCTCCACAATCAGGCCCACCGCCTGCTCCTCCAGCTCCCCCTGCACCCCCATGCCCGCCATGTCCCCCATGGATGATGGCCCCCCAGCCCCCTGCACCTCCCATGGTCCCAATGGCCCCACCAATGGGTGTTCCTCCTATGGCCCCTCCCATGGCTCCTACTCCCCCAGCGATGGCGATGGTGGCAGTGGCAGCTGCGGCAGCGGCAGCACCACCGCCACCTCCACCTCCACCTGCCCCCAACATGTCACGATCCTCCAGTTCAGATGGTCAGGATCAAACCTCGTCTCTAGCAGCACAATTGCAGAGTGCAAAACTAAGGAGATCTAAGGTAAAGTAGTAAATACTATCTTTTGCTTATTTGAAGTCTGAAACTTAACATAACTCGTTTTATGAACCTATTCATGAAATGATGAAATTCTAACAATGAAACACCAGATAAGTAAATATTATTCTAAAATTTATATCTATTGTAGCTATTTTATTTTAAGAAGTTTTATAAAGTTAAGGTATCGGTTATTTGTACCAATCAGTTAAAAAAAATTCTACTAATCAATTTAAATATATATGTGATGCAGTTGACAAATAATTATTTCTAAATGCTCTAAAAAATTTCCTTGGGGATGTAGGCTCTTAGAAGGAAATTTATTACCATACTTGAGAAAAACTATTATTAACAAATGATCCTATCTGTTGATGGATAAACTTTGATTCTGAATCTTTATGAGTCCTCAAATTTTAATTTAAGTATTGTTCTTGACTTGGTGTAGTGTGTTTAATCTGAGTGTACTACTTCTTTATTCTTAGTCCTATGGCTATTAACTTTCTAGATAAAGTTATGTAATTTGATGCATCTTGAGGTAACGATATTATTTAGAATCCTTGAAAAATATTTTCTTTTTCTTTTGTCCACCTCTATGACTCTTTCTCCCCCTCTTTATATCTGCTCTTGGTCTTTTACAGTCTTGTTAAAGTATTGAATACAAAGTGTAAATGTGGTGAATGCATGAAGATGCTTCTTATGCTGCAATCTTTTACACGATACTTTTCTGAACATTCTTTCACTCTTTTGTAGGATACTCTCTCTCCAAAACATGGGCAATCAGGTTGGGTTTCAGATGAAACTATAATCCAACTATTGGTATTTACTTATTAAACAGACAATCATTCTACATTATTGTATTATATTAATTGTACTTGCTCATGAAAATGAGTTGATATTGAAAACAGTTAGTTTTACAATTGAAGACTTAATAAATTATGTAAGTTAAGAAAAAGCATTCAAAAGACTGTTACTTTTGTGATGAATAAATTTAGGATTTCAGTACATTAAAAACATTTGCCAAGTTAAACAGACTCTTGGACTCGATTAGTCCTAGCTTGAACAAAAATTATCAAATAAAACCAAATTTATCTAGTCATTATTGTATAACCTAGAATACTGCCATAAGAACACTGCTTTTCCAGCCCCAATTTAGTGTTATTTGCTCTTGCCCCAATTTAGTGTTATCTGCTTGAATTTGCATTTGACGCAGGTCAGCCTTAATCACAACAGCAGCAGCTCAACAGGACACACTGTTTTTGTGCCATTCACACTTTGCAGGAAAATGATACACCATTGCTTCATGGAAACTCATAGCTGAGGGAGACCAAAGTACAATGACATGTTGCAGGCTGAACCATCTGGAGTAGTACTGACATTTTTGAGAGGGGGGGGGGGTCATTTGTTCTGTGTTACTCATGGCATTTGCTTTCCTTCAATCATGCTGTGCCAGTCATTGATCTTGTCTTTATATATAAAAATGAAAATAAATCAAATGTTTAAAATTTGGGCTTTTTGCTGTTGAAATAACATCATCTCCATTTAGTGTAAACCCTAATTTAAGTAAAAACAAAAGTTAGGGTCCCCAGGATGACATTTAATAGGGGATTCACTGTATAAGTTCAGGCCAAACAATGCTCATGTCTTTAAAGAGCAAGACCAGTTTTATTTGTTACAACTGTACTACTTATATTCGACTGGGACTTTCTGCACTTATATTACTGGCAAAGAAATTTCTTATTCTGAAATTAATCTATGCATTAAATTACTTCTACTTTCTACCCTAGTGAGGCAAAGGTAACTGATGCTTTGGAAACTTGTGTACCAAATCTGATAATCATTCTAACTGATTCAGTACACTATTTCAATTTTGTAGAAATTATCAGTTAAAATGTCACAATTTGGCTGCAAATTTATTGTGGTAACTCATTTTACAATGTAAAACATAGTAATTACATGTAAAACATAGTATAATAAAAATATTCGCTGTTTTCGTGTGATTTGCTATCCTCACACCTGCTGTCATGAGGTATATGGCACTTTCAGTGTGCTATGAATTCCTCTCTGCATAGTATTACAAAATAAGATATAAAATGTTCACAAGATATCTAACTCTTTCTTTCCCTTTATCATATTTTTTAGCAATCGCAAGAGAACTCTGGGTCCAGTACTAGTAGCAGTGGAAGCAGCAACTATGGGACAATTGGCCGCAGTGGAATGGCTTCCATGTCAAGCATGATGGATGAAATGGCTAAGACATTAGCACGCCGCAGGAAAGCTGCGGAAAAGAAAGAGCCCAGTGATCAGGTAAAGCATCCTGTTCAGTTTTTATTATTTTGTTTTGTAATCAAATTTTAATTAAGGAAGTCTAAGTTTTACAACCAACGTTTTATACGTAATGCTCTATAAAAGAAATTTTCTATAATATTTCATTGTTGATTTGTTACTTTCCAGTTTGTCAGTGTCTGTCTATCAGTCAGCATGTCTTTATGTCAGCTTGTCTATCAGTCAGCTTGTCTATCAGTCAGTTTGTCTATCAGTCAGTCTGCCTGTCAGACTTTCTGCCTGTCAGTGTGTCTGCCTGTCTGACAATCAGCCAGCCTCTCAGATTGTTTGTCTCCAGGCTGTCTGTGTCAGTCAGTCAGTCAGACTGAGTGACTGACTGACTGACTGTCTGTTTGTCTCAGTATGTCTGTCTGCTAGGCTGACTGTCAGTCTGCATCTCTACCTTCCTGTTAATTTGTAAATTGTCAACACTTCACATCTAAACCAGACAATTTTTTTCATAATAGACGTTACCTTATTGTTCTGGCCAAAATCATGGTCTTGGAATTTTTACTTTCCCGTATAAATGGAGTAACATACGTAGTATATGGAAAGTTAAGTAATGCTGCAGAAAATTGATTTTGAGATTTCAATGGAAATACATGTTTTAGAGTCCCCTGATTCTGAAAAAGTGTTGTTGTTGTTTTTGTTTAGATGTTAAATGTTGAGTTTGAAATTAACGGTCTGTCTGTCTGTCTGTCTGTCTGTGATCACAACTCGTGCATAAACCATGTATAGGATTTCTTCGTAAATGGATGTTCCCCAGACAATCTGACTCGACTCCAGGAGCTGAGATTTTGAAAAAGTTTCTTCAAAATTTGGAGGCACTTTACATGGAAGCTCCCTGGACATTTTGGCTCCAAAATTTTTCTTTAAATTTCTTGTAAGAATAGAGTAAAATACACTAATAAAGGTGGCATAGGTTCAATTTTCACTGTTATTTCTGAATTTTCGAAAATTGCAAAAGTTTTGAATTTTCCGGCGTCTTCCTACAACTACAGAAATGAAGATAGAGATTCTCTCTTTAAATAAAATTTTTTCTCCGTTTTTAGTTCTTTCATTAAGGTCATGTACGTTTTTTGAAAATTGTAGTCATTTTTGCACAATATTGCGTGCAATTTGTGCAATATTAAAAAGTGACATAAACAAGACTTTCTCAAAAACGGCTCCAAATATTTTCTTTAAACTTTTGGTAGGGATAGTGCTAAATGTACTCTATAAGATTATTTAAACGCCTTATTGGTCTATTCTTTGTTTTTTTTTCAAAAATTACAAAAACGTAATTTTTTTTTACTTGTTGCTCACGTTGTTAATATATACACTAGTGGCGATTTGTTCACATTATTATATTTATGAGTACATGTGCTTTAAATAAGGTCATGTAAAGTTTCTGGAAAACTCAATTGTTTTCTGTGAAAACTAGCTCAAAATTCTGCATTTTCAGAAACGCTTTGAGCGTTTTCTCATAAATGGCTCCAAATTTTTTTCTTCAAACTTTTCAAACTGACAGTGCTACTTGCACCCTTTTTAAAATGGTGTAAAGGTTTGTTTGTTTGTTTGTTTTTTCCTTCTTTTTTTTCAAAAATTACACAAATGTTTTTTTGTTGATTTTTTTTAAAGATTTCTCACACTGTTACTATACACGTTTTGAGCAAATTGTAACATACGTTGAAGTGCTTAAAGTGCCTTTTAATGAAGTTTTTTTGAAAACTCAAAAATTTTCTGTGAAATAAAACTTAAAATTTTGAATTTACAGTAGCGCTTAAATACCATTTTCTTCAAAACAACTCCAAATTTTTCAAAGAAAATGTCCATTTAGGTTTCACTGTTCTTTATTATTCTTAAATGTACTATTAAACAAACGAAAAATTAAGAAAATGTTGATTGATGGCAGCTGGAATGCGTAAGTGGCAAATGCAAATAGCTAGCCGAGATAAAAGGAAATAGAAAAATAATATGGAAAGTCTGTACTGTTATGTAGCACCACTAGTTCATTTTAATTTTATTTCATATTTTACAGGCAATTTCCCTTTTACAATTAAAAGTGTTAAACATTTGTCAAAAACTATAAAAGTATTTAATTAATTTGTATTTTGCTTGTGATTTGAATACACAAGCAGGAGAAGACATACATTTTTAGCACATTTTCTTGATCACTTGTCCAAACATTTTGCATGCAACTCATAGGTGCATTTTGAGATCAATTACATGTTGAAATCGGTAATTCAAATACCTCTTGGTTGTTGTTTTGTAAATTAATCAAAGGAATTTTCCAATACAATTTTGACAAAAGTTGAATACTATAGATATTGTTATTACAAAGATTAAAAAGAAAATATAAACTCTGTACATTCACTGGATTTTGGAGAACTTATATTATACTGCGATTTTTGTAGGAAGAGCTCTCAAGATAACTCAAATCCCATCTTCGCGATGGAATATGTCACGGCATTTCGTATCATTCACAGTCGTTCCGCTAGATTTCGCACGATCGCGACCGTATGAAGCAGTGCTTGCGATCATGCGACTTCTACCGGCAAGACCGAGAAAAGACGCGAAATGCCGTGACATATTCCATCGCGAAGATGGGATTTGAGTTATCTTGAGAGCTCTCCTACAAAAATCGCAGTATAGTTAAGGTAGCAATTTGACTATGATCATGAGTTACATTAGGAGATGGCAAATTCAATTTTCTAGCAACAAAATTTAATAATTTGTATTGAGCTGATGCTAGTTTTTTGGTGTCCAGGCATCTGAAGCATAGAAAAGAAGTGGTAGATCTAAAATTAAATATAATGTTTAAATGACTGAAGCAATTTAAAATCTGTGGCGAGACATTGTGTAAACTCAACATTCTATTGGCCTTAGATATAATATATTCAGTATGCAGATTCGTCATTTAGAATTACATAAGACACTTAGATCCTTAATTTGATTAATTTTCTGTAATTCAAGATTTAAAATTTTATAGTTAAAATCAATTTGTCTATGTGATCTTGAGAATGTCGTAGTCTTGTACTTATTAACATTTAGTAATTAATAATTTTTCTTGTACCAGGAAACTACACAGATGATTTAAATTTAGTTGTAACACTATTCAGTTATTCAACTCGAATACCTTACTGTAGTTTCAAATCATCAACAAATAGGAAAAACTCACAATTATATCATTTGGAAACCCCCATTGCTTCTAATTTTTATAAGTGAGAATCCTGAGGAACTCCAGAGGACGCCACTCATAGATATTATGGATATAAATTGGAATTCTACCTACAAAATACATACATTTAACCAATGTAGTAAAGAACTATATCAATTTACATATCAGCAATCTGTGGTTTACAAAAAAAAGTTGCTTTTGGTGTCAAATGCTTTTGAAAAGTCTGTGAAAATTTCATCTACTTGTAAAAATTGATCATCTTTATTTATAATAAAACTTTCAAAGAGAATTAAGTATTTTTGTTATTGAGCGCCTGTTCCTGAAATCATTTTGTTCACTAATAACTAAGTTTCAATAACAACAAAGATGAATGGTAATAATTTGCTCCAGAAGTTTTGGAATAACAACTTTTTTGGTATAGTTCTATAATTTTCAATATTCGACTGTTCACCATACTTGAAAATAGATGCAATAAAACTTTTTCCACACTGCCAGGAATATGCCGTCATGTATTGACCTACAAGAGAGACAGTGAAATATTAGAGTTAAATTTACTGTACTGTTTTGGATAAATTCAACTGGAATTCAATCAGGCCCAGTATCCATATTATTCTGCAATTTAACAATTGCTTGTAAAAATCCCCTGTGATATAGTCAGACCACCACTATTAATGTTATTTACAATAGCCATCATGATCAGGATCAATCAATGACACACTGGAATCAAGATAATACACAGACTTAACGAAAACAATTTTACTGCCCATAGGTAAACTAAATATTGCCGCCATAGCACAATTAATATTTAACATACATTAAATAAAAAGATCATGATTTATAATACAATAGTCGCATTTATTCAAATATATGATTACAGTCTGAGAATCTGTATTAACATACAAACTTTTAACAAGCTTTTTGTTGAGAGAACTCATTATCGATGTATTTTCAAGCGATATCTATTATTCGAAAAATTCAGAGAATAAATATAGGATTGTAAGATAAAGATATTTTAAGATATCTCAACTTTTGCATCGTGAATCATTTATCACTCATAGTCACAGCCAAATTACCACAAAATGGTGTAAAATTTAGAGATTGGTCTCTGTGCACATGCGACTGAGATGGAATCGTGATTCTTCGATCACTCACTTCTTGCATAATTATCAGTTTGTGCAAAATGTAGCATGACAAATATAAACCTTACTTTAATCAGTGAAAATGACAATATTTGGGGACTTCTTAATTTGAATTATTCATTATACAGGATAACTAACGTAACTTGAGCACCTCCTGTAACTTTTGAACCATTGAGATATTGCAATGCAGTTTTTACGGAAGTGAATGAGCGAATGGGGCTAATTGATATGTGTATTGATTTTTCTTTTATCACTTTTATTTTATGAGATATTTGAGGTAACTTTGTTTTTTCAAATGGGACTATACATACTTTTCAGTCTATTATGACAAGCTTAAAAAGACGAATCCAAAGATATAAATATTGTCATATGTTAGATAAGCATTTTTTGAGTAATTTTGATTTTTTTGCGACTAGTATTTAACGGATATTTTCAATGTGACAGTCAGACCCACAAGGCCATGCAGTGCTCCCCCAGCAAACGCGCTCTCAGAGAATGGAAGGGCTTTTAGTACTTGAAGATACTAAACTTATTCCGAATATTCACAAAACTGTTGCGTTTTTTCCTGAACTCTACTTTCCATCCTGACCCATTTTCAGATATTTTGTTTTTCTTAGGGATTGAAAATACGGATTTGTCATAAGTAGTATGTATTGAAATAAGATTGTTTCTATCCCCAAGTTATTATTATTTGCGTATGAACATTGAAATTGCTCAAAATATTCAATATTTTTTGTAGTCTTAATTATTTATTCTTTTTGTGCTTTGTTTCAAGATCCCATTAATACGTATCTTATGATATGAAACCCCATTAAATGGAGTTGAAATTATAAACAATTTTATTACAATACATCCTTATGACAAATCCTTATTTTTCATCCGTCAGTTCCTTCAATCAAAGAAAGACAAAAATCTGAAATTGTGGAAGGATGGAAAGCACAGTTCAGGAAAAGACTGCAATGGTTTTGTGAATATTCGTATCTTCAAATAAAATCCCTTCCCTTCCCTTCCCTTCCCCGGGCGCGCGTGTGCTGGTGGAGCGCTGCGTGACCTTGTGTGGTGGACTATTCAAAATGTCTGTTAAACCCGTCGCAAAAATCAAAATTACTCCAAAAAAAAAATGCTTTTCTAACATATGACAATATTTATATCATTAGATTCGTCTTTTTACATTCGTCATGACATACTGAAAAAAAATATGTACAGTTCCATTTGAAAAAACAAAGTTACCTCAAAAATCTCGTAAAATATAAGTGATAAAATAGAAATGAATACCCATATCAATTAGCCCCTTTCCCTCATGCACTTCCGTGAAAACTGCATTGCCATAACTTCAACTGTTCAGAAGTTCAGAACGGTGCTAAAGTTATGTGACTCACCCTGTATAATCAGCATGACAATTGTTTTTTAAAAACAAAATTACCAATAGCAATTATGTAGGAAAATTACTAATGTATAAGTTTGGTGTAAAATAAATGTTTGTTAAATTATTATTATTATTAAATTAAAGAATCTATGCATTTAGAAACTTGTATAATATATACGATTTAAAATTTTGCCAACTCTAAAAATTTGCCACCCTTAGGCCAGTGTGTATCACACCTGTGCATTAATCCTCCATTGGTAAAACCCCATTTTTACGTCCCTTCATTTGACCTTTTCTTTCCTTTGATATATTTTTTCGTTGATCCTGTTCTAAAACTTAAATTTATAATTCATTCTCTTCCCACAATTTACAACTCGATATGAAGTGTGCTTCCCATATTTTATGACATATTTTTTCTCTCTTTACGTTTTACTTTCTCATATGTGTGTATATTATAGGGAGAAATACACGTAGTGCAGAGATATGTAATGCTGCTGGCAAAAACCGGTGATTTTTTGACAGAAAAACTCGTTCCGATACAGGAAAAGTGGATAATTCTTGCTCCAATATGTAGTAAATTAGTATATATATGTATTACATACTATGCATGTTGCAAACTCGCAGAGCTGTTCATTCTGTTCAATCGTGGAATATCAGTTTTTGAGAAAATTGGCTGATCGGTTTTGGCGCTAGCGTTGACCATAGATTGACAAACAGACAAACTTATTATAATCTAGATCTAAAAGGGATTTTTTATAAGCATCGTGAATTTTTTCAAATAATTGAACTCACTTGAATACCACGCTGGAACACAAAGCACTTCATGTAATTTTTTCACTTTGTGCTTGTATATTATTTTATACAATTCATTGTAAAGAAAAGATGAAGATATTTGAAGTGAATTTTTGGAAAAGAACATCATCCAATCAAGTGATACCAAATCATTATTAGTAACAACATAGTTAAGAGAAAACTATACATACAATCCACCACATTCATTAATTTAATGTTTACCTTAAGAGAAAAAGTACTCTTGAGAGCTGGATGATAGGAGTCACAGGCAATTATTGATGAATATTATAGATTCAATACAGAGGAATCAGAATAATCAGCAAACAGTAAATCAAGAGTTTTTCCTTGATTATTTTCAACATTATTAACTAGAGTTAAATTTAAATAATTGATGGACTGCACAAATTGTGAGCTAGCAAGGCTTTCACCACCAAACCCATTATGCTAATATAACTGTACTCTAGAATCACCATACTGCAATTCAGTATGTGGTAAATTAAAATAACCTGTCAAAATAAATTTAGCTAATGGATATCTTTCGAATATACACCCAATTTCATCAGTGAAAAAAGCAAATAATTTGTGTGGCAAATTTGGAGGAAAGTAAACATCACCAATAATAACAAAATCAGAGTTTAATTTAATCAGAACAAATATAAATTCAATACTATAATTTATCAGTTCTATAATTGTATTGCAATATTTGTTATGAACTACTACAAGGACTCCACCTCCCCATTTGTGTTGGCTAGTGGAGATGTTATGATCCATGTGGTAGATAATGATTCTAAAGATTCAGCATCATTCTAAGATTTTATCATGGTCTCAGTCAATACTATAACATCAAAGCTGTGTAGTTCAGGTGATGACTTAGAAGATATGGCAAGCTTAGTATGCAAGCCATGAATGCTGTGATAATATAAAAATAATTTGACGATTGCCAGGAGATCAGTTTTCCTGCCTACTATGAAGTGATGAATTTGAGGGCTTTTTCAAAACATCGATGAAATTTGGAACTCCATTGAAATATTTAATTATCTTTGTGTCTTTGCCTTGTTCTCTCGCTGCACTAATCGCTGCACTTTTACATATTAACACTGACATACTGTAAGAACAGCTCTGATGCGTATTGGTCCTTTGTATTTAGATTTGTTATGTAAGATATCAGGAGCCAGCTTAGGACTTCTGCTTAGAGATATTACCCAGTCTAGTGATTATTATGTGATCATCGTTAACATTGATAATCCATTTAGAATTCAAGTAACTGCTTTTCTATGATCCAACAAATTTGAAATTAATATTTAATTTTTGGAGGTACTTTATATGAAGCCTCAACATTTTTCAAAATGTTCTCTAAAAGACTCCTTTTTCTTCTTCTTGGATTCTGTAAAGTATGCTTAATATTATGACACAGGTTTTGTTTTTATTGGTCACTGAAATTTTGGAAATTGCAAAAGTTAAAAATTTCTTTGGCTTTGTCTTACAACTGCAATATTAGAGATAGAGATTTTTTTTTTCCTTAATGAAAACTATTCTTTAAACAGAGTTCTTGAAATAAGTTCTTGTACAATTTTATTAAAGTATGAGTAGTTTTCTTGTGATTTTTGCTTGAAGTAAATGCATTTAGGAGAATTTTTTTTTACCTGCAACTGCTCCAAAATTTTTCTTGACATTTTTTCTTGAAAAGAGCAAAGTACATTTCTAGTCTCATTTTTTGTCAAAGACTGCATTTTCAAAGTATGCAAACGTTACAAATAATGCAAGAAATTATGTGCTGTTGTAGCTTCACTAGTTTCTCTTCTTAAATTTCCAAGTATTTTTGTGCTTTTCATAATTGTTCACAGTGACTCAACCTTCAGAATATTGTTTAAGATAATTAATATAATTAGAAAATAAATTTTGATTTTACATGTAGGTAGTGTTAATAATAGAGATATATTTTGGTAAAATGACACTTAATGCTATGATGCTTGTTTATAGGATGCAGATGCTAGTCAAGATAAAAAATTATGGGACAAAAGTGGTTCCAATGGAAAGTTTGCAAATGGCTCAGGATCAGAATCACCGAAACCTGCTCGTAAACGCTTTGGTTCAACTTCTGAGGAGAGTCCCAAAGTTAATGGGCTGCCTGACACCGCATCATCTGCTCCATGCTCAGATTTTGAAAGTTTGAAACAAGAAATACTGAAGGAGATGCGAAAAGAGATGGGTAAAATGAAGCAGGACATCATTGATGGTAAGTGACGTTAAGTGCTCCCAGTTACTGGACAAATTTTTGTATTTAGTACTTCTAATTTTCTGTAGTTGTGAAAAAAATGTTAGAATCTGTACTATGAATCTTTTGTTACAGCCATCAAAATGGAAATAAGTAGAAGATAATGGCTGCGAAGAATGATGTCCTTTTTCAGAGAAGGAATATTTAAAACTTCTGATCATTGCTCATGCAGTCACTTGATTACACGATTTAATCAAGTTTCTCCCTCATATGCTTGCATGTGCATGTGTAACAATGAGAACCTGCAGTGATCAGCAACCACTTCATCAGTACCATATATTGATGTGGGGCCGTATGTTTGTATCTGAGGAACTTCACATACCGAAGGAATGATGTTCTGTACTGCAACCTATATAAATGCCATTCAATTGGAATGACTGATTTAAGGTCATTGAGCTTGGAATTCTGTATCTTGCAGGTGTGTGAGTAAAACTGTGTTGAGACATAAAAAAGACATAATTATTAAATTCATCCACCTACTTTTGTGGATAAGTTTTAAGATGTAAATTTACTTTTTATTGTATTTAAAGATCTGGACCATTAAAATGATGCCATAATGTCTATACCTTACTTAATTGTAGTGACTTATGTATGAGTTTATAGTTTTAGAACGAAATACATTAGAGTATTGTAGAGACAGGGTGGTTGAAGGTTCAGGTAGAATCATCTAGACTTAATTGATATTCAAAAAATCAAAAATGTATTTACATAATTTATTTGGGTATGTATGAATTGATTTTAGTTCGTTCTGTAAATGACATTTTAAAAAAAACCTTGGTTGCTAATGAGACGACAGGAATGAATTTGTAGTATTAACAATTTTGTATTTTGTACTCTTTGCATGTGTTCATTAACATCATGTTACTGCAACATGGTTTAGAATATGTATCACGTATACTTTGTTCAGTATTGCAAGTTGCCTCAGAAAGAAATTTGTGAACCCGTGTATTCTAGAAAAAGTTGTAGTTCTAGCAATGACCATATGAGCAACTATCGGCCATATCTAGAAGTGACAGAGGGTAACAAGCATTCCATTGAATGGCACTATGTGTAATGTAATGAAGCATGTAAGCGCTGTCTGTGTTTTCCTAAGCTTTTCCACTTCTCTGCTGGCCAACTGTTTTTGTCTAACTGATTCTTTTATAAACAAAGTAGATCAAGAATCCATTTATATGAAACGTACATATGACCGACTATGGTGTATAAAATTGTACAACTTATAATTATGACATATATGTGCTCATGGCATTGTACTAAATGTACTTACGATGTGTCGTGAGATTTCGTGTTGTTAATCCTACAGAGACAATTGTTAGTCTGTACAAGGATACAGCTTACATTCGTAAACTGAAGGTGGCCATAGAGAAAACCGAATGAATAATGTGTAATTCTGAATTGCCCATATAGTTTATTTAATTCAGCAGTATTTATATTTGTTTTATTATACATTTTTTAAATTGTTGTCTTCATATGTTAGAAATTGTAAAGTGTAGTTGCTGCTAAGTATATTATATGATGCGAGAAAGTAAAGGAAATACATTTACATATAGCATCAGGAAAACTGCGTTTTAAACATTGCTTTATCATTGCTTATTACTCCAAAATATCCTTGATCCTCAATGAATTAAAATGTATTTTTCGCAATAAATGAAAGTGATATTTGGAATCAAAATTTTCCTTTTCAATTTGAATCACGGTAGTTTAACTCATCACACCAATAAAATTATGTTAATTACATCTTTTACTGTTTTGATTTACTCATTATACACTTGTATCAGAGGAAACATTCAAGGTATATTTTATACAATAAAAATGTTTTTTGACTATTCCACCCGTGAAAATTAATAAGATTTAATTTTTTTTTTAATTATAATTTTTTTTATTTACCCTACATAATCCAATTAGACACATTTTCCTTTCGTGTGTGAGTTTTACCAATTTCATTTTATCACCTGGATCCATACTAGCACTTGCTTTTCACAAGTTGTGAATCAAATCATTTTGAATTAAGTTTATGTTAATGTTCATAATATTTGTCTATTTATGATTTTCATTTGTGAAATGGACAATAAATATCACTTGCAGTGTAAAAATTCTGAGATAAGATTTCTCAGCAGCTCATCAGTTTGTGTATCAACTTTCAAAACACTCATACTAATTTTAATTGAATAATAATTATATAAAATTCACAAGAATCAGGAGGAATGTTGTATCAGCGAGTGATTACAAAGGATATTTTCCAGTTTAAACTTTTCTTCAGTTCACACAAAAATCAACCATTTCTTTTCCACATTGTTATCAAAGAAGCAGACTTCCACAACTTTATTTAGAGCTGCAGTGGATGGTATTCTTGCTGTCCAGGCAGATCTGCTTTTATCATAATGACAATTGCCTCAGGAAGAGAGCTGGAATAGGTATCTTATCATCTTGGACATATATATCCATGGAAGTAGATAATGTAACAAAATTATTTGTAGCCTGGAGTCACAATGTGGATTCACAAAGTTACCTGATCACTGGTTGTCTTCAGTACCCTGACAGATCAACAGTACATTCAAGAGCTCGTGCAGTTGGTGACACATGCTACTGTTGCTAAAATATTAGCTCACAATATTAAAACTACTGTCCTTTGAAAGCTCACATGGATATTGTAGACCTGTGTTGCTACTAGTTGCATTACCAGCTAGACAAAAGAGGTACCAGACATATTAAAGAGGTATTAGTTTGAAGCTGAGGTGGCACATGAATACACAAACCTATTTGAGTGTGGTTTTATTTGATCCGTAAATATAACTGGTACATGTAAAACTGCAGAGTGCCACCAAATATTGTCAGGCTTATCTTGAGATGCCTTTAAAATGATGAATGATAACAATGTTGACACCATTATCACTATAACCCCTGTCCAGTCAATATGGTTTTGATTTTAAATGAAAGGTAATAAGAATTCTTTAAGAAATTTTCTTACACACTTGAAGTGTATGTTGTTTTTTAGTTAACAGTGCATTTTCTTTAACATGTGATATAAAAAGTTGTTCTGGAAATATAAAAGGGTCTTGCCAAGCCAATTTGGAAGTGTTCCATTGTGATCATTATGTATTTTGATGAATTTGCATGCAAAGTTTTGTTTGAAGGTACTTTTGTGAAGTTGTAGCTTGATAGGTGAAATAGTTTTTGAGACTGTAGTTTAACCTCACAGCATTGTGCACTACGACTATTACTTTTGCAATTTAGGGAAACAATATTTCCTTCTTCTTTATTATTCCTAAACAAATGAAACTGAACTTACTTGTACAAATATTTTCACTTGATTCAATGGAGTAATATCAGCTTTTCATTTATTAAACAAATGAAACTGAACTTACTTGTACAAATATTTTCACTTGATTCAATGGAGAAATATCAGCTTTTCATTTATTAATACACTGAGGAAATTGCAACAAAATCACCAAAAAAATAAATTCCAGTCTTAAACGTTGAAAAGCTTCCTTGACATCCAAGAAAGAAATATACAACTTGGTTTATAATATAAGAAGGGATTTTATTCTAAATAGAATCTATTCTAGTTATTTGATCTTGAAATAAGATCCTACAATTTTTAAAAATATGAGTAGTTCTTGCATTATTTTGAGTGAATTGAGATTATGAAAAACTACGTAAACAAGATTTTCTCAAAAATGGCTCCAAATTTTGTGCTCACCTAAAGTTATGCTTGTGTGTTATGTTTGTGCTCACCTAAAGTGAGATATATCCAGGAGAATCTAGGGATTCATAGATGGTCCTGATAGGGAAACTAAATCAAGAATGCATGCTGTAGAAGGAAAAATGCAGATTGTTTATTAAGTACATTGTATAAATGCAATAGTAGCGAAATACAAAGAAACTTGTATTAAACAACCATTGTTGGATCCCTGGTCTTTTATAGGCTTGGTTTGTTTAATTTAATTTAATAATTGTTTCTCCAAAAGTGGATCTCTCCATGTATACGTACATATACGGGAAAGTAAAAAGGTACATATTCCCTTAAAATTTGGGAAATAAAAAATAACTATTTTGTAACAAAACAGCATGGTTTGGCATAAAAAGTAGAAAATATGTTGTGGTGAATGCCCCTTTTTCATCTTATTTTGTAGATTTGTTAAACATACAGTAATCCTTCAACATTCACGAGAGTTAGGTTTCCAAAAAGCATCGCAAATGTCAAATCCGCGAATGTTGAGTCTATCTTTTAATGAAGAAAGGTGGGTTAGGTTCCTGGATCCCTATATCGAAAAGCTGTTTCAAAAAGAAAAAAAAAATCTGACAAATAATTGCAGTAAAATTGAGTAAGCACTACTTCAAACAGAATTCACAGTTAACATCCAAAAGAGAAGAAATAAAACAATAGTTGAAAGTGATTGGTTATAAGATTTGGTAATTTTTTTGTTTCATCATCCTCCTCGTTGTTCTGGTATCCCAATATGGAAAAGTTGTTTCTGTTTCTCTTTTAAATTTCGAAGTTATTTCCATGTTCGAATGTCCTTTCCATCAGAGCTTGTTGAAGTTAAGAGTTTCGACATTGAAGTTATTCCAGGACGCAGTTTCGCTTCCGTTACTTCGTCATTTCGTTCGAGGAGGTTTTTTGCGCTCATTTCCCGAAGCCCGAAGTTCCACTTCAGTGAGGTCATTATAATAAAAGTTGCACAGATCTTGAATGGCTTTTCTGTTCATGTGGCCAAAATCCTTACCTCTAATTTGATCCAAAGGAATTGAATTACTTTACAATTCTGTTAGTGTGAATTGACATTCCAATATTAACATTTTTGTAGGACGTTACACTTTGAGTTCCGGTGTCTGCCGAGTTCGTTTCCCAAATGGCGCTGATAAAAGAAATGAAATGCCTTCGCTTAAAAAACACACACGCACGCACACACACACACACACACACACACAAAAGACGCTCTCGCGAATGTTGAAGTCGCGAATGTTAAAATCAGTAGCATTTCTCTAATCACGAATGTTCGGAACTCGCGAATTCGCGGATGTCGAGGGATTACTGTACTTTTTCTAAAAGAATGAACCAGACTCTTTCTTAAGGAATGTGATCCTTAAAGCTCAGTGATGTCCTAAAAATGCACTGCCATGTACTTGTACCTATGATACATACGTACATGGATTAGTGACAAATTCGACATCATATAACAGATATGGCGGCTACTTAGAGACGCCGCAACGATATGGCGTGGTGATAATCGGCAATGAAAGATAATTTTCTAACATTAGACCACAAAAATAGCTTTAAGCTCGTAATCCAGGACATAAAAAAATGACACGTTCAATTCAGTATGGCGGACAGTTCGAAACGCCGCTTCGGTATGGCATACAACTACTTCACACTTTCACTAGGCAACAAACAATATACAACTAGAATTAGCTGTGAATTCATTCTCCAATGACATTTTTTTTTCGACATTTAAAAAAAATTGCGCAGTGCAGCGCCGACACCTACAGGCCGCCGTACTTGCGTTATTTGTTCCTCATCCCACTGGCTAACTTCTCAAAAAGTTTTAGCTTTGAGCTTATCAAACGTCGATTTTCTTGCTGGCTTCCGGTCCCGGTCTAAGTGCAATGCTTCAGTTCTGTTCTGTACAATGGATCCAGCTAATATATGCGCGGTAATTTCAGCAGCTTATTTTATAATCAGTCGAAAGAAGAGGCTTATAAGACCGGATTCCCGTGCTATAACATCCTTTTTTGCTAACTTCAAATTGGATGAAACCTTGACAGAAATTCGAAACATGAAACGGACATTATTTTAGTACCTGTTTTATTTTGCACGAAATTGCTCGTTTAGGATGTTACTGCACGAAGTTGCACGTTTTGGTAAAGCTACCTGAAAAATACACGTTTTGGGGTTTTACGGGACGAACTTGCAAGATTCGTAGTTTCGTTGCTTAAAATACAAATATTATATTATCAGCGTCTTTTAATTTACCTTTTTTAAAGGTTTCGTTTAAGAAAAAAATGTGACTTAACCAGGCAGTGTATTCGGGTGGTCTGTGAAACTCGAGCGCCGTTTATTATGAATCAATTCTGCATTGTTTTTCTATGAATTGAGCGTCTATACCTTTCATGATGCCCATTGTCCAATTGAAATTTTTGAGGAATTGCAGTTCGGAGTGGAGATACACGGTGTTCGCACGAACTCCGTCCGCAGCCCTTCGTTACGGCCGCTCAGCTAACGCTATGTTCAGGGTCTATCTTCCCAATCAGATCACGCATTCGTTCTGTCGGTATTCGCTGAACTAAGCAACAGGAGATGCATGCGCGAATCACATTTGGCCTTACGATCTGGCGCGAAGCTGGCAGGTCAGTGGCAACCTGCACTGCGTATAACATTCATCGAAATTCTCAGAACGGATGTTGCCCTGCAAGATACGAGAGAATGAACGCAGTTTTCGACCACTTTTAGTTGCGTGCGCAACGTCAGAGTGAGGCTCCACACATACAGACAGTGAACATGCTGAAGGTGAAGAATAGTTTAAATACGAAAATTAAATCATGGACACAAAATTTCCCAGATCTCAAATCCGACGGAAAAGTCGTATCTTGTATTCCTTGTGACAAAGAGTATTGGAACGGAATGGAAATCACAAATGGATTCACACGTCAATACAAGTAAGTTAAATTATATTACTTTAACATATTATACATTAATGGAAAGATTTCTCTTCTTAGAAAAAATTCTAAGGCCAACGAGATGAAGAAAAGTAAACAAAATATGGTGCAATCATTACTGACAGAGAAACCAAGATTTACGTCACGCACTGGTTCTTTTTTTTTTTTTTTCAAGTTACAATCAACTCCGTTTAAGGATTTTTTGGAAAAATATACTGACCATAAAATCCCAAACGAGAGTACGCTTAGGAAAAATTATCTTCCTTTTTTTTAATCTACAATGTCTAAAATTAGAAATAAAATGTCAGATAATTTTGTGTATGTTGAAGTCGATGAGACTACCGATGCCAGGAAAAAATATATTTGTTGTTTAATTATTGGTAAACAAACTTTGAAACTGTCTCGCGGCTTGTGAAAGACAGTTTTAAATGCTTTTTTGCTGAAAATAGCTTCCAAGATAAAATTTTAATTTTTGTAACGGATTGAGCACCTTATATGACCTTATATGCTTAAATCTGGAAATGCATTAAACGTTTTCTATCTAAACATGGTACATGTTACATGAATTGCACATGGCCTCAGTCTAGTAGCCGAAAGATTAGAGAAATATTTCCCAATGTCAACAAACTCGTTAGCAATGGGAAAAATATTTTTAAAAGATCCTCAATGTGTGACATTGTACCGAAATTTAATGGACTGTTCATTACCTCCAGAAGTGGTCTATTTTACTGTGAACATTTCACAAAATATAAGGAATGAAAGTTTTGAAGAAGATGCTGCATCAGTCAGAAAGGTAAAAAAACAACAACAAAAACCCTAGAAAACTAGAAAACTCGGTAAAATCGGAATCGTCATTTATCAGATCTCATTTTTGTCAACTTCCAGTAGCAATAAAAAATCTGAAAGAAAATAATCTCACTTAAAATGCCCAAATAGGTATTGTTGAAAAATTGGAAAGTGTATTGAAAAACATTAATAATGAAATAAGAAAGATAATTTTTGAAAAATTTAAGGCGGTATTGGAAAAAAATCCTGGCTATTAGATATTGTTAAATTATAATGAAGCTTTAAATGGGAAATATGTCGATTTAGACATTGCATCTAATATTTTAAACTCCTACAAGAATTACCCTTTGACAAGTGTAAATGTAGAAAGAAGTTTTTCGTAGTAAAAACATGTATTGGATGATAGACGATATAATTTCACAGAAAAATTGGAAATGTTCATAATTGTAAATTATAATGAAGACAATTAAGGTGTTTTTGTATAACTTACTACTATTGGTACTACTGGTTTTTGAAGGTATTTTTGTATTTTTTAGTTTTTGTATTTACTTTTTTGTATTTTTATACAAACTTTATTTTTCTGTGTGAATAATATTTAAACTATAAAATATGATTTGTTTAAATAACATGTACGAACTTATTTATATTACAATAAAAACTCTAAAATCATATTTTATTCATCTTCAGTTCTAATCCAAAGTGTAATGTAAGTTTATAAAAGGATTAATTGTGTTTTTAGGCCACATAACATGATTTTGCAATGTTCTGATATTTTTATTGCATATTTTGCACGTTCCGGTGTTTTTACTACACGTTTTAGGGAGTTTTACAGCACGAAAATCCCATCTTCACTTATAACAATAAACCTGTTTTTGAAAAATTCCATAATTTTTCCGTATGAAGGGACTCTATACTGCGATTTCTCTAACTTTGCCCCGCAAGGCCACTCGAATCCCATCTTCCTGATGGAATATGTCACTGCACTTCGCGTCTTTCTCGGTATTGCCGGTAAAAGTCGCATGATCCCAAGCACTGCTTGATACGGTCGCGATCATGCGGAATCTAGCGGAATAACTGAGAACGATGCGAAATACCGTGACATATTCTATCGCGAAGATGGGATTAGAGTGGCCTTGAGGCAAGGAGGTTATAATATAACTTGTATTATAACCTCCTTGCCTTGAGGGGCAAAGTAAGAAAAATCGGTCGAGTTCCTTCTTGCTTTGAAAATGGCGCGCTGTGATCACGTAGTACTTACTGTGGCCGCTAGATACCAGCCTTTTGTATCATCAGTGTGTGAGGGGAACAGACGTACGTTGTACGTTTCGATGTCAACTTTAGTTAGTGTTTGAAGTAGAGGTTATATTTCTTATTTAGTGTATTTTGTAGTATATATTTCTTTAGTATTTGGCACCTAATATCAATATTTTAGTGATTCTTACTTGGGAAATGTACGTCCCGTCAGGAAATAACGTGGGTAAGAATTGAGGTTATTTCATTTTTTTTCGGGATATATCTTTATTTTGGCGTTACAAATAATGTTTTTGTGATGATTTATTATTAGTATATTGTGTGTTTCTAATACTCTAGATTTAAAATGGATCGAAATACTCAGATACACGATAAAATGTTAGTAGAACTCGAATTTGTAAAGCATTCAGATGTCAGTGATGAGAAAGATGACAGCCTGTATGAAAAGAGATAGGTTTAGATTTGACACAAGATGTGTTTGATAGAGTTTTCAATGCTGAAATTCTTAGTGATCAGGATAACATAGACACTGTGGAACCACTACCTTCAAACTCGAATCCTTCTTCGCCTGAAGTGAATGATAGAAGAAATGGATGAAAGTGACTGAAAGACCAGGTTGCTTAGAAAGTAAAGGTAAATTTTGTTACACTAATCAATGTAAATATAAATAATATCACATATCTAAAATATTATTTTTCATTAGGTTCATCAGAATGCATGTTTGCTCACTGTAACACAGTGACTGAAATCTTCATGGTTCTGACGGAGAAATTGATAGATCACATAACACGTCAAACAAATTTGTATGGAACCCAGAATGGTAAAAATGTATGCATGAAGAACGAAGAACTTCTGGTGTTTATTGGAATAAACTTTCTAATGGGTTCAATGAATTGCCATCATTGAAAGATTATTGGCGCACTGACCGTGACCTGAACGTATCTGTTGTCTCAGAAGCTGTCACGAGATCGTTTTGCCACGCTTCTAAGTAACATCCATGTAAATGATAGCAATTGTGTTACTGTAAATAACAAGGATAAATTGTATAAAATACGCCCTATGATCACGATTTTGAATGAAGTGTTTCAACATGCCTATAAAGGAACTAAAGAACCTAGTGTAGAGAGAGCATGATTTTATTCAAAGGTCATAGCTCCATCAAACAATATAATCCAAAGAAACCTGTCAAAAGAGGTTACAAATTATGGTGCATAGCTGATGAAAAAGGTTGCATCGAAAAATTTGATGTATACCAAGGAAAAAATGAAATTGAAAAAGAATTTGATGGATATGGCCTGGGAGAACGTGTAGTGCTCAATCAAACAAAAAGTGTATGGAATACCAACAGAAATATGTATTTTGACTACTACTTCACTTCTCCCAAGCTTCTAGAAAGATTATCGGTAGAGAAAATTCTGGCCTGCGGAACTGTGAAACCAAACAAGAAAGGTCTCACAAAAAATGTTGGTGATAAATCATGGAAAAGAGGAGATTCTGATGTGAGGGTGTTTTACACATGTCTCATATTTTTAATGGCAAGACCATGTGTCATTACTTTCAAATTTCCATGGAACGGAATTATCTACAGCAAAAAGAAAATAACACAATGGGACAACAAAAAATATTCAGTGCCCTCTCGCAATTGCCGACATTTTCATGGGAGGGGTCGACTTAGCCGATCGTCTTCGATCCCAATATGGATTAGTCAGACGGTCCAAAAGTGGTGGCACCGTTTGTTTTGGGGTCTTCTAGACATTACATTTGTGAATGCATGTGTAATATTCAGATATATTCACCAGGAAAAATTTCCACTAAAAGAACTGAGAAGATCTGTAACTTTGGGATTAATTTCCCAAAAGAAGAAAAATATCCTAAAAGAAAATATCCATGAAAAGAAGAAGAAATGATTGCTCAGTGACTGATGATGTGGGCACAACCAACTTAGGAATTCATTGACCAGTGTATGTTAGCAAAGGCTGACGATGCGAATTGTGCAGTCTGAAAAAAGTTGAATCAAGGCCACATTCACAATGTTCGCATTGCCGAGTATTTTTCTGCATTATTGAAAAAAAGAATTGCTTTCTTGAGTACCATGAAGTAGGAGTTTAAAAAAATGTATAAAGTTACATGAAATACAACTAGTTTAGAAATCATACATTTTCTTGTAATTGCCTTACCCAGAAACATCTCAATTCCTGACGGGACTTCTAAGTCCCGAGCTCTAAATTTTGCTTTAAAAATGTATGGAAAATTTAAAAAAATTGCAATGTCATTTGATAACATTTTTAACAGTATTTAACAAAAATTGTGAATAATATAACAAATTCAATACTCAGGCCATAAAGGGTTAATTGTTTCAGATATAGCTCATTAAATTAATTTCGAAAATTGTCATTTCCGTTTTTATTTATTTAACAGTTATACAATGAACTAAATCACTTTTCTGTTACATTACAACTTTACAACTTTTATGTGAATACTGACTTTAATAAGTTTTTCCATTTTTCTCTATCATAAGAGTCCTCGTCTTTTAAACTATTTGTTTCTAACAATTTGTAAACTTCTGCTTCCAAGTATTTTTTGGTCCTTCATTTTTTTTCTTCCTGGTGGAGTCCAATTATAGATTTGTTTGGGTATACGATTCACTTCCATACGATTTATGTTACCAAACCATCCGAATTGCTTGTAAAGTCCGTAATCTAAAATTGATTTATTTTTTTCATTCTTTCCCTTTCAATACTGTTTTTAATTTTTTCCCTCCTTGATACTCTTATCGATCTTCTTAAAAAGTCCATTTCCATGGATAATAACACAGATTTTAAGGATTGAATGAATTTCCATACTTCTGCTCCGTATGTAACGGCACTCTCAACTATTACCTTAAAATTTGTAAATTTACTCATTACAGAAATACTTTCGTCCCATAATATTTTGTTAAACATATTTACTAAACCTTTTCCTTTATTTATTCTTTTACGAATATCCAAATCTTGTGTTGCATTATTTGAAATAGTAACTCCTAAGTAAACAAAATCCTTACAATGCTTAATTGTGCCAAGATTATCTTGTAAACTTAGATCTATTAAAGGAGACTCACATGACATATAACATGTTTTATTTATATTAATTTTGATTCCCCATTATTCATATTCCTTCATTAATTTTCTGTGCATAAATTCAATATCATCCACATCTTGTGCTAATAATATTTGGTCATTTCCGTAAAAATAAAAAAAAATTAAGGAGAACTAAATATTCTTCTCCTGTCTTGTTCATTTTTACTAATTTTCATTACACAGCTTTATATATATAATCTTGAAAATTGATATTACCATAACTATAATTATAATAAAAGGCAAGAAATTCGCAACAGATGGACACCACACAAACTCGAAAGACCACCAAAGACTACTCAAAGAACTTGTAAGGCTCGGTATTCCGGGTGACTTCGCCATATACTGCGATTTTTGTAGGAAGAGCTCTCAAGATAACTCAAATCCCATCTTCGCGATGGAATATGTCACGGCATTTCGTATCATTCACAGTCGTTCCGCTAGATTTCGCACGATCGCGACCGTATGAAGCAGTGCTTGCGATCATGCGACTTCTACCGGCAAGACCGAGAAAAGACGCGAAATGCCGTGACATATTCCATCGCGAAGATGGGATTTGAGTTATCTTGAGAGCTCTTCCTACAAAAATCGCAGTATAGTTTAGTATACTAAAGCCCGAAACGCATGCGCAAAATTGAACGAAAAGACGCATCCTGTGGACGCTCCTTTACGGCCTTCGGTGGCGCAACCAGTACGAAGTGGGGGAGGTATCTTGCCGCACGGTGGTTGGAGGTTGCTGCACGGTGTCTGCAGGTGAATCCCAATTTTCTGCCATATATACCATGGCATATACTATGTCTGCCGTACCGCAGACACACCTCGGCCTGTCATGGATATTACGCATAAAATTTTGTAAGTAATGTAAAGAGTTGTTTGCAGATGTAGAACTAGAAGCCTCTAGGCTTCAAGAGTGGAACTATATCCCAGAATAAACGAAAGTGACCTTTTTCATTGCGTGTCAGAAATCGTCGAGAAATATTTCTCAATGGAAAAAATGTATTGTATTTGCCAATGATGTATCTGCCTATCTTGCAATGAATGTAATTATTATTTATGTCTAATGTATTTACTGTTACTGTAAGTTAATTAAACTACTACTGTAAGTTAAGGGAAATATTCACTCTAATTATCTGCCACTGTATCATAATCTACTAGTTATTGTTAATGTTATTTGTTATGTGACAATGAGTCTTCGTGTAGTTTTAAATGCAAATTAATTTTATGTCTATTACGAGCAATTGCATGCCTATTATTCATGTAAATTATCAAGTAAACAATATGCATTATTACTGTAAGTTATGTAATTGAATGAAAAACTTAAATTAATGTAATTGTATATATTAATCAATTAGGTTTATTTTTAACATATAATTTAGAAAGATAATGTAAACTAATTGTATTATTATTGTAGGTTAACGAAATTAATTTTCTGTAATTTTAATTAATTTCAAGACAGATTTTGCTTGATGCTTTATGTAAGTCTATAAGCAATAAATTATTATTATTATTATTATTATTATTATTATTATTATTATTATTATTATTATTATTATTATTGTTAGAAGTGATGAATTTGATGCACATATCTGAATAATGTAGACTTACCGTTTATGCTTCAAAATTAAGCTCCAAAGCTGTTTTACTCACAGGAACGACAATCAGTTACCTTTCATTCCTTTTGTTATACGCCGAAAGAATCATATTCTAACTTAAAACTACTCATTTCAATTAATTACTACAAATGTAAATGGCAAATATGTATTTGTTATTTTGGTTCTTTTGTCTTCTTCATTGGAATCAAATTCGGAATCACAACACGGAAACCTAGAATATGAGCCATTGTAGAGACTAAATGGCTAATATGCGGAGATTTAAAAGAAATTGCTGTATTAAATGGACTCCAGAACGGCTACACTAAGCATTGTTCTTTCCTCGGTCTGTCTTCCTTCATTTCATTTCACACACATACAACGAAAAGACAGGAAATCGAGTATGCAGTACAGTTATCAATTTTGTTAGTTATTTAATTGATTGTTATTAAATATTATTCATTAGATTAGTTGAACACAGAGGTTACGATCCTCATTGTCATTTAAACGGTCCGAACTGTAAATTCAACGATGCATTTTTTTCAGTGAATCATGTATCGATATATCGAAAATGTTTATTATTTATTATGATCACAGATTTTGATACATAGGATTGTAGGATAAATATTTTAAAATCTATCGCCACCCAATTTACATTTTTTTTGACATTTTCTTAATTTTTCGGTTTCCTAATGGTAGAACGGAAATATTCATTTTAGAATATTAAAGAACACAAAAACCTCGTCCTAAATGCCAATTTTCTTTAAAAATTTGGAGTCGTTTTAAAGTAAATGGAAGTTTAGCGCAACTAAAAACGCGAAATTTGAAGCTTTTATTCACTGAAAAGTTTTGAGTTTTCAAAGTACTTCATTTGAAATTATTTAAGGCACTTATGCTCACAAATATAATAATCTTTACAAATTGCTAGTAATGTGTATATTAAAGACGTGAAAAAATTACATTTGTGTAATTTTTGAGAAAACAAAAAATAACCCAAATTGAACAATACGTCATATTAAAGAGTGCAATTAGCACTATCCAAACTAAAAGTTTGAAGAAAACATTTTTAGCCATTTATGAGAAAATGCGGAAATTTGAGCTAGTTTTCACAGGAAACGGTTGAGTTTTCGAGAAACTTTATCTGACATTATTGAAAGCACATGAACTCATAAATATAATAATGTGAACAAATTGCCGATAATGTAAATATTAACGACGTGAGAAAGTAAAAAAAAAATTGCAATTTTTGAAAAAACAGAAGGATAGAGCAATATGGCGTTCATGTCATCTCATAGAGTACATTTCACACTATCTCTACCAAAAGTTTAAAGAAAAAAAATTGAACCGTTTTTGAAAAAATCTTGTTTTTGTAATTTTTTTAAAATTGCACATATTGCACGCAATATTGCGCGAAAACTACTAATATTTTCAAAACAATGTAAATGACCTTAAAGAAAGAACTTACTTTGAAGAAACTTTGAAGAGACTTTTTTATTTGAAGGAAACATCTCTATCTGCAATTTTGTAGTTCGACGAAGACGCCGAATTGAATTCAAACTAATGCAATTTTCGAAAATTCAGAGTAAACCGTGAAATTAGGACCTATGCCACCTTAATAAGTGTATTTTACTATATTCTTACAAGAAATTTAAAGAAAAAATTTGGAGCGGTTTTTGAGAAAATTTTGAAAATGTCCGGGGGTTTCGTGTAAAGTACCCCCAAAAATGAATGAATGTTTTTCAAAATCTCAGAGCTTCGTCTCAGGCCAGATGGACAAGGATTTCTTCATTTTGGAAAAAAATCGTACTCATAGTTTAGGCGCTAGTGGTCACATACACCGGACAGACGACAGACGGACGGACGGATGGACGGACGGACGGACGGTTTTGCTTTCAATTGGGTTTACGGTATCAAGGACACACGAAACAGGGGTTCTGGCTACACCATTTGTTGGGGATTTTTTTTCTTAATTTAGCATCTGGTTTTATCCACTTTTTCGTTATCAAGGTCCGGCAATGAATTTTTTTTGCGCCGAAAAAATTCATATCATGCAGAAATATTACTTCGTATGTACGTTCGTATACGGGAAAGTAAAAATGTTCGGGTGATAAAAGATAGTATCTCGCAAAAGGATGAGACAAGAATGGAAGTTTGCCCAGACTAAGGAAACTAGAAAACTAACTAGTACGAGAAAGTTTGTGCCATTCTGTAGCTCCACTAGTTCCTTTTTGTTTTGGCTCTAGAAACTTTGGAGGCATCTAAAACAAAAAGAGTACGAATACAAGTTGTAGTGTATGTAATATGAGCCAGTTAAAATTTGGGGCTCATTTATGCACCATAGTTCGGGGCTCATTTCACAACCATCGCCATATTAAAATTCGGCAAACTAAAACCGGTCTTTGATGGTTCGAAATTACAGATTACATGCATAAAAGCAATGTTTAAAACATATTGTATTTCATTCGTTAAGAATCAGAATCGGTCTGAGCGAACTCAAACTATAATTAAAAGCCAAAACTCACCTTTCAAAGCTTTTAGTGCCAAGAAAACACGAACACCTCTGTTTCATATCAGCTCTCATTTACAACTGAACCACGGAACTATGATGACAAAAGAGTTATTAAACTAGTTGTTAAAATCGTTCCTGCTAGAATGTTTGCGATGTATGAAAGGGTACCAAGGGGGCTCATATTATATAAATGGCTCATATCACAACCTTCACCTCTATCTATATCTCTAATAAACGGAATACTCTTTCTTTTTGAGAGTTAAAATTTGAGTGTTATGACTGGACCTCTGAATTTTAGGCACAAAAAAGATTTGCTTTAGGCACCTAAAATAGGCAACAAAATTACGAAATTAGGCACTAGTAGATCTTAAAATCGACGTTTTAGGCACTTAAAATATGTTACAGAATGACTAAGCCAGGCAAAAAAAAGACATAAAAAAGTTATATTTCTGGCATCTAGAACTGATCTCAAAAGGATTAACTTAAGCAATTTTTATTACTTAGGAAAAAGTATTTTTACATTATGGGAGAGACTATAAGCATATTTTATTCACTTTCATAATTAGCTAAATAGTATATAATCAATATTTTCTACAATAAGGCTGTCTTATCTTTTAAAATCATTTTGAAGAATGAACTTTTCACTGACACTGATTTATAGGAGTAAACAACTTTAGTTACAGTCAATGATGTATATATATACTCCTAGATGGATGACTGTCGCCTTAGCGGTGAGGCCACCCAAGGCGCCATTTTGCACGGCAAAAACCTTGTTCGTGTTGCCGAAAGCGGTGTGTTGTTGTGAGTTTTCTCTTGAGTGATTAGTGAAACATTTTTTGTTTTGATTTTTTAAATGTTTTCATTTTGATCTTGACTTAATGTAATTGTTATTTTCAAAATTGGCCCAGGAAATCAATTATTTTTTGCCTTTGTTTTATCCATAGTTTTACCACTATAAGGTGGGTTTCACAACAATATCGTGTAGTGGAATCTTAGTCTTAACTGTTCATGTTTTGAACATGTATTTTAATCTATTAATTTATTCTCTAAATGTATGTTTTGTTATATTTCCTGTTATGTAAAATTAAAAGAAACAGTATTTATTATTTGAATATTTTCTTTGAATGGTGAAAGGTATCATTTGAATGTTTGTTCCTGCAAAAGGTTTGTATTCATATGTAAAAAAAATGTCTGCCCATTAAAAGTACATATGTACTATATTTCTCTGCGTATTTTCATTTTAAATCTCTCTGCAACCTCCCAAATCCAGCAGTTATTTACAACCATCCATTAAGAGAGAAAAAAGGGATATTTGGAGTATAAACGCAGTTTTTCTTATCACATGAACAATAAGTACGTCTTATTCTTATATTTGAAAACGGAATATTGAAACAGAGGAAGAATTCTTAATCATAAAGCTGCCGTAGTAATATTAATTTACTGTCACGTGCAATATTTTTTTATTTTTTTATTTATTTGTCAAAAAAACAGTAAAAACTGTATATGACGTGTGGGGAAAGAAATTTATCTGCGCACATTTCCTTGAGGGCCAGAATTTTATTAAAAAAACACGAAAAAAACCAACGAAAAATGAATTTAGAAAATAATTATTTTAGAAAAATAAAGATATTTGAAAAATGTTTTTTCCCGAGTTATAGAAAAATCAATTTCAACTGTAAATGAACTACAAGCAAAAGGAGTGCTCAACAAAACGTGCGCACAGTGAAGCTACATTTACGTCCAGAAGCAAAACAAGGGGCCATCTCAGCATTTGCTCAATGGATCAGGGAAACTGGACAAAAACCTGATCGAGATGGGGGTCATTGACCCGGAAGCTGAAGTACATTACTTGTTACAGGCGTATTAAATATTTTTTTAAATGTATACATAGGTAATACATTTATATTAACATATAAATGTATATGTAACATACATATGTATACATTAATATTAACATATAAATGGATCTCTTCTGAAGTAGCATAAGAAGTTTGTACCTGTAAGTCATCATAAAAAACAAGTCCTCATTTTTGCAAGTCTCCGGTAACACTATGTCAATGCTGTTCGTAGTTTTATTTAAATTATAAAATATATTTCGACAATTTATTGTTGCCTACAGCTTTACTTTCTTATGATGGAACGGAACCATGTTAATAAATACAATGAATACGTGTTACACTCGTAAAAATCTACCGACTGTCATGGGCTGCATTTGACATTCGAAGCTTTTGCCGTGCAACATGGCTCCCTGTACGACCTCACCTCCGCCTATTGGGAAAGCGCGGGGTCAGCCATCTAGTGGTTACATATACATCATTGGTTACAGTTCTCATGCTCACTTCTCCTGGAATTTCTTCACTCGCCCCCACCCAAACAAAACTTATACTACACGGCCCATTTAACCATTGAACTTTTTTTTAAATCTTCGTCTGTCCGACAGAAGGCTTTTGTCTAACCTGTCTTTCCTCGCCTGGACTTGGAAGACTGCTATACGATAAGCCTTAACCTGTCAACAGCGCAGCTGTCCCAGGAATGGGTGTAATTGTCTAAGAAGTGCGTGCTGAGAAGTGCATTCAGAGTGTGAAATATCCTTATTACGTTGACTTGCAGGTAGGGTCGGATTTAGGAGCATGCCACCTGTAGGCTAAAGTCCTTTTACCGTCCTTTTTATTGTTCATAGTGGTGTAATACATTTATTTTATGCAACAAACGGTAGAGTTCATTCTTGTTTTCATCTTTTTAAAACATTAAAGCACAATAGTTTTCATACAATTACAATTTTAATGGTTTACACAATAAGTTACATAATAACGTAAGTTCTTCTGTTTGTTGTTTTACTAAAATCTTTTTTTAAAACTTGAATCGAATTGAATGCCTTATTTTACGTGGCGAGACTCAGGCCATGAGGCCTGTTCTTCCGTCTGACCACGCAAATTTCGTTACGCTCCTTTCACCAACTAGTGGAGAAAGAAGGTATTTCTAGGGCGACGAAACAGGCGATTTTGAATTTAGCTCAGAGGCGTCATTTAGGCTTGAGGATCTTTTACATGCAGTAAATCTACTATAGGGGGACAAGTTTGAAATCTCCCTTTTGGGAAGTGCTTAGTTTCGCGGGTTTCTCCCACCGCTGCTACAGTGCCAGATTATCTGAACCTACTGCGCGCACGCGATTCGTCGCCCTCCTCCAGCAAGGAGGAGCTATAAGTCATCAATGTCACTGCAGCCTTCGCTGTGTGACGTCATTGCCGTCCTCAGAGCTGCCCCGCAAAGCAACGATAATTTTGTCCACTTTTGCTTTCGTCGTCATGTCTGTTTTCATATATTCTTCTTCGATTTTCTTAACGTGTTCACAACACTTCTTCCATTGATTTGGGCAATATTTAGAAAATAATATTCGGCATACATTTTCTTTAACTCGTAGATGGATTCCGATGCTTTGTTTCGTAACATGATTCTTAATGAAACTCCAATTTAATTCGATGAAATTGAGATCGGGATGGTATGGAGGGAGCTTGACGTTCAGGTTATATTACCTGCAAACGTTTGTCCTAGTGTTAGAAAAAAATACACACAATATTACGCCTGTGAACTTCACTTGAAATTAGGCCTACGGTAAGACACGCCACGCTGCACAGCACTCGAAGACGAAAGGGACAGGACTGAGGACCAGGGGCGATGCTTCCTATACATATGTTTCTTTTATTGAATCTTAATATATTAAGAGTCAGCGTTTGTGTACAGACAGCTGAAACTGTTTTGAATTGAATGGCTGACACTTTTACTGATGCGCGTTGGGCCCATGAACAAAGCAGCCTGTCTCTGATCCCCCTCCCCTCGACCGGCCACGCCGGAGACCACGCATGGGAGTTACCCCTCCTCGCGACCGGCCACGCGTGGGAGTTACCCCTCCTCGCGCTTGCGCATTCGAAGGGAGCTTTCTGTCCTGCCGGGGTATAACATGGGACAGTCGAGCACTTCCCCTCCGAAGGAAGGCGTACGAAGGATTTTTTCGCCCTTCAAAATTCATGGCTTCAATTGGGTTTGAACCCGCGTACTTGGGTATAACAGTCCGATACGCTAACCGTTACACCATCGCCGCCACAAATATTTCTCCCAAGATTCGATGAAAAAATAAAATGGGTTTCGAACTTAATTAATTTGTTCTTGGAGATCAGAGATCACATTATTAAAACGTATTTTTATACTTTCATGCTAATGACTATATTTTGTGTAATTGAAGATCTGAGGTCAATTTGAAATAAGTTGTTCTACATAATGAAATGTAATTACAAAAATATAGTTAATTACTGATTTATTGAAAAATATACAGACTTCTCTAATACAAAGATTAATATCTAAACAATACACTGTTTATTAGTAAGTATGAATGACATTTGATACTTTCGCCCATGTTCAAATTTACATAGCTTTCTTACGAGATTTCTTAATGGCAAACACGTTAATAATGTTCTCATATGAAAGTGTTTTAGTTATATTTGCCTTAATAGAATACAAAGTAAACACGAGAGCAGCGGCCGCGGGAGAAAACACTTGTGAAGTAGGCGCGAGAGGAGATACTTAAGAGTTAGTTGCGAGAGAGCGCTTCATGCCTGGTCGTGGAAGCCGTGAACCAGTTTTTTGTTCGGGTATTCGATGTAATAGTAACTCCGTTGCCTAATTCGAGCGTACGAGCCGCGAATACCATGATCCAGCTTCCGGTCCGCGTCCGCAATTAAATGCTCCCGCATCGCGCGTCCGAGTCGTGGTGAGGAGCGACTCCCGACGCGTAACAACGCCTTGGTGGCGAGGTGGAGAGGAGACTTTCGCGACCTTGTGGTAAACAGCGGCCGCAGGGAGGCCCCCCCGTTCAACATTGCAGCTCATCGCAGGCCAATGCTCGTCGAAGACGCCGAGGCCATCGACCGCGTCGGGCCCACCCCGGCACGCGCCTGCACAATAGATAAGACTCCTACCGCACGCCCGCGCTTTAGGGCGTCCCGCCTCGAAACGAGGCGGAGAATAATACCGACAATTCTCGAGTGTTTCGTTTTTCTCTGTTTTTTTTCTTTGTTAGATTTAAGCGGTGCCGCGCAATGGCATATTCTTTTTTATTGTAACATAGTTGTCTTTAATTAATTTTTTCTCTTATTTTACTCTCCGAGCTCACTAGGTAGGGTGCAATCCCTCCTCATGGGACTTTTTATGTAACTTCTCCGGCCGTAGGTCGGGAATAAATGTCTAATTTTTTGTTTTATCGCTCAATTACGGCTAATTATTTTCAATGTAGTTTGTTGCCCCTGCACCTAACTTCCCCCCACCACGCGAGGAGCCGCGATCATGCTCTACCGACCCGCTGACGTTGCAATATATACATATATACACATATATTGAAACAGTGGGTTTCTTAATTATTTTAAAAAATTGAAACGTTTTTTATCATATCCAAAATATCTCTCTCTATTGACACGTTGTGCTTCTGTCATGGGTTCGAATATGCAAGGGGCACAATTCGGATTACCTCATCGTTCAACCACAATCTGCCCCCTGTAGACTCGCTTCCATACGGAAAACGACAAAACCTGAAAGTTATTTTAATCATGTACCAGATTGCACAATAATAACCAAGTTTGTTTTTTGTACTTCCTTTAGCACTAGAACAGTTTGAATTTATTATAACAAAAAATTTCATTTGATTCGAAACAACACTCTTTACCTTCGTCACTGGTGAAAACTAATTAAAGTTGACAAGTTCCTCCCTATCGGAATGAAAATAATCCAAATCAGTGCACGGTTTCACCAAAATGTTTCTGTGTTCCACTTTCACTCGCGGAAGAAAAAAGTTAGTCTCGAACTGTATCTCCGAAATTTTTACAAGTCTCTACTTTCGATCACAAAAATATACCAAGTCTGAACTCGAGCACTCACCCCCTAATTCAGAAATGATCTTCACGCTACGAAATCTGAGCTCCAACTATTTTTTTTCGTTCTTCGATCCAGGAAAACTCGTATTCATTGTTGTACAAACTTCTGTTTTATATTCCCTACCAACGGATTCTTATTATGTATTTACTTTTCTAACTAAGGTGCACTCTTGGGCGAAATTTCTACTCTTACACACGCATTTTTCGACTGATTCTACACTATATCCACGGGCTCATGAAATTGTTCATCTCTGTTACTAAGGTGCCCGTTTACCAAATATCGTGACATGAAAAAACATTGGTGTTCTCCCTAGCAACGTCCTGGTCACTTGTTACTAAGGTGCCTAATTCTAATTTAAATTAGCATTAAAGCATTAAATTATTCGATATCGAATGCCCTCCCGCATTTGGTATATCACAATATATACATATATATATAGTGACGAAATGCGGATGCCCACATTTGCCACACACGCCCACGCATCGTATCATCAGTAGCTGACGTGGAGAGCGAGCGCGGTGCGAGTTGAAAGGGAAGTTCATAGGAGAGGAAGATGACGCGTCGTCGGCCCCTCCGAGGGGAGAAACGAAAGGTCGCATAAAAATGCCGGACCGCAAAAGATCAAGTCTTCTGTTCCCGAATACCGTCCGAGTGACAAAGTAGTATTGAGATAGACGACTTATTACATAGGAGTATTTAGCGTCAAAGACGCATTAGTTAGGCACGAGGTGCGAAAGTTTGTAATAGTAAAAGTTGTTCGAGGAAGTAGGCAAGTGCCGCATTGTTAAGAAACGTTTAATTTCTTGTGAGAGGACGGTGAATCGCTGACCGGCGCTGAATAGTTAAATTGAGTGGTGGGTCGTACACACCCGGACCGAGTCTAAGACGCAACATCATTAACTAGTTGCATCATGCATGGACTGTCGGACATTGCGGAGTAGGCGAAAGAAGACCGAAGAAGACGCGTTCGCGGGGGTCCCGGATACCGCGGCGAGGGAAGACGGAAGAGGACGTGGTCGCGAGGGTCCCGGATCAGGCACGGTTGAAGAAAGATGCCCGGAAAACGACGCGGAAGGCAGCGAGCAGCTGGCGAACTTTCGGCATACGACGCCGTCACTGAGCGTACCAGGTGCCGCGTGACGTGGCCAGCGCGACCGAACGCCGTCAGCTTGTCGCCGTCGCCAAGGCCCAAGCGCGCCGCTGCTGGCGAGTCCCGGGGAAAGGTAACGGGAAGTGGCGAATGAAGCAAAAATAGGTCAACGCCCCGCGACGGGAAGAACTAAGAGAGAACGTTAAAGGAGGGAGAGAATTTTATGCGGTAGGGAGCTAGAGAATCGTTAGAACGACTGCCTGATTATGTAACTGCCGAGAGTAATTGACGTAAATTGTTGTGATTTTTCAAGCTTAAATTTGGTGTAAATGCGACCCAGTTGGTCGAGGCCATTGCATTATTGAAGCAAGTTAGTAAATGCTGTAAGTCCAAACCAGGCGGCACTGGGCGGCTTTGAGCAAGAGATCTTACAAAGTGTAAATAATTAGTTAACGGAATTTCCAGAACAGGGCCAGAGAGTGGCAAGCACAGATTGTTAAGTGCAACAAAGCAAGGTATTGTTGGGTGTGTGTATTTTACATGTTCTTTCACAGAATGATTACTGTATTTTTTTTAAAAGGGTCCATCAATAAACCCAGTTTAATTGGATTTTTTCTCATGTGTGTGCCTTGTATTTGGATTCTTGACACCCAAAAGATCCCACTGCCTGAGATAAATAAAGCTCGAAAGAGCATGATTTCAGCATGTTTTGTTGAATTCATCTCAGTCCCGCATAACAGAATAACTAATACAATATCGAAAAAAATGGCACTACTTGGCGCTGAAGAATAAAAAATTAGATATTCATGCAAACGCAGCCAGCTACACAGTTCGAATCTATATCGTTAAATAACTTCTAAACGAAGCGTTCTAGGGCCTCAATAACTAGAGGCCGAAGGCCTCTTAGAAACATTTTTCACACTCTATTCTACAGGATGACATCTTTTTGAACATTCTATTACATTTTTTGCTGGTCCGGCGCTTCTCAATATTACTCCATCTACTTTAAGACGTGAAGAATCTAAGTAAATAAAACAGTCGGGTTAATTAAACCATTTATAACTGAAGAACGACTGGACGAATTTTAATTATCATCTGCCCTCCCCCGAATAGCAGAATAACTATTAAAATATCAGAAAATTTCACGAAAAATAATTATTCAGAAAATTAATCTTATTCATAAAAGTCGATGTTCGTTGCTTCGTACTTAATGCGCTACCGTACCAGGCATCCGATTGCGATAAAAATGTGTCAACTTATTTCTTGCACTTGCGGGAAGAAGATAGGCGTAGTACAATTATTGGAACTCCACTAGATGGCGTTTCAGTTAAATGCAATTCCCAATTCACGTGAGCTTCATTGTTGCTGGGCGTTGCCGTGTGCCGTGGGGCGAAGCCGAGGAGAACAGGAGGGACTGGCGGCGCAAGTTAATGAGAGGAAAGGGAAAAAGAGAAAGAAGAACAAAGAGAGAGGGAAAAGGGAGAAGAGGAAATGAGAGAGGGAAAATAGAGCGAGGGGGAAATAGAGCGAGGGGGAGATAGAGCGAGGGGGAAATAGAGCGAGGGGGAAATAGAGCGAGGGCGAAATAGAACGAGGGCGAAATAGAACGAGGGCGAAATAGAACGAGGGCGAAACAGAGCGAGGGGGAAATAATAGCGAGGGGGAAATGGCGCGAGGGGGAAGTTAGAGCGAGGGGGAGATACAGAGAGGGGGAGATACAGAGAGGGGGAGATACAGAGAGGGGGAGATACAGAGAGGGGGAAATAGAGCGAGGGCGAAATAGAGCGAGGGGGAAATAGAGAGAGGGGAAATAGAGAGGGAGAAATAGAGCGAGGGGGAAATAGAGAGAGGGGGAAATAGAGAGAGGGGGAAATAGAGAGAGGGGGATATAGAGAGAGGGGGAAATAGAGAGAGGGGGAAATAGAGAGAGGGGGAAATAGAGAGAGGGGAAATAGAGAGAGGGGAAATAGAGAGAGGGGAAATAGAGAGAGGGGGAATAGAGAGAGGGGGAATAGAGAGAGGGGGAATAGAGAGAGGGGGAATAGAGAGAGGGGGAATAGAGAGGGGGGAAATAGAGAGAGGGGGAAATAGAGAGAGGGGGAATAGAGAGAGGGGGAAATAGAGAGAGGGGGAAATAGAGAGAGGGGAAATAGAGAGAGGGGGAAATAGAGAGAGGGGGAAATAGAGAGAGGGGAAATAGAGAGGGGGGAAATAGAGAGAGGGGGAAATAGAGGGGGAATAGAGAGAGGGGGAATAGAGAGAGGGGGGAATAGAGAGAGGGGGAATAGAGAGAGGGGGAATAGAGAGAGGGGGAATAGAGAGAGGGGGAATAGAGAGAGGGGGAATAGAGAGAGGGGGAATAGAGAGAGGGGGAATAGAGAGAGGGGGAATAGAGAGAGGGGGATAGAGAGAGGGGGAAATAGAGAGAGGGGGAAATAGAGAGAGGGGGAAATAGAGAGAGGGGGAAATAGAGAGAGGGGGGAAATAGAGAGAGGGGGAAATAGAGAGAGGGGGAATAGAGAGAGGGGGAATAGAGAGAGGGGGAATAGAGAGAGGGGGAATAGAGAGAGGGGGAAATAAAGAGAGGGGGAAATAGAGAGAGGGGGAAATAGAGAGAGGGGGAAATAGAGAGAGGGGGAAATAGAGAGAGGGGGAAATAGAGAGAGGGGGAAATAGAGAGGGGGAAATAGAGAGAGGGGGAAATAGAGAGAGGGGGAAATAGAGAGAGGGGGAAATAGAGAGAGGGGGAAATAGAGAGGGGGAAATAGAGAGGGGGAAATAGAGAGAGGGGAATAGAGAGAGGGGAATAGAGAGAAGGGAATAGAGAGAGAGGAATAGGGAAAATGAGAGCGAGGGAAAATGAGGGCGAGGGAAAAATAGAGTGCGGGAAAAATGAAGAGGGAAAAAAAGGAAAACAGGGGGAAAATAGGGAAAGAGGGAAAACAGAGAGCGGGAAAAGAGAGGGAAAAAGAGTCAGAGAGAGGGAGAAAAGAGAAACAGAGGGAAGAAGAGACACAGAGGGGAAGAGGACAGGGAAGTAAAGAAAAGACACAGAGGGTAAAAGAGACTTAGAGGGAGAAAAGAGACTCAGAGGAGAAAAGAGAAACAGAGGGGGAAAAGAGACACAGAGGGGGAAAGAGAAATAGAGGGGGAGCCGGGTACCAGCTAGTAATTACATAATTGCAACATAAATAAATATTTAAATCAATTTTGTCACTGAAAGGAAGGAAACAAACGAAAACTAGGCCTTTTTTTGGGAGGGAGGCATGGCTTCCCATGCATCTGCCATTGATTCAAATTGTGTGTAATCTCTTTTGTTTGCGCACCTCTATTAATAATCTGTTTACAAATGACACATACACACACACACACACACACACACACACACACACACACACACACACACGTGTTTGTGTGTGTGTGTTTGTGTGTGCATGTGCGTGTGTATTTGTGTTTGTGAAAAAGCTGCATACAATTACTAATACTTTGCTTCAATAGTTTCATTTCCATGAGAACCAAAACTGCAAAGGACTATCTCAAATCATTTCATATGCTTTTATCAATAATGAAAATAAATTCTGAATCAAAACTTTCTTGGTAACTTATTTATTTTTGTTGTACTTTTTATTTAAGAGAAATTGTCTGTTTTAATTTTGTGTGAAAAAGAGTGTTATTTTGATGTACTCTGTTTAAATTTTTTGTAAGCTTTTTTATTAAAATCTGTAGTAACACTCATAGTGGTGTTCAAGACAATCTTGTATGATCAGTGCTCTCACATGCATTGATTGTTGTATTATGGTTGGAAAAATATCGTTACAGAACCAAAAATTTGAAAAAAATGAACTTGCAAGTAGTAATTGTATTGTTATTATTTTCACTGTTAAAGTAAGTATGTTATTCCTCAAATATGAATTAGAATATTGAATTTAATAATACTACTAAACCTGTTTAGATACCTTGATCACTTATAGAAATTTTAGATAAAATTGGTTGTAATATATTTATCAATTTCTTGGACTTTTGTCGTCAATGGAAGATACAAACTAACAAAATTTTAATTTATTAGCTTTAATATTCTTTGTTGAACCAGTTAAAAATAATTTCCTTATGTCTTGCACATGATATATGTATATAAATGATATTATTAACATTGACATTACAGTCATTCATTATGACTGTATCGTGAATTGTTCACAGCAAAACGCTATCTTTCTGCATGTCTGTAATCAATCAAGTCTGCAAATGCAATATGAAAGTCAAAATATGGCTAACACCTTCATATTTATTTAGCTATTTTTATCATAATTTTAAAAGTGTAAACAAATTGATTTTTGTTAGATAAAGGAGCTCAAGATACTGATGTCTATTTGTAATACAATTTTGATTCCTATCTGTACTCATCTTGTACTGATGTAATATCTGTTTAACAATGATGGCATCATAGTTGTGACTTCCTGAAACTCAGAAATTATTAGTGTAATACACTAAAAACATTTATACATTTGAGTTTTGAATCTGTAATATTTAAGGCTAATTAATGTGATTTTTGACAATATTATCTGAAAAACCTTACCTTAAAGTAATTAAATTAATAGTGGGCAGAATTACATATACTTGTATTGTGTCTATAATTGGTAAGCCCCAGATTCTTAGGTTTAATAAATTATTTACCCATTATGATACTTATATAATATCAAATATTTTTCATTTTAATAAACAACAAATTTCTTCATAAATTGTATGGCTTATTAAGATATAATTTTTAATATAGGGCCCAAAAAACCTCTATCGATTGGTAGAAAATTAATGACCTGTACTGGAAAATCAAATTTCTGTAATTCCTGCTCCTTGTGATCAGAATGAGCAAGAAGAGCTGTGTTTGAATTGGTGACATGAAGATAGTTCCTACCTTTCACATCACATGATATTGAATACTGTCTATTGAAAATTAAGCAGATTTTAAAGGGACACAGAAGAAGTTATTCCTGGAAACTAAGTTCTCTCCTACAAAAATGGTACTCATAAGCGTCATGTTAAAAGCATTACTAATATTACTTATGATGAAGACAAGAGAGTTAGTAGTATTCTGTTGCATGTTTTAATTTTTTTGCATGAAAAACAATTTCATAAATTAAAATTTTTAAACCTTTAACATTGGATAATTTAACCTTAATTTCAAGTTTGAAAATGTAAAAATCCAGGACTTACTAACTGAAATAAAACCCTTCAATTTTTTAATGCTACAGGTTCCTCACATATTTTTCTTTCACCTTAATAATTTACGATACAAGATGAAGCAGAATGCTAATCTTTTCAAATTGAAAAGATTTTTTTTGGTTTTATACAAGTTTATCTATTGCCATCAATTAACAGTTATTAGAAGAGTACACCAATGTTCCAAGTTTCCTAGCAGTTGGGAATGTGTACTTGTAATATTAAGATTGATTATAAAAATCTGTTAATAAAACATTTTGTTACTTGCATGAAATTTAGGTGTGTGTTATTACTGTTTTCATTTGTCATTGTAGTATATTCTGTGATTAAGAAATATAAACAAATGTTCTTTTTTCTGAATAATAGTTATTGATCAAGTGGCAATATTTTCTACAGTAGGTATTACATGATATGTAGCCTTTTTTTAAAGCAAAACTAATATGGTGCTAAGTACTATGATGACATTAAAAATATCAATGAAGGTCAGATGTTTATATTGATTAGGTAATCATAACATATAAGAAAATACTTTTTGAGAAAAAATGTTATTGTTATTTTCTTTCAAATTCATCTCTCTGAGGACAACATTGTAAAAACATTCTGTTACCTTGTTTTCACTTTGATAACATTCTTGTTTCCTTCATAATTCATTACATACATGAGAAACTTTTTAAAATATAACATATAATAGTTTTTTCAACAATTTGCTCACTCATAACCCAATCAATCTTCATTTATTAGAGATATTATTTTAACAAATCTGAGAAAAAAATGTCCCATTAAACAAGAGTGTGAACTGTTTTGATGAAACATATTATTAAAACAAAAAATGAAAATTAGTCAAAATTAAAGATGACAATATAAAATATTTCCAAAAACTGAGAACTCTTAATTGCATGTTTTGGAATGTATAAATATAAAATTAGTCTGATAAGTGACAAGAAAGTCTCATTATGATTCTCAGTAAAAAATCATCCAGAATATAATTAAGATTTAAGTTGAAAATAATATTTGTATATTATGATTAGAAGAAAACATAATTACAACATCAAATTTCTGCAAGTCTTACTCGTCAATTATTCCCTATTAAATGTATTACATTACAGTAATAATCATAATAATAATAATAATAATAATAATAATAATAATAATAATAATAATAATAATGACACGAATAACTTTTTTGTTCTCCTATGAATGTAATGATAAGTCACCATCTATAGTATTGACTTATTGCTACTGGTAACAGCTGTAAATAAAAATATTAGGGCTAAAAATGTGTTTAATTTGATTTCTTAATATCCTTTGTACTACAAGAAATATTCTGTAATGATGTAGTTTGAAACATTAGAATATTGAGAGTTAAGAAGAAATTTCATTTCATGAACTTTTGAAGTTGAATTTCATAAATGAAATATATTATTAAATATATCTCTGCATGGAGCATTGTATTATAGATATTTACAATCAAGAATATAAACCAATCCTTGTAATCACATGTAGATTTTCTGATGATCCAGGTGTGGTTTATTAATAAACCTGAATGATCACATTAGATTGTGAAAATAAATATCTTAAACAAAACATATCATCATAAGGCTTCCAAGCACAGTACTTTGAAATTTATTGCTATTTGTATTTATTACTCCCTGAAATATTCTTAGAAGATGAAATATTTTAGAAATAAAAAAAACTAAAGATAGTGATTTCTAAGTTATCTTTCTGCATTGTCTACCTAAATGTGGAAAGAAATGTGACATAAGGTCATTCAAAAATAAACTATAAAGGTAATAAACTCCATTTCCTTTCTCATTCCATAAATTTCTTTAAATTGATAAAAAAAATGGCCTACTTCAAAATGCATTCACTTGGTAAATTCAAGGAATCTATTATTTATCTGAATCTGACAATTTATACGGCAAATTAATCTAATAGTGTTAATAATTGAGGCATTAGATTGTGGAAGAGAATTGGAAATGAAGTAAACAGCATACAGGAATATTTAAAAACCAACTGTATGCAGTGTGATGAATGATCATAGTTCTGCTTTTTGTCCAAGACCATCAAGTAAGGAAGCACGCTTTTCATGATGTCTACATTCTGCCTGAGCCATCCACACCAGGTCACTCACTGTTGCACGGTGCATGGAATATACAGCTGTAACCACTAACACATGCATAATGTTATGAGAATTCAGGTATAAGTCCACTGTGCCAGGAAACCACTTTTCTGGTATGTGCATAGCTCCTATAGCACCACCTACTGCTGATACTGCATCCTGAAATTTATAAATAATTGTTAAAAAGAGTTTTATTTTGTTCCTACATAAAAATATTTAAAAAATGATTGTTTATTCTGGAATATACTGTACTCATAACTTTAGTGGATTAACCACATTGGCATATTTGACATGTGGATGAATACTAAATCAAGTATGTATTTCCTTCAAACAACCACATACTTGCAGAATAATATGGTGAAACATATTGGGGTCTCCTCCTCCAAGAGATGTATATCGCAGACCACAGAGAAATATTCTCATTATAAAAGGCATAGAGAAGCACAATCTTCTTTCCCAAGGAGACCATGCTGTTAGAGCCTACAACAGAAACAATGTTCCATTTTTAAACCTCCATTTTCTGGAAGTGTTAATGACAGTAGTGACAGGAATAGTAGGCTTTTGAAATGGAGTATGCATAGGCCTGTGCAGCCTTAATCCTTAGACAGAGTGAGAGGTCTGCCTGGTCTCTCTTTTGACTAAGACTCTGCCTGGGTATTTTTCTGACCCCCAGGCACAAATAATGTTTTGCAACATTCTGAAAATTATTCGCATGAACTTCTTTTTCTAAATATGCTATAAATATGCTATTAATGTCCAGTTTTACATGTGTTGTAAACTTTCAAGTTTTTAAGTTTTCGTGGTTTGAAGTAATTTAATTTTTATGTGGTTGGGGTCAGAAATGCTCCCAAACAGATTCCACGTTACACATCTAAATTATAAGAAAAATTCTAAATTATAAGAAAAATTCTAAAAAACATGTCCATTTCCATTTTATAATATTATGTTGTTTCTGAATGATAATCTGATGTATTTTCTTTTATATGTTAGTAGCCCTGTATCTGAAATTCAGCTGGTATGGTAGAGACCTATGTATAGTTATGAGAATATGCCAGAATGTTTTGCTGGAAATATTATCCTTGCTTTTTTAGTACAATATATAGCAAATAAATAGCATCATTTTCTTAATTAATAATGCCAAATAGTGTGCATGATATACAGGTAAACTATTGGATAACATGCAATGAAGAAACAAAGTCCAAGGGTTAAACAAGAAAGGGGGTGGGAACAATTACATTTCTGGGCCTCCTTTTCCATTAAAGTATTTTTATTTACATATTACATATTTTACTAGTAAATTAATAAAATGTACAAGAAGGCGAATTAAATTATAATTTTAAAGCTATAATGTAATGATTGTAAACACATAGTAATGTATGAGCTACAAAGCAAAATAGCTTAGAGAGCTGCTTCCCAAATGTCGAAATTGTGAGGTAAAGGAGAAAATCAGGGATTGGACGTATTTGTCGAAATTAAATGTTATATTTTGAAAGTATATGAGGCCCCTCTCAAAATTTTCAAGGGGGCTTACCCCCCCTGCCCCCCCCTTTGAGCTGGCCGATAATTAAAAGTAATTCCTAGTAATTCCTATTGTATATCAATTATTAAGGACAGGTATTATCTGAAAATTTGATAAATGCAGTTATATTTTATGATTTAATGTTGTGAGTGGTGATCGTAATAATGTGATCATTGGTATAACTTGAGGCAAGATAACAAGTCATTAAATATATTAAATATGAAGTGAAAGATTTGATTTTAAGTTCATATGACATTAATATTATTATTCTTATTACTGCAAATGCTGAAGAAACACGACATCTCCCCTCCCATCTACATTCTCATTCTGATAATTCTCACCCCCTGAGTGTCAACTCATTCCGTTGCTGTCCTGAGATTGGTTTAAAAGTGAACATCATTTATCATGTATATTAATGCTGTAAAGAGGCCGATTTAGAAAAAAAATCCTCTAACACGTGGTGTAGCCAGAATACATGTTTTGTTGGTTATTGATTCCGAAAAACCGATTGACGACAAAACTACTGTCTGTCCGTCTGTGGTAAAAGCTAGCGCGTAAACATTCCAGCCGATTTTCTTTAAATTGGTATTCCCCAATCGATCCGTATGAACTCGTTTCTTCGGGAGTTTCGAACGGATATTTTGATTTTTGAGGGTATTTCACATAAAGCCTCAAATACATTTTCAACATTTTCTCAAAAACTGCACCAAATTTTTGACCAAACTGTCTTCAGATAGCATAAAGAACGCTTAAGAGAATGGTGATGGTCTCACGTTCCTTGAGATCACAGATGTTTTGAAAATTGAAAAAGGGCAATTTTTTTGGAGGCGTCTTCCTAGAACTATAATATTGAAGATAAACATTTGTTTCCTTGATAAAATCTGTTCCATAAAGACGGATCTTTAAATAAATTCATGTTCAACTTTTCGAAAATATATGTAGTTTCCTTGTAATTTTGCGTGAAATATGGGCATTTTTCGTAAAAACCACTCCACTTTTTTCCTTTAAATTTGCTCGTATGTAATAAGGGACGGTAAAAAATTTTGTGCTAGTTCCATCTTCGGCTATTGTTCCGATTTTTCGAAAACCCCAAAAAGTGAACATCTGAAAACTGCACAATTGAAGATGGCGATTTTTGTTTTAAACAGTCTGTTGTAAAAACGCTCTTTAAAACAGATCATGTACAGTTTGTTGAAAAAACGAGCTTATTTCGCTTAATTAGTGACTGAAATTTATACAATTTCTAAAAATATTTTCTCAAAACTCGCACGAAATATTGTCATTAGAGAAGACAATTTTTCACATTTTCTGAATTTCTCAGCACTCCAATGCTAGAACTTAACAATTATCTCTTAAATAATACAGAATTATACAGCCCATAACTGATCGGTTGGCCGAGCTGGTCAAGGTGTGTATGGAGTGAGCGCTTCGGGCCGAAAGGAACCCGGTTCGAATCCCAGGCAGAAATTTAAATTTGATGAATACGTTGTCGCTGAAAACTAATGGAAAATCAAAAAACTTTATTGAAAATCATTTGAAGCACAAATACGTTATATAAGTAAACCGGTCAAGTATGTAGTACTTGATCTTCCAATTTGCAACTTTTAAACATTTTCAACTGTTATTCGATTGATAAAACCTATGTCACGTCACGTCTTTCTGTGCGTCTGTATGAACCGATTTAAGTGAACTAATTAATCTACCGGCATGAAATTTAAATACAATACATACACTACCCATGGGACTGACTTAGATATCCTTAACGGCTGACCGGGATAGGTGGCTCTGGGCATCAACTAATGTCATTGAAGTGCCTCTGATCGAGAGGTCCTAGGTTCGTGTTCTGACGATGACAGTATTTTCGACATTAGCCAGATAGCTAGGTCGAGTTCTGTCGCTGTGTGGAGGAGAATTCTAGCGGCCGACTGCTTTGATCGGTAGCTTTTCTTGGTTTCTCTGATCTACATCAGCCGAATGCCGGGGCAATACCCTTCCAAACTCGGCACGGACCGCGCACAATCTTTTCTTCCCATTCCTTGTCATATCCTACCATTTTCTTACGCACACACATGCACCACACATGCCGGGAAATCGGTCGGGAGTTTAGAGCATGTCCCGGCTGGGGCGGTGCTCCTCTGGTGGGAGGAGCCTGGTTGGGAAAACCCTGCTAGTCGACGGTAGGTCGGCGTCGGATTTAGCCATCCAGGGGAAAGATCACCGCTACGTCCCGAGCGGTGATCTTGAAAACAGAAACTTCTCCGTCAAAATTAATTCCATTCTTTCTAGGCAATATCCCATCAAAGCTGGAGTCCCACAAGGTTCCTGTTTATCGCCTCTGCTATTGAATATATATTTATCCGGTATTCCATCTCTAAATGATTCTGAAATTGCCTTATTTGCAGATGACACTGCTCTTTTCACAGCTCATTCAGATATTCTATGCGCATACGACAATCTTCAAAATGATTTATTATTATTCACTCAATGGTCTGATAAATGGAGAATTAAAATAAACTTGAAAAAATCACAAGCAAAAATATTTACCCCGCGAAAACCCACAATCCCACCTCCACTTAACATAAGAAATATTAATAATCCCTGGCTCTCAAAATCTAGTTCAGTTATATATTTAGGCGTTACCTTCGATAAAAAATTAAATTGGAAAGACCATATCAAAATACAATAGATAAAACATATAATAAAATGTTCAAATTGTATCCTATTATAACCCCACTCTCAGTACTGAATGTGGATTACTAAATATGTTCATCTATTATAAAACCTACAATTTCATATGCTAGTCCAGTTTGGTGTAATGTAGCCTCCACTCATTTAACAAAATTACAAATAGTACAAAATAAATTTTTAAGAAAAATTACCAAAGCCCCATGGTTTATTAGCAACGCACAATTACATAGAGAATTCAAATTAGAACCAATTAGAAAACATTTAGAAAAACAAAATTCAAAATTTTTTAAAATTCTTCCTGAAGCTCCTTGTTCTTCACTTTTTAATTTAGGTCAATCTTACAATGCACCAAATAGAATTAAATCGCGTTTCCCTAGAGACATATTTAAACCTCCGTAATCAGAAAGATTTAGATTATTTTAAATAATAAATAATAAACTTCATAACAGGGTTGGGCAAAATAATTGAAAAATATATTTCAGATACAAAATACAAAATACTGCGCCGAAAGTATTTTAGATACCAAATACAAAATACTTTCATTAGAAGTATTTTAGATACAAAATACAAAATAGTATTTTAAAATACTTTTGAAAATACAAAATACTACCGACGGTGTTTTACACATAATATCTTCTATCCTATTTTTTTCTCTTTTAAACAATCATTTACGTTCAATAAAAGATCACATCACATTAAAAATTTTATTATTAAAAATATATAACATTCTTTATACAAAAATGTTTCAAATGAAATTTTCAACCCATTTCAGATATCCGTATGGGGTCATCCATAAATTACATAACGCTAAAGGGGGAGGGAAGGGGTCCTGAGGCAGCGTTATACTGCTTTACATAGAAAATAGGGAAGTGCGTTACAAGGGGGGAGGGGGGTATTGAAAATACTCGAAATTTGCGTTACGTAATTTATGAACATTGGCCCTATCATTTGTGATGTATGATCATATTTTAAGTCTGAAAGGCATCTTGTCCATGATAAGAGCCGAAAGAATACTTGCAGTTTAAAGATCTCATCATGAGTTCTTGGTAGGTGATAGTTTGGGACAAATATTGTAGGTTATAGACAATTAACCAAGATGCCTTTCAGACTTAAAGTATGAACATAGTACATCACAAATGATATGGATATCTGATGAACACAGAGGATTTTTGGGTTTTAAAATATGCATTTTAAGTGTCTAAAATAGGTTCTTTCAGCATCTGTTAGGCTTTTTAAATGGTAGAATAGGCACTAATAAAACTCGAAACTCACAAGAAAACTCACTTTTTGACCATTTATTATATTTCTCAAAGATAAAAACATAAATTAATATTATTGTAGAATCAGTATTGAACATTTTGCGATAATGCTATTTATGAACAAGTTTGTTTATAGTTAGAATTATTCCTACCCTATTTTGCCTCAAAATAAATTACTAATACATTCTCCAAGGTTTCAAGAGAAAATGAATGTTTCTTATCGGTCAAGATCACTTTGCTTTCGGGGAAATTCAATCGCTATTTCTTAGAAACGGAGGCAGCTTCTCCACGAAGTCAGGAAGTAGTGGCGTGGAGACGTTTATCGCTAGATCCTTGTCCGGTGATTATCGCTCTTCATTTCTCGCTCTCTTACAGGCGACAAAATTAGACAAGGGGATAAAAAGGTACAAGAGGACGAATGCAATTTAGGTTATTAAAAGTAACTTAAAATTAATATCATCCGTGTCTGGTGTGGCAATACCGAAGAAAAAAGGTAAAAGAAGTCATAGACAGAAGAAATTAGGCAAATTAGACTCATTTTAGGTTTTTAAACGTAAAATAGGCACAAATAGGCATCATTATTGAAATAGGTACCCAGGAAACAAATAGATTTTTACCTAAATAAACCTATAAACGAAATATCCGCTCTTAAAAACACCATAAGCACAAGTTTTTAATCACTGGGGGCAACTATAGGGCCACGAGGCACACACATGGGCTAGCACTCGTTCTGGCACGCGGAGCCTGCTCACCGAGAAATTGAATCGGAGCTCGCGATTACAGCCACGGTGTAAGAAATATATCTTACACCGTGATTACAGCGCTTCTCCGGTTATCTCCGGTTGAGCCGACGGAGGTAAAAAACGTAATCGGAGGAACCGGAGGTCCGGTTGCTCTCGTCCACGTGGCGGGACCCTCTTCATTTACATTTACAGCATCAATGTTTGTGATGGATAAAGAAAAAGTATTTTTGTATTTTGAAAATACAAAATACTATCAGAAAGTATTTTCGATACAAATACAAAATACATATTTCAATATGTATTTTCGATACAAAATACAAATTACAAAAGTATCGAAAATACGTAATTTAAATACAAGTATTTTCGATACTGCCCAACTCTGCTTCATAACTACATTCGCTATTTTCAAACGAAAGATAACAAAAATTGCAAAATACATCAATATCGTTAGCCAAACGAGGCACTTACGCTATGAGTGACGGACTCTAAAAGTTCTTATCTATCCATTGTAATACACTTCCTTGGAAGGCAGTAATGCCGAACAAGCAGAACACTAAATAAAAAAAATAATACGTCCCGAGCAAAAACATATACTACACTTACTGGATCAATTAACTTAGCAGTTGACGTGTCCAGAATCACTATCAATCAATCAGGTAATCAATCTGTCGACCTAACACCTATCAGTCCGTCTGTGGACAACTGTTGCGTCTGAACGTTTCAGCCCTTTTTCTCCAACATTGATATTACCTGATAGATATGAATCACTGGAGGCTTTTGGAGTTTCAAACGGACATTTTGATTGTTGAGAGTCTTTTTACATGAATCGAGCATGTACCTTTTAATGCCTCTGTCCGAGTTTGATCCATACGGCGCTTGTGTGGTGTAGTGGTGCCGGCAAGTTAACTTGCACCTACTCCGATAATCAAGTCTGGGCCCCAGTAGGATGCATGTATCGCGTGGCCCCATAATGGCCGATTCGCGAAACAAAATGATGATGATGATGATGATGATGATGATAATACCTACTTCATTCCAGGTGCGCTCTCATTTCTTGTCTTCCCCTTATTTAGATCAACAGCACGATTTTTGGGTTCGCATGTACGTAAGCATTTTTCAGCAGTCTTCAACCTCATCCTCTTTGTTTCCAGATAAATTGTTTAAAAAACACATTTTCCCATAAATTATTTGTGTTCGAAACATTCATTTAGCTTTTGGACTTTTGGAATTTGTATAGCGATGCCATTTGCCCTTTCAACGTAGAAGCGAATTGTGTGTACAAATAATACTTTCCATCTACTATGTATGAATGGATCAAATTCAGCTCTCTATTCCAGTTCATCTTGAAACGAGCCTTTTGCATTTGCAGGTTAGTACTCGTAGTTGCTGAAGGACAAAGGCGCACGTGGTAGAATTAAAGCACTTGGAGATGTGGGGAAAGCTAGCTCTCCACGTCAACGTAACTCCAGCGTACTTTCCATATGTAGCCGAAAAAAATTATGAAAACAATATTTTGCAATACCAGTAACTCAGTAGTTCAAAAACATCGACTTGAGTATGTATTCCATATTGTAGATTACTACATGCACAAATCAATTAAATGTATAACTAGTAATGCTACAACTGCACATACTATCTCGCATTATTTGTAACTATTACAATTTTCGATAATTCGGAGAGTTCAACGAAAATGGGGCCCTCTGTCATTTTTACATGCATAAGTGTACTTTGTTATAGTCGAGAAATACATTTAAAGAAAAATTTGGAGCCGTTTTTAAGAAAATATTTTTATTGTCTTTACTTCAAGCAAACATTACGCGAAAACTAATAATATTTTCAAAAAATTGCACTTAATCTTATTTAAAACAGATTTCAGATAGTAAAAGATCTCTATCTTCAATATTGTAGTTGCAGGAAGACGCCGGAAAAAGTTTGCAATTTTCGAAAATTCAGAGTTCAACGAAAATGGTACATGCCTCATTTTTAAGTCGATTTTGCTCTGTCCGAGAAAATAATATAATCCCAAAATTTAGAACAAAAAATGAGAAAATTTTGAAAATGTTAAGGCTTAATGTAAAGTACTTCTAAAAATTAAAATATCTGTTTCCAATTCGCAGAGCGTCGAGTTCGACCAGATCGATCAGGGTGAGTTAGTTTTTTCAATGTTGACCACTATACTGCGATTTTTCTAAGAGCGACTCTCAAGGAAACTCAAATCCCATCTTCGCGATGGAATATGTCACGGCATTTCGCGTCTTTTCTCGGTCTTCCCGGTAGAAGTCGCATGATCGCAAGCACTGCTTCATACGGTCGCGATCGTGCGAAATCTAGCGGAACGACGGAGAAAGACGCGAAATGCCGTGACATATTCCATCGCTAAGATAGGATTTGAGTTTTCTTGAGAGTCGCTCTTAGAAAAATCGCAGTATAATGGACAGACAAACTGACTTTGCTGCAAACCAATTTTTCAGCTTCTCATAGATCACGTGATAATTATGTAATCAAATTTTAATTTGTGAATTACGTAAAATTATTAATTTTCAGGTGGATAATGTAGGTTAATTAAGAATTTTATTTTGAAGTTTTAATGAGGTTTGTTGAAAGTTCAGAGCTAACACTTTTATTCTGTTGGAAGTAAAATAACTTTTTCTGTATTATTTCAGTAGTTTACCTTCCCTTTGCGGCTCTCACACTGCAACCAATCTTGATAAATGAGGTCTCAAAAGAAATAGAATTTCACGGAGATGTGACGAATTGCACTTTGACTTTAAAAATATGAAGGATTTGTTTACAAAACGCATCTAAATATTCTTGTAAAATGCAATCCGCAATGCACGTCAGGGCTTTTTGAATCTATATCGTTAAATAACTCCTAAAAAAAGCACTCTAGGGCCTTAAAAGCTAAAATTTTGAAGCCAAAGGCCTAAAAGAAACGTTCCTCACACCATAATATACAGTATGAGATCTTCTTGACCATTCTATTACATTTTTGCTGGATCGAATTCTTCCTTCGAAACTTTCTCGATTCCACACCTGTCCCACCTGTTCAGAGCCTGTGGAATCTTCAACTGTATGTAAAATTACTAATTACTTGATATTCTACGCGATTGAATTACAACGGGTGTATCTTTTTGCTCGATAATAAAGTTAAATAAGAATAGTTTGTATTGACAAGGGTGTATTATATTGTTATCAATTACAAGGTGACATATAGAACAAGTGACGGAGGATAAGAGGGTTTTAAGAAAAATATGTATTGACAGGCTTAATATGGAAATGGAAAAATAAAGAAGAGGGTGGGGTATAGAATGCGAGAGTTCTCGCACGGGTACGCTATGGTAATAATAAAATTGTATTGCCACCGGGAAACGCTGAATTGCAGTTAATATGTTAGTAACTAAAGACCGGATTTCCGTGTAACTGCATCTTTTCTTTGCTAATTTGAAATTATATGAAACTTTGACAGAAATTTGAATGATGAAACAGACGTTATTTTAGTACTTATTTTATTTTGCACGGAATTTCACGTTTTGGGGAGTTACCGCACGATATTATACGTTTTAGATAATGCTGCCTGAAAATAGCACATTTTGGGATTTTACTGGACTGAATTTGCAAGATTTATAGTTTCATTGCATAAAATATAATTTTTATATTATCGACTTGTTTTAATATATATTTTTAAAGGTTTCATTTAAGAAAACAAATTTTTATCAAATAACACAGTCAGTTGTGCTCCAGTTGTCTAATTAAAATTTTTGATCATTGCAGCAGGGATTTGCGGTGTTACCACGAACTATGTTTGCGGCCACTCAGGAAAACGCTGTGGTCGAAGTCGGATCAAGAAACCGTTTTGTCAGTCTTTGTTGAACTCACCAACACGAGACTGCACGCACGAGTCATATTTGACCTAACGTCTAGGCGCCAAGCTTCAAGCTGTACTTAGTTTCAAATTCATCGAATTTCTCGGAACAAATGTTGCCCTGCAAAATCGAGAGAGAATGAACGCAGTTTGGGCAGTTTTAGCTACGTCATAGTGAGGCTCAGCACACACAGAGAAGTGTATAAATGTAGAACGAAGTTTTTCCTGTCTGAAACATACGATGTATTTGTATATTTATGGATAGGAGATATAATAATTTCTCTGAAAATAATTTGAAAATATACATAATTGTAAATTATAATGAAAGTAGTTAAGACCATTTCTTCTGTAACTTAATTACACTTGATTTCTTAAGGTATATTTGTATTTTTCAATTTTTATCTAATTTTTTGAATTTTTATGCTACTTAAAGTCAATGCGAATAATATTTAAAATGTCAAATATGGTTTATTTAAACATTGTGTAAAAATTAATTATAATAAAATAAAATCATTTCACTCACCTTAAATATTACGCTCAAAATATAAAATAAGTTGATAAGTGGTTAGGTGGAGTTTTTAGGGTACATAAGTGGGTTTTGATCTTTTTATTGCATATTTTTGCAAGTTTTAGGAGCTTTACTGCACGAAAATCCGGTTTTTATTAATAACAATAAACATTTTCGATAATACTTTTTTGGGGGGGGATTACGCGCTCCCCATTCTTAATGTATGATAACTTCCTCAGTTCTCAATATTCTTAGCTAGTTGCTTTCGTTTTCATCATCGTTGTTGTTTTGTTGAGATTATTAAGGTTATAGAATGGTTAGTTGAGGTAGTAGAGTAGGTATCACGCGATCTGATATAACGTCAGATGCTAATCTTCTGCAATTGCTCATTGGCGTGAACTGTCTCAGGGTACATGTTTTGAACTATTTCTGAGAAGAGAGAGCCAAATATTTAACAAGGGTATTTATTTATTTAATTAAAAATGTGGCAACAAGATTGACATATTCAAACAACAGTAAAATTGTACAAGAATTCTCGATAAATCGTATATTTTCAACGAATAGTGTTTCGTATATCCCCCTTCAAGAGATTTACTCAGAGCTCCTTTAAAAGAGCCCCCTTGTTCAATCGGTTCTGACCCCAGAGAGGAAAAGAATGTCAACGAATATTTCAATAAAATTTTGGCCCATAAGTCTGTTCAGATGCGCCTTTAGTGAAAGTTCAGAGAGGAAGTTCATTCATGCAAAGAGTTAAGAAGCACATACATATCTGACACCAGTCAGCAATAAAGTTCGGAAGTCTAACGGGGTAAGAGGTTCCGGTCAATGCCCCTCAGGAAAAGAATGTCGATACCGGATTGACATGATTTGGTCTGTGTTGCTCGTTTCTCCATTGAAAGAGTAAAGGAGCTGTGCTCTACCTGACACGAGCGTCATCAGTCACGAACAAGTGAAGACGTTCAGGGCAATGCCTCGCAAAGGAAGAGAACGACGATACCATGGTTGACGAGATTTCGCGCCTTCCCACGGGGAGAGTGGCGCGGCACACCCTCGTAGGGCGAGCGAGCGAGCGAGCGAGCGAGCGAGCGAGGGCTTGCGTCGCGTCGCGACGCGGGGGAGGAGGCTGGCGCGAGTATCCGCGGGCGGCGGGCGCTGTCCATTGGGGCTATTGATTGCGGCGGTGCAGAGGGAAGCGGCTATTCCTGGCCGGGCGCTCGCTCGCGTGTTCGCGAGCCTCAATCGCGTGGCCGAGGGCATGGCACTCGCCGGCGTCCGTGCATGTGCCTCGAGAACCCACCGAGCGAACGAGACGCCTCGAAAATCACTCGGCGCCAACCACCTCACACCACCCTCCTCACAATCCTTTTGCCGCGAAAAGAATTGAATATTGATACATTCATGCATAATAAATCAATCTTATCTGATACTTGTTCGTTACTTTAAAACACACTCTCAGATGAGATTTAAACTTAAAATCAATATCCAAGTTCAAATGACATGACAATATTTCCCGCTCTGTGACTGTTTTTTCCCACACCGGCATATAAAACCAGCACTGCTTCGCTATTGTAATGTATTACTTCACATGCTACTGGTCACGTGACTGTTAATTACGTTTTACGCTATGCGCTGTAAAAACTTGAGTTGATGAAAGACTTTCTCAGGAGTGTGGGTTTGTTCTATGTCCTGGTTTGAACATAGTTGTCAAATATTCTATTAAAACGTTCCCCCTCAAGTTTAGGCATACATTTGCTATGAAACTTTCTTAGATAAAATTTGATGTACTTGTCTGAGATAAACATTCAATTTATAATAATATATTTTCGTTATAATTTCGACCGATTTTTCACAATAACAAGGGCAAAATATGCAGTGCTTAATACTGAGGGTACGGCAGGTTGTGCAAGGGCGCCTGAGTCAGCACAAACGCATAAAATCATTACAACAACGGCCCTGCTTTCTCTTTAAATTGCAATACGTGCAATTTAAAAAATAGAAAAACAAGATTTCCTCAAAAACGGCTTCAAATGTTATCTTTAAACTTTTGGTACGGGATAGTGGTAAATGTACTCTATTAGATGAAATAAACTTCATATTGCACTTTGTTTTTTCAAAAATTGCAGAAATGTAATTTTTTTTACTTGTCTCTCACGTCGTTAATATTTACATTAGCGGCGACTTGTTAACATTATTATATTAATGAGTACATGTGCTTTACGTAATGTCAAATTAAGTTTTCTCGAAAACTCAACCGTTTCCTGTGAAAACTAGCTCAAAATTTCGCATTTTCAGAAACATTCAAACCATATTTTTTCAGAAATGGATCCAATTTTTTTTTCAAACTTCTAGTATGAATAGTGATAATTGCACTCTTTAATATTACGTAAAGTTTATTTTGAGGAACTGTTTTTTTTCCAAAAATTAAACAAATGTAATTTTTTTGAAAGATCTCTCACATCTTTAATATGCACGCTACCAGGAATTTGTAAACATTATTATATTTGTGAGTGTAAGTGTTTTAAATGACTTCAAATGAAGTTTTTTGAAAACTCTAAAATTTTCTGTGAAAAAGAGCTTCAAATTTCGCAATTTTAGTAGCGTTTAAACGCCATTTTCTTAAAAACGGCTACAAATTTTTAAAAGAAAACTACCATTGACAAAGTTTTTGTGTTCTTTAACATTCTAAAATGAATATTTCCGTTCGACCGTTAGGAAACCGAAAAATTGAGAAAATGTCAAAAAAATATAGTGTGGGCGATAGAAGGCAGCTGGTTTTCTCAATGAAATGTATTTGTCAAAACTACATCTTCAAATAAAGTTGTGCTTAATTTTTTGAAAATACGAGTAGTTTTTCTATAATTTCATGACAAACATAATAGCCTTGTACAAATTTACTGCACTTCAGACAATCGGATGCATCGTAAATTAGAATTTGCAATTTTGTATATTATTTTTTTTGTTCGTTTCTTACATTCGACCTTTTGTTATTAATTTTCACATTAATCTTTTAGAAATTATATATTTTGAAATATTTGAAATAAAAATTGCTAGCTCTTTAAGGGAGTATCGACAATGCAAGGAATGCAACAATGAAATTTCCTTTCGCGGTCGCGAATTTCTGTGAATTACGTGTCATTGTTGTGACTTGATATATCTGTATGCCAAGGAGTTATAATTGTCTTTAAGTTGATATTTGCATAAAAATATTTCGTTTCCGCACCAAATGCCGTACCATTTGTGATGAGTAAAGTATTTGTTGCATGTTTTTAGAATAAGTGTTTAGTGTTCTCTAATCGTAGTCCTATGAAATGCATTTCTATATTGTCCGGTTATCAGACTTCTTTTTCCAATACAAGTTTACAAAACATTTGTATTAACTTTTACGCAATTGTATAATTCACATAGTTTTAACAACACTGTGATGGAAACAGTAAGTTGTTCGCTTCTTAGTTGAATTGGATGTTTTCAAATAATTAGCCAAAATGTTAGTATCGCAGAAAGTGCAATATTGCAATACTACGTAGCTGTTTCCAATAATGCGGGAAAGTATGTGCTGTTGTAACACCATTAGTTATTTATTTTTAAGCCAATGTTGAGTGTTGATTACGAATTTTGGAAGGTTAAATTTCAAAAATTAGAGCCAAGATTTTTAACTTGCAAATCAAACAATATATTTTGAAATTTAATAATTGTCTAAATTCTACTTAACGAACGAGTTTAATAATTTATCTCCTTGGTAAAGAAACGAAATTGTCGGTAAAGGCTTATAAAAGTGTCATGGTTTTACACACTGTAGTGGTCACGTAACTTCTATCATGTTTGAAGCCACGATATCGATGAGTTCATAGTGCTACAACATACAAAAGAGAAAGTATGCTCTCGTATACGCTCCGATTTACCTTTAAGGAAAAACTTCAGGGAAAACAGAATTAACGAGTAACGAAGAATAGGGATTATGCAACAGAATCGAACACAAAATACATACGTTAGAAAAAATAATAAAATTAGCACATTTTCTTTCATATTTTAAATTGTGATTGTTTTATAAGCGACGAATTGTTTTAATCATGGTTAACAGTAAAATACGACAGACACGAAAGGAAGCGGCTCTGCTTTCTAATGAAATAAAATAATTAAGTTGTGTCAAATTTAAATTAAAAATATATAGTATTAAAATAATATTGGTTATTTTGAATTTCGAATAAACGTTTTCCGAGTTCCCTAAAACATGAAAAAGAGTGTACTGTAATTGATGTGCATACTCCCCAGTTTGTACGTGGTATATGAACAATCGTTATTGCTGTAGAGGTTTCTCAGCTCCTTGTAATATTAAAATAAACTAGCGTACCCGTGCGAGAACTCTTATCTTCTGTCACTTGTTCTGTATGTCACCCTGTAATTGATAACAGCACAATACACCCTTGCCAATACAAACTATTCTTATTTAACTTTATTATCGAGCAAAGAGGTACACTCGTGTAATTCAATCGCATAGAATAACCAGTAATTAGTAATTTCACTTACAGTTGCAGATTCTACAGGGTCTGAAAAGGTAGGATAGAATCGAGAAGCGTCCATCCAGAAATAAATATAACAGAATGGTCAAGAAGATCTCATCGGTTTTAAGAACATTTCTCCGCGGCCTTTGACCTCAAAACTTTAGTTTTAAGGTTCTAAATCGCTTCGTACACGAATAATATAAAAATATAGATGCAAAAATCCTGATATGTATTGCGGGTTGCATTTTACATGAGTATTTAGATGCGGATTTTAATAAATCCTTCATATTTTTAAAGTCAAAGTGTAATTAGTCACGTGTCCGTGAAATTCTCTTTCTTTAGAGACCTCATTTATTAAGATTGGTTGCGTGTGAAAGCCGCAAAGGGAAGGTATACTACTGAAATAATATAGGAGACGATGTCAGCGTGTATTCTTGCAGGCTTGCGAAGCTGTGAGAGGACGCCGTTGTTTCCGCTAAGCGATTACGTAAGGCGACTGTTTCGAATATTTTTTTAAACCTCCAGTAAGTGTTGTAGGACAAAACTATTCGCTTAATGTTCAAATAATAAACATCGTAAACAATAAAACAGTAACCCGTACCTAAACAAAGACAGTGAGGGAAACACTACGCTGGAGTCCATCGTTGATCCCCCCCCCCCGTTTGTGTTTTTGAGTGGCTAATACCTGTGCCTTCTCCGTCCCGTTCATTCCAAAGATAGCACAGAAAATATTGCGTGGGGGAAGCGCAAGGCATGGCGCATAGGGAAACAGAGGACATCGTAGTTTATTATATGTTGGGAGTCTAAAATGCATTCGTATTCCGTTTTCCACTTAAGCAATTGCTCTATAAAGAATTCAGCATCCAAATTAACTAGCGATCATGGAAGAGGATATTTTAGAAAGGTTAAAGGTCAGGTTTTTTCCTCCCACAAATTCAGGATGGTCTGTAGAACCATTCTATTCTAAGGACATCTCGAACATCAATACAGTCATTTCTAAATATTTTTTATTGTAATCAAATAAATGTTACGCATTGAATGAGTATCGTACAATGTAATTTCATGCCCTACCAATATTTACATTAAGTTTAGTTCATGGTTTATAATTTATTTTCTTATGCACTGTTTAAGTATTAATAGTGTACTGTTTCTGTGTAATTGATGAATTTTCATAGTTACAATTATATAGTTGTATAACACTGTTATAGTATCCATATATTTTCCATTGATGTGATCGAACTTATCAAGCATATACCGGTTTTGCCAAAAAATAATTAGAAACTAACAACTGGTGGCTGAGAGTTCCCGTCTGCTTCATGATTTAGTGATTGGGCTTTGTGAGACAAAGGCGTGGGGCAGGTGAACCCAAATATGTAGTCACTAAGATTGTGGATTCGAAACCAGCGTAAAATGAATATTTTAAGTGCTGCTCGTGATGTGGAGGACATTCCGAGTCCCTCGTGAATTATATCTATATCCTAATTCTTCCATAACCTCTTGGACTGGCAGGCAACCCTGTGTGTAATCTGAGTTTAATTGAGGATTTGGACCCACGCCCAGGACAATAGTATAAGCAGCGAGCTGAGGCCAATGGATATCATGGGCCAATGTGCAACGATATAAGGTTGAGAGAAACCTAAGAGATGTTCGGAGAGCGGGAAGGAGTTCTTCACTAAGAATGTCTTCAAAACAGCGAAAGGCACCGGTCGGCCTTTTAGGCACCCACAGGTAGCAGCTGGGGAGAAGGAGGTGCAAAATCTCTAAGCTAGCTCATACTCAAGAGATTAGGAAACTAACTAGTACGAGAAAGTCTCGACTATTCTGTATTCGCACGACCTTAAGATGTGATTTTTAACCTTGTATTGTCGTGTATTAGTAGAAGAGTTTAGGGAAGATTTGCTTCGTGACATATGCCCGTTCGGATGGACTTAGTTGTGTAGGGCTTGAGTCGTGGGACAATTTCGACTGAGAGGAACGGGGCGTGGTCGAGGGTCGTGGAGAATGAGGCATGGCAAGGGCAAGGAACGTGAAGTGAGGGAGAGCGGAGCATAGTATGTGGGGCACGTGACGTGGGGCGCAGAGTGTGTGACTTGGGGTGTTGGGTGTATGGCTTGGAACACGGGGAGTGTATCTGGGGCGTTGGGATGAATAACGTGGGGCGTGGGGATAGTGTCATGGGGAGTTCATTGATTGGCGTGGGAAGTGTCATAGAGCGTTGGGTGTGTGACATGGGGCGTGGGGAGAGTGTCCAGAGCGTTGGGTGTGTGACGTGGGGCGTGGGAGAGTGTCTTGGGGCGCTGGATGTCACACAGGGCGTAGGAAATGAGGTGATGTGACATGGAGCGTAGGAAGGGGAGACAAGTGTACGTACCTTGTACAGCCCCCACACAGACAGCAGGCAGTAAGACAGCATCACAAGGCAGCGACACGCCCACGGCAGACAGAACACGGACGCGGACACCATGGGCAGAGCGCCTATGGGCAAAGGTGAAGACGTCTTTAAATTTCTTCCACTCAGATGAAACCATCACATATAGTTCATTCTCAAAAGTAAAGTTTTTCTGTTTCCTTAAATAATAGTTTTTATGTCACCAGTTAAAACTGAAACTACCAAGGAAACGTTTCATTTTTCAGAATTTGAGGGATGAGCGTGTTCGAAATTGTTGATAAATCCCCGACTTGCGAAGCGAGGAGAAAAGGTATGTGAGAATTTCCAAAGCTAACTATAAAAATTGACATTTTGAGAATTTTACACCAATCGGAAACAAACTTCGTCCACTTGTACTACTATATTAAAAATAAATGTTGTAAACATACATTTACCCTTTCCACTAACTTCTTCAAAATAAAATTATGAATTTTATGTTTTTGCAACGTTGGCCGTAAATGCGTAGCAGAGACTTAAGATGTGAATGGTACTTGAAATTTAGGCAACCCATCGAACAAATCTAATACAATCCAAGTGTGAGGAATATATATTAAAATATTTCGTATGCCAAACTGCATCTCTGAAGGGCAGTTTAGGAAACTTACATTCGAATGTGTATTTTTATCTACATATTGCAAAATCATGTTCGAATTTTTGACTAAATAACATTAGAATTACAACATCATCCCATTATAAAACACATTCTCATTAGTAGAGACCGGAAAAATATGTAGTATTAAACGTCAAAATATGTACATAAATATGTAATGAAAACAGTAAGAATATGTAATAAATATGTAAAATCCGATATAATATGTAATATTAAAATTCTCTAATTAAAAATCATTTATATAGTAAGAAATTACATTTAGAAAAACTGCTCACTTTACATCATACAACTTTCTCTTCAGTAGTAAAAGATTAATCTATTGTAATCCAGGACCGTAGTTTAGCAGCCGGACTAATCGCAATAGAAGCCATCGCACAAACTGGTGAGATCTACGACCAGCAAACATACACTGTAGCATCTTCATCGAAGTGTTACACGTCGGCTGTCGTAAAGTTTTCTCGGAAATTAAGGTTACAGATCACAAAACGCGGTGTCAATGATAGTTTGGACGCCTAGATTTCCCCAATTATGTTGGAAAAATGCTTATTTAAAAATCAACATCTTTTCATAAAAATAAATATGGAATTAAATTGAAGAAAATTGAAAAAATAAGAAATATATTGTGAAAACGGCAAAATATGTAAAATATGTAATACAGTGCTAAATATGTAAAAATATGTAACGAAACAATTCGATATTGTGTTAGGAGGGCTATGATTCGCGAAGATTACAATTTTGAGAACTGTAAGTAGAAAGACAAAAAATGTGTAATTACATAAAAATCCGGTCTCTACTCATTAGGATCTGTGCTTTTATTATGACTTAGTGATACTATTTTGTTATAATTAGTTTTCATTATCTCCAAAATTTTATTTTTTGACATGAAGAAAGGTGGCAATATCTCTTCCAGCTATGACAGCAAGAGCCAATAATGTGGGTCTGGCATCTCTTACGCATGTTTGAATGAATTTTTCATTTTTTTGAAGTAACACTACCTGCTAAATATATTCGGTAGCAAGCATGAGGCGCCACTGGCATCACTCAATCAAACGTTAGTACCTAGCAGTAAAATGCAAAATCCACTTGCGGCAATTCGCGATCTTCGTCGACATTTGCAACTCTAATACGCTTCTACCGCATGGAAGTCATTCTTTTTTTAAAAATGGTGCAGCGGTACGGAACAGGTTTTATTTTATTTTTTGTATATTGTTTCAAATGTTTTACGTCGTGTGTCATGATTGGAATTTTAGTATTATTTGTAAACTAAGTAAAAAAAAACGCCCAACGAACATTCTCTAAAAAAATGAACCAGTACACAAGTATTTGACAGTAATTTATAAATAGATATTTTTATTTATGCTCCAAAATGACTGCGTTTACATAATGTTGCGGCTGTAAACACCCGTTTGGAAAGCGCGCCGACCAGGCAGCGCACTGCAGCGGGCGAGACAAGGAAAGGCAGCACCGTGGAAGACGCCTGCAAACGGGCAGCGAGGGAACACTCGGCGAACCTATACCCCAGAAGGGAGTCTGCGGCGCAGAGGACGTTCTAAGCCGGCGCCGCCACCGTCGAGGCAGTGCAGAGATTATTGAAGTGCCCGAGTGAGAGTTGTGATTAAGTGATAGCATGAACGACTTAGATATTGTTACTCCGCCTCTTGGTATATTGGTTGACTGTGCAAGTATTTGGTAAATCTCACGGTATAACGGTAACTTGGCTTGATTAATGGTACATTCTTTTGGGTTACCGGAACGATACATTATTGTATAAAAGCTGTGTGTGTGTAAAATAAAAAATCTGGTTCACGAAGTCTGCCTGTTTTTTCTGAACATAACACATCATATCCAATATTTCCGGTGTCTCTGCAGTGTACCTGACGGACAAGTCCCCGGGTTTGAGTCCCGACAATGGCGGATTTTCGATTTTAGCGAGATAGCTAGGTCGAATTCAGCCGTCTGGAGGGGAATTCCAGCGGAGGAGCGCTATGCGGGGGATTTTACGTGGTTTAACCTATCAGTAACAGGTCGAATACCGAAGCAGAATCCTAAAAAAACGGGCCATCGACCGCGCAAGATCTTTCCCTCCTCTTCGTTGTCCTATCCTCACTCCTGACACGCTCTCACATTCACGTGCACTACACTACCACACATGTCGGGAGCTTAGAGCTTGTCCTGGCTGGGGCGGTGCCTCACAGGAGGAGATTCTTACGGGGGAATGACCTCGCAAGCCGACGTGTAAGTTGGATCTGGGTCTCACCATTCAGCGGCAAAGGACCTCCAGGCATAAAACAGTCACTACATTTACGGGATTAACCACCATATCAGTTGGCGTGCCCGGTAACATCAATCAATCGACTTATCCCCCAATCCTAGAGCAGCTCGTGGAGAGAGGAATTTAAATATTAACCCGCTAAAAGTTTCAAATGAGCCTTCAACCACCTCTACAGATGGTCTTGGGGGTTTGCGTTTGGTAAGACACATTAGGCGCTCAACTCTTTATGCAGAATATCTTACAATATATGTTACCAACTTCTAGGTCATGTAGAGGGGCGAAAGTGATAACTTTTTGTTAATGAACATGTGGGGCATTCTCATAATAAAGTTACACATATGAGATCGGCCCCTGAGCGGTATGCAACTTATCATGTATAGGTCCGCGGCAGTTACTTTGAATCCCTTCGCGACAGTATGTGATCTGCCAAAGACGACTGCCTGATGGACTGCCTACAAGTAAAGGGCAATGAGTAACTCCGTCATTTGAACTTTCCTACTACATGTTCATTGGCCAATAATGATCGTCATTGTCCCCCTAAATGCTCTAGAAATTTTTAAACATTTAATCTGAGATACCTGTATAGAATATGAAGTTATCGGAAAAATATCATAGGTAATACCACGAGTGCTTTCGAAATTGTTGATAAATCTCCGACTCGCGAAGCGAGGACGAGAGGTATGTGAAAATGTCCAAAGCACGTGTGGTATTTAATAGGACTAGTCCACGAATGAAATTACGTCCAACAGAGTTCCAAAATGCACCAAATATTGAAAATAACTGAACGCATGTTAAAATCAAAGAGGTTATGTTATAGTATATACGCGGTTTATTGCACATAACACAGCAAGATAGATAACGCTTCTTAAGACAAATGAGTCGCTGCTTATTACTGGCCAGTGGGGAGGGACGGTAAGACGAACTGGATAGAAAAAACGATAATTTTTTTAGATATACCGTCCTGATTGGAGCATTTTATATATACGGTTAAACAGTATTCGTTTTACTTTCACGAGTGGAATAGTTGTCTAAACAGATTTCCAAAATGATCACAGCACAATTTAACCGCATCTTCGCAAATCTAAATTTCCCCTCAAAGTGACAATGGATCTCCATTCCTTTTTACTTTCCCGTATACGTACGTATATGTGGAGTAATATACCTAGTATAGGGAAAGTTATGTAATGTTGCGCGAAAAAATGGCGAATTTTTGGCGGAAAAAAATCATTGCCGAGCCCTCATTCGAAAAAGTGGATAAAACCAGTTGCTAAATTAAGGAAAAAAGTCCCCAAACACATGGTGTAGCCAGAATCCCTGTTTTTGGGTCCTTGATACCGAAAAACCAATTGAAAGCAAAACGTCCGTCCGTCCGTCCGTCACTAGCGCCTAAACCACTTGTAGGATTTTTTACAAATTGAAGGAACTGCTGTCCGTATGGCTCTAGTCTTGAGATTTTGAAAAACATTCATTAAAATTTGGAAGCCCCCCGAACATTTTCAAAATTTTCTCAAAAAAGGCTTCAAATTTTTTCTTTAAATTTCTTGCAAGAATAGTGCAAAATACACTTATTAAGGTGAAATAGGTCCAATTTTCTCGGCTAACTATGAATTTTCAAAAATGGCAAAAGTTTGAATTTTATTCGGCGTCTTCCTCCAACTACAAAATTCAAGATAGAGATTGTGGCTTCGAAAAAAATTTATACTTTATAGTGAGCTTTTTTTAGCTCATGTACATTTATTTGAAAATTTTAGTAGTTTCGTCCAATATTGCGTGCAATATATGCAATTTTATTAAATTACAAAAACAAGATTTTCTCAAAAAACGGCTGCAAATTTTTTCTTTAAATTTTTGGAAGGGATAGTTCTAAATGTACTCTGTGAAATGACGTAAACGCCATATTGCTCTATCATTTTGCTTTATTTAAATACAAAAATATAATATTTTTGACTTGTTCCTGATGTTAATATTTACTTCAGTGGCGATTTCGCATTATGATATTTGTGAGTACATGTGCTTTAAGTAATGTCGTATAAAGTTTCTCGAAAACTCAACCGTTTTCTGTGAAAACTAGCTCAAAAATCCCCATTTTCAGAAAGGCTCAAACGCCATTTTCTCATAAATGGCTCCAAATTTTTTCTTCAAACTTTTAGAAAGAATAGTCCAAATTATACTCTTTAATATCAACTAAAGTTCATTTTTTTTGTTTTTACAACAATTACACAAATGTAATTTGTTTGAAAGATCTCTTACACCGTTAATATGCAGATTTCAAGCAATTTGTAAACACTATTGTATTTGTGAGTGAAATTGCTTCAAATTACTTTAAATGAAGTTTTTCGAAATCACAAAGAATTCCTGTGAAAGAGAGCTTCAATTTTCGCATTTACAATAGTGCTTAAACGCCGTTTTTTTAAAAACGGCTCCAAATTTTTCAAATTTTTCAAATTTTCCATTTAGGACGAGGTTGTACGTTCTTTAATATTCTTAACATAATATTTCCGTTCTACTATTAAGAAACGGAAAAATAAAGAGAACGTCAAAAAATGTAATTAGGGTGATGATAGATGGCAGCTGGCAAGGGTATGTGGCAAGTGCGAAAAGCTAGCCGACTCCAAAGGAAATAGAAAACTAATATGGGAAAGTCTGTGCCATTCTGTAGCACCACTAATTTAAGATGAGAACTTAAGCGGACAAACGTAACTAGCCGGAACAATGATTGCATACGGTTGGAAGTGTTCATCGACCCTTTACTTTCTCCGCGTGGGTTACGTCACTGCAGGGCGTCTCGTGATGCGCACAAGGTGCTCCGTGCACACTTCTGTTATCCCAACGAATCACAACAGCCACGCAAACACAGGGTAGCGTTTTCAAACATGCTCTTGTTACGAAACTGCTACCGGCGTATTGATTGTGACTTACATTATAAATATAAGCGGAATCGAGTTTTACAAAAGTTATCTTCGAAATAAAGAGAAAATAATGAGAGCTTCTGGGAGGAAGGAAGAAGAAAGCATCATAACTTAAATATGATTGCCTAGGCTTCCGCGACTGGAGTTTGTATTGTCTTGGTCAGTGGTCACCAAATTTATGAAGCTTCAAAGTAACAATATCGCTTTCAATCGTACTGTGAGCTACCAAGAAACCAAGACAGAGTTTTTTGTTAATTTTTTTAAACATTCACTTCTGTTAAATATGAATCAGATTTTAATAAAACTGTATACGAGAAAAATAAATTGAAATGGAATTGTACGTTACAAAAAACTTGAAATATAGTTTGTAAAAAAGTATATTGTAAGAACAGATTTTTCATCATACTTGGTAATGAGAAGGATGGCACTTTTTTGTCAGTGAAGTTTTTTTATGTTGGAAGAGTGGGTCGCCACTGCCATTCGAATACAGCTGTCCAAATTTTTATCAGTGGTTTGTTTCTGATCTTTCGTGTTCTGCAGAACAAGTCCAAGTTAGCAACCTTCAGCATGACCGCGTCTTACCGAAAACTGCCCCCCGAGCTACTAGTAGCTCGGGATCCGCGGTTTGACGATCACTGGTCTAGGCTATTCGGGACGAGCCGGGTCTCTGTCGTGGTAACTGACGTTTCGGCCAATAGTCATGGCCTTCCTCAGAGTGCACTGCTCTGCCCATCGATACGCTCTGAGGAAGGTCACAACTTGTTGGCCGAAACGTCAGCCATCATGACAGAGACGCGGCTCATCCCGGATAGCCTAGACAATACATTATAACTTAAAATCCGAACTTAAACGATTTTTTTAATGGGAAAACTGTTTACATTATCTTTTATTCATAGTGAAATTTCAGTATGACACTGTCGCGAATAGTTTTGGCCTTTTGAACTTCTGTGTATGTGATTCTGTAAATGTACGAACATTGGTAAATCTTGGAATTTAATTCGTAGAGTTCACCGTTAGAGTGCGAATGCCGAAATACCTTATTATATATACAGATATCTCAGAACAAATGGGCATATAACATGGGGCAATCCATAACTAATACGGGTAAAAAAAATGCTTATAGTTAATTTCCCACTATATGTTCATTGACTAAACATGATCATTTTTGATCCCTCTACGTGTCCTACAAGTTTGTAACTTTTATTATGAGCCTTATGAATAAGTTAAGGATAAATTTTTTCCAAATTAACCGGTTAACGTTCACCTTATCCAAAATTTGTGAATTAATTCTGAAGTAAGAATAGCTTCGAAGTATACTCAGGACTTCCTGCGCATAAAGTTGACAACAGCGATCGTCATATGGCAAGAGAATGTGAAGTACGTTAGGGTGTCAAGGAAAAGCAGTAACGTGATAAAGAAGGGTCAGATTGCTGATAGGAAGTTCCTGAACCTAGTGAGATAAAAGTGTCTCACTAGCATTACACTAGATTCTACATGGATCAATTGGGATTTGAACTCCGAGACTCAGAGGTCGCGACGCTACGGGTTGTTCCGCCTCTGTGGATTTATTATATTTTATTCTTTGTGATTTTATTTCTTTATTTTTATGTTTGCTTTAGACTTGAGTATTTATCCGTTGCCAAGCGAAGTGGCGCGCTGACTTCGCATTCGAGACGTCCGAGTTCAATCTCCGTGCCGGCCATCCTGACCGGGGTTTTGTGGTTTCCCTTGCCATCCAGGCGAATGCTAGGATGGTTCTACTGAAAGGCCACAACCGCAAAAACCGGGGCCACTAGCCGAATTCGTTAACTATGTGAAGTCACGAAGGTTAAGACATTGCGTATTCCTGTTGGGTTGGGTGACCGATTAGGAACCCCAGGATCTAACGGCGCCGAGACCAATTGCCATTATGGAACATTATTTATGGAACATATAGTGCCTAAACAAAAATACAAATATATCCGTTGCCTCTCCTACCGCAGACTTATTTATTACAGTCTCGAACCTTAATACCTAGCCTTTTTGGCCATTACTGGGATGAACGGTGTTGATGGATGGGTGAGTTGAAGCTGATATGATAAGAATTATTAAGGAGCCATATAATAAGGAGTACCCCAAGGAAGCACGTTACGAAACCGCATTGTCCTCCACAAGATTCACAATGGTTTAGTGGGATTTGAACCCTCGAACCCACAGGATCATGATCTGGTCCCAAAGGTTAGTGGTCTAGTCTCAACACCATGGATCGCTCGCAACCTCTCTCGGATTGCACATTGCCTTCGCAATACTCACCAAAGCTCTGGCTCATCCAGATGCCGAACATATCGAGCTGAAGGAGGCGGTAGTAGAAGCTCTCGCCGCCCTCAAGGTTCATGAAGAGGTGGTAGACGAAGGAGCCAACCCAGGGGCAGATGGCGCCCACGATGTGGCACCAGGGCAGAAACCATGAGTCCAGCTCTTTCCAGGGGATGGCACTGGGGAAGTTCACCACCATGTACACGATGGGGATTCCTGCGCAAGGTGGCACAATACAGATAAAACTTACATGAGAGCAGAAGACATATTTAATATTGTTGTAACCCGTAACCCGAAGATTAATTAATTGAAACGTCTACTTAAGAATTAGAGAATACACACCGAACATGATAAAATATCAGAGAAGGTTCATATCCTGTACCTGCCATCACACGTTTTCATGAAGACTAGCACGGTAACATGGATTCTCTCGTATTCATCAAGTAAAATCTACAATGTCCCAGCAAAATGTCATTTGGCTTTTATGAGAAGCCATTTCTAAATTATGATGTTTCTCAAAATACAAGTCGAGATATATTTAGAAATAAGACGTTCCCAATCGCGTACTTGCGTGATTATGATGTTAGACTAACGAGTATTTTATTCAGAAGCCCTGAACACAAGCGTCTTCAGAAGTACGAATCAAGGGAGTTCTTTCCATTGCTGAGTAATTGAACTGAACGTGAATTATTTAGCGTTATGTCGAGAAGTAGTGCCGGAAAAAGGAAACACGGCCTCCCTCTCTATTGTTAGATATCTCTTAAAATTTCACTTGTTTTCACGGATTTATTATTTACATTTCCAGCAAATTTTTGACCACTTTTCTGTTTATATTTTTTTGGAACCGTGTAAAACAGTTTTTCAAAAAAGTAGCGAGACCTCCAAATTATACTTTACATTTCTACATACCATTCTACCCACGAATGAAATAGTTTTCTGCATTTTTCGATTTCGTTTTGATATCTAGATTTTTAATAAATGTTTATGTACATCAGAAAATGGAATATTTATTTAAAAATCTGTAAAAATCTATGGTATTATAAATTGAATACTAAATTTTTTTGTGAAAACGTAACATGTCGAAGCCCGGCCAAAATGAAACTATGACCTTCAACCTGCCCTTCACCACGCAAAACAGCTGCAGCGTCCGCTTAGTCCCTGAGAGCAGCAAAGGTGCTCTTTCACAAACACGTGAAATTAAATAACTGTCAATAATCTGAACGAATTAGCATCAGCTTTATGGAAGAAGTGAATAAAGTGAGCGGGGGTCAATAATATAGATAGTGGAAAATTCGCTTTGAAAAACGCTCTCCAGGACTAGCTCACCTGAAAGCTGATACAATTTTGAGCCACCCCACTATTTATGTGCGAGGTCTTGCCTTGGTATATCAATGACTTTATTATTATTATTATTATTATTATTATTATTATTATTATTATTATTCCTCTAAATCACGACTTAAGGTGTTATGTGTCGGCTGAATATAAAATCTACTCCAGGTTGCAACCAGCTACCTAAGGAGCAAATCTAGGGACTGTCGGTGCCTCTACAATACTTTGCGCAAAATGTGGGCTGTTCCAAATAAAGCTATTTCTTGCACTTCCCAGTCTTTTGGATTACCTGGGAGTTTAGACAAGTTCTTACACAAATTTTGCGGAACAAATCACAGAGGTCCGATAACTATCGGTACGACCTGTGCTTTTACGCCCCACATTCGGCTGATCTCGATTTCCAAACTCTTGTATTTAAGACGTTTCTCTGCCTCCTTGGTAACGACGTTTTGATCGCAAGGTACAGCAACATCCAAGGTACAGCAACAGGTACATCGACAAGTAAACCCGATTTGTTCTCTAGATCCCCGATGACTATATCCGGTTTGTTTGCTGCTATCGTGCGATCAGTTTGAATTTGTTGGTCGTACAATATCGTACACAATCCAACAGACGTCACCGGTTTCGGTGAGTGTTCGTACCACTTGGGGCATGTGTTCGGAACTTCGAGGGCGGTACAGCTCTGCCAGTGGAGGTAGCTACACACCCTGTCGTGTCTTTTCAAGTATTCGGTCTTTGCTAGGATTCGACAACTGAGACAATATGATCGATGGTTTCTACGTGTTCCTGACAAATGCGGCATTTATCATCTTGGGAAATTTTGAGAACCGCTTTATCATAATGTCGTGTTCTCAAGGCCTGATCTTGGGCATCTATTACAAGTGCTTCTGATTCTGGCTTCATTCTTCCCCTTTTAAGTCACATAAATGATTGATCTTTATTGATCTGCACCTTGTCCATTCTTTTTAGATATTGCCCATGGAGGGGTTTGTTTCTCCACGACTTCTTTAACATTTTTTGTGTCTCACATTTCATGTTTAGTTGTACCAGAAGTTCAGTGTCTGTGTTATTTGACGTGTCTTGCATAGTTTTCTTTGCAATGCTTTTTGCTACACTACCAATGCCTCTGTTTCCCATTTTTCGGTCAGATTTCATGACCTGCCTCATTAGAGAGTCATCTTGATGACTGACTACATATTTTCCCATTCCAACTATTGCATTGTGCCAGGAGGCTTCAATTTGTCTGAGGCCTCTTCCTCCTTCCTTACGTGACACATAAAGTCTATGTACATCAGCTCGAGGGTGGGCGACATGATGCATTGTTAGCAGTTTTCTGGTTTTTATTATTATTATTATTATTATTATTATTATTATTATTATTATTATTTATTTTTATTATTATATCTGGCAGACATTACCTAATACGTTGCATGAATCAAATGCTATTGAGTGTGCTGCTTTTCTACGATTACTTCTAGGAAATTAAGATTGTAAAATTACCTTCCACTTAATTTATTTTATTTACATTTACTTTGAACACATTTTTCACAACTGTGTATGTAAATGATTGTAGTTCATTTCTACTTGTAACAAATGGTAGTGTTTTGTGTGTGTACATAGCTTTTGTATTGTATTTTTTGTTCTGATGATTAGGCCGTAATTCTATTGATAATTACCATCAGACAATTACCAAATCATTATTATTATATTATTATTATTATTATTATTATTATTTATTATCATCATCATCATTTCATCAAATCGAACTCAGTCTTCCTTCAAATTAAGGGGAAAAGGACATCCCTATCTTACCCATGTTAATTTTATGATTTTTAGGTACACATCTCAAATACTATTTTACTCAGAGTGTTGAATTTTTTAATATTTAACAATTAATTCTTTGTTAATGCAAATCAGCTCGAAATTCTGATACACAATCGTTCGTTTTTGAGCAGGAATTTTTATTAATTTATGGGAAAAAATTATACATTTTTTGAGTTATAATAATTTTTATCTTTTAAATGACTGTCTATTTTGGTACTTTTGTTGCTGATTACGACTTTAAAAACCATGTAGATAGTGCTATAAAGAATTAAGCATGTGCTAATATTTTTACCGGAGATAAATGTTCCTTAGGTTCAAAAAACTAGAATTTGAGTAAATTGACTTCAAAGTTTTAGTGATAAATTTTGCGTGTACTTTACCACTAGGTGCATTCCGGTTCCGTATTCTGGGTCACCTGGAACCTCCTAATTTTCCTTTCCTTTTAGCTTCCTGATTATTCTCCTTTTTTGTTTTAAGAGGATCATTTATTGTTTTTCGCACATGTTTGTACGTTGTTTGGGATTGCATTGGAGGGTAAATTTAGTATTTCTTCCAACAGACATTCCTAATTATTTCATCACTACAATAGGGTTTTATTTACACAACAATACTTTACTTGAATTGTTATACAATACAACTACTTCTGCACAAACTTGCAACGATCAACTACAACAATCCAATTATGCATTTACTTCTATTCTTATTCACAACAATAGGCGTTTTTTTGATAATAAACAAAGAAAATACGCTAGACATAAATAGTGCAGCTACGAATTGCAAACAATATCTCGAACTTTGCAATTATTTTTTTACATTCCTTTCTACATTCCTCCACGGGTTATGCCCACTCTACCAATGCCTTGAATACTGCATACTTTCATTAAATATATTTTTAGGGATCAAAACATAGCACAGCATGCATAAACTATATATCAGCATGTTCAGGAGAAGACAGAAAATAAAATGGCGCACAATATGAAAAACAAAATTTCCCCGAATTGTGTCCTTCTCCCCTTAAATACAGAAGAAGGGAATTTCCTTTGTGTCGATGACAGTCATAAATCACATCCATACCTCACTCTCGAATGTGTCACGCAAACTCACATAATTATTTATCTTGCCAACATCGGCCGATCTTCATTTGCGGAATCCTTTCATAAATTTACGAAACCCCCAAACAAGAAAAGCAATAAACCATGACACGTCCATCGCCGCTCCATCAACGGCTCCGCCTGCAGCAATAGTTAATGCGAGTGGGCGGGGCAGCATGCCGCGGGTGTGGGAGGCAGCAGTCGCCCATTAAGCGTAAAAAATGCAGGCGCTCCATTCTTAATGGATGGAGCACGAAGACCCGGCTACCCGCACGCGCCCTCTCGAGCGCACACTCGGGCACAAGCGCCTCTTGAGCGCTACCAATTTATCTAAAATTATGATTATATTATTATATTATTATATTATTATATTATATATTATTATATTATTATATTATTATATTATTATATTATTATATTATTATATTATTATATTATTATAATATTATGTTATTATAATATATTATTATAATATTATATTACTATCATTATTATTATTATTATTATTATTATTATTATTAGAGACAATTTCTGAACCCTGCCTGGCTGGACTACCCAGTACGAGGTAATTAAATTGCGGCGGTTGTGTTACTCTCTGCCTATAGGGCAGGGCTTCCCAATCGCTTCGGTGTCGAACCCGAGTTCGATGAAATTTTAAGGGTGGTTGATAATGATCAAGGAGTCGATATCCAAGTATGCACCGACGGCCGACGGCAGATTTCTATAATCAAGATCCAGATTCCATTGATTACAAAAATATTTATGAATTTTATTGTTTTTATTTATATAAATTTACAGAACACCTAATAATAAGTTACTAATTTGCTCATGATTTGATTGATTGTTAGTGAATCCGCGAACATCAGTTATGAAGTTCATTAGTCCCGTAAGTAAAGTGCAAGTTTTTTCATCGGGAGGTGGCGATGATTTTCCCCCGTTGGATAGCGAGATCCGGCCCGACCTACCTTCGACTAGCGGGGGTTTTCCTCAATCAGGTATCTCCCACCAGCGGCCACCGACCCAGCCGGGACAATATCTAAGCCTCCGACTGGGCTCCCGGCATGTACAGTAGTGTAGTGCATATAGTGCAAGTGTGTGTAAGAAGTGAGAATAGAACAAGGAAGAGGAAGGAAAAGATCGCGCGCGATCTGTAGCTCGTTTGTTAGGGTACTGCTCCGTTATTTGCCTAGCGTTGATAGGAGAAACTATGGAAAACTACCGATCAGAGCAGTCGGCCACTAGAATCCTCTCGGCATGTATGGTAGTATAGTGCATGTAGTGCAAGTGTGTTAAGGAGTGAGAATAGGACAAGGAAGAGGAAGGAAAGATCGCGCGCGATCTGTAGCCCGTTTGTTAGGGTACTGCTGCTTTATTTGCCTAGTGTTGATAGGAGAAACTATGGAAAACTAACGATCAGAGCAGTCGGCCGCTAGAATCGTCCTCAGACAGCGACTGAATTCGACCTAGCTGACAAGACAATGTCGAAAATTCTGCCGCCCTCGGGACTCGAACTTAGAACTTTCGGTCAGAGGGACTGCAGTGACATGGGTTGATGGACTAAGCCACCTCTCCCGATTCATGATTTGAAATTTCGCTTCATTCACATTAATAAAATTAAATTTTAACGCAATTACAATCTGTTACTTTGTATTTGAAAGTTAGTCGGGCAGTTGTATCCAAATTTTCGAGTTCAAACCCGATCGAAACCTTGGATTTTTAACGGCGAAAAAAGCCTTCATATGTCTTCGTAGAGGAAATAAAGGCGTCTGTCCCATGTAGTAGATTTACTGCATTTAAAAAGACCCTCAAGCTTAAAGGATCCCACAGACCGGCGAGGAAGATCCCCACCCTACACAGAATGTCCGCAGCGGAAATTGCGCATCACGTGTTGGCTTACAAGGACGTACAGACCTGTGTGGCAGGCGAGCATCTCGGCAGCGGATTGGCAGCGTTTAATCCGCGGCGGATTTTGTTTCTCATTCGGACGCGTTTTTCCACTGACGCCCGAGTGTCGCTGTGGAAAACAAGGCAAAGATTCGTCAGATGTCAGATGATTCGTCGTACCAAGGGATACAGCCGAAAGGCTGATCCCCATAATTCCACACGTTGATTTCGCGAGAATAGAATACGACTGGGCCTCGGAAGAGATAAACGTGTTGCGTGGTCAATTGTGGCACATACACAAACAATAATAATAATAATAATAATAATAATAATAATAATAATAATAATAATAATAATTGTATGTGCATATGACGGAAAAATGAAGGGGATGGACGAAGGAAACCATTGTTTTAAAAGGGTCGAAGAAACAAAAAAAGTTGGGGACCTCTCCTCTAGGGACTCCACAAGCGCTTCGTCGGCAGCGTGGCGCGGCGCGACGGGGCGAGGCGAGGCGAGGCGAGGCGAGGCGTGCGCGGTGCAAACGATGGTGCAGATTACGCGCGGCGCGCAGCTGGACGGTCAGCGCGCGAGGGTGGCAGCTTTGATATCGAGCGCCGGATCCCAGTCGCTCCACATGGAATTCTGGCGAAAGAAAGGCGATTGGTCGCACATGGAATTCGGTTGGCGGTGAAACTGAAATGCTCTGTCTTCCCATCTCTAACTAAGAGCGGCGGGAACCTACCGGAATTGAGACTTGCCAGAAATAAACCAATATTACTATTATTATTATGCAGTTTATTTTAATGTTTATTTTCTTTTATCATAAGGACAAATACACAGGTTATACAAGACCAAAGCGTATTTATCGACGTCTTTTTGTCACGAATTCATATCTATCCTACTCCCATAAACTTTCGAGTTATTCCTGTTGTTGAGATAACCACAGCCTTTTGCATTGTCTTATAAATATTCACATTGATATTCAGGTCTTTTAAACTTTGGAACAGTGTCTTGGGAATTACTGCGGTGCTAGAGATGACAATGGGAATAATTCTCACGAGGTCCATATGCCACTGTTTCTTAATACTTTCAACCAGCGGAGCATATTTAGAGATCTTCTCGACATACTTCTCTTGAAGGTTTTTTGTGTTCGGTATGGCTATGTCGATCAAGTAGACTTGCCTATTCGTCTTGTCTACTAGAACCAAATCAGGCCGGTTGTGAATGGCTGTCTGGTCTGTGAGAATTGTCCTGTCCCAATAAAGTCGGCATTCATCATTTTCAAGAACATTATTAGGTACGTATTTATAGTAGGGTACCTTGCATTCTATAAGCTGGTGTTGGTAAGCCAGTTCTTGATGCAGGATCTTTCCAACTACATCATGGCGTTGTTTATAATCAGTTCCCGAGAAATGAGTGCATCCAGATGTAATATGGTGGATGTTTTCCTGTGCCTGGCCTATTATTATTATTATTATTATTATTATTATTATTATTTACTTGCCAGACCCAAGACTGCCCCTTGGCAGGGGCGGATCCGGAGACGAATTTAGAGAGGGGAATTTTTATACGTATAATTATGTGTGTGTATATATATATATATATATATATATATATATATATATATATATACACATATACACATATATTACAGATAATGTAGAATGACGCTGGCGAAACTCACTTCACGCTACGATACGGTTTTATCGTTTTAATGAGTATCCGAATATATTTTTGCTTCAAAATTTCGTGACAAGTTAAAATAGTAACTAAAAAATTTATGGGATGGGGATTTCCCTCATTTCCCTTCTCGTAGATCCACGTCTACCTTTCGCAAGGTGATAACTACCATGATAAAACTTATCAGCAAGTGTTTTCATCTTGCATATATACATCTTATAAATACGCGTGCATATTTTTTTCAGAGTTAGATATAATATACGTTTAGTCAATTTTTTTGGTGGTCGATATCTCTTTATCCTTGAAATTGTATCATGGAGTACCACAAGAGTTCTGCTGCCACCACAGAATTTACTCAAAACTCTGAATTTATAAGTTTAGTCGTTGACTTCCGCCGCCGCTCGTCTTTGCAAGTGCACTTGGCAGTCCGGCTGACGCCGCGTCGAAGGCTGATGCCGACGTTTCGACTATCTTGTGTTCTTCTCGGGGCTGGTCTGCGCCGGAATAGTCGGCGCAAGTTTAATATATGAGTGCGGCAGAGCATAATTGGTTGAACCACCCGGCCAGTCAGGGTGCCGTTCATCAGCCACGAGAGGGGATCGACTCGGTCGCGTTCAAACCCGATCGAAGCCTTGGATTTTAACGGCGAAAAAACCCCTTCATATGTCTTCGTAGATGAAATAAAGCCGTCTGTCCCATGTAGTAGATTTACTGCATGTCAAAAGACCCTCAAGCTTAAAGGATCCCACAGACCGGCGCGGAAGATCCCCACCCTACACAGAGCGGTCTGTGTTCGAATGGCAAGGGAGAGTCAGGGGTCGGAGGGCTTGGAGCAACCCAGCCGGGTGGGCATCCGCAAGTCAGTCCAGTAGTAATGGACGATAATCATTGAGGCGCGACTATGACTAAAAGAAGTCCAAAGTGGCCTTGTAAATAGTAGTTATAATTTAGTAATGTTTTTAAGTTAGACCCTCCCATTGCTCCAAAAGCTTGATCAGCTGCCATCTTGTTGCATCAGTAAATAATGAATAAATTTCCGCCTCTTCCGGGGTATTAAATTGGTCTTAATGTTCTGCGGATGTCACGCAATTTCCATGGCTTCCCTAATTCGCCTGAGCTTCTATTGGTTCTGTCTGACTAGCTTCTAACAGGAAGTCATGCCCGTTTCCCATGTGCGCTGGGGGATAGTGGAGCGTTAGACATTACTGGGTTTGAAGCGAAACAACTGAAGAATAAAGGCTACGTGAGCATATTCGCCACCTTAAACAAAAGGAATGTTCCCGATATGCGCTAGATTTCCAGCCCTGGTGTCCAAGTTGAAATCATAGTCTTTCCATGTGAAATTGTGGCTAGCAAAACGAGTTGAGAGGAGGTGACCGAAGGCAGTTCTGGCCCATCTGTATATTTTTCTCTCTTCCATCTTCATCACTTCATTCATAACTGGTCTGCCTGTAGTGGTTGTTTCTTGTCGTTTTGTGTTGAATACATCTTTGATGAGATTGACTGTTTTCGGCCTTTCGGTCCTCTCAGCGACCTGCCCATTCCATCAAATCAAATATCTCTCGCCAGACAGTTCTCTTTCACTCATCCTTATCTCATATTTCATTCAGCTTTTGTCCAGATGGGACCCTTCCGCTCTTCAGATGTCGGAAGCACTCCACAGGCCCTTAACCGAGAGTCGCAGTTTGGCAGAACTCTCGATTATCCGAAGGCCCATCTCAGATAAGGAAACTCAGTTGGAGAGTAATCCCTGTGTAAAACAGGAAGGAAATGCCTTTGGAGGGTTTTACGCGGTGGTCCAAAACAACAAGCTGCAACACAACAGCCATGACGTACGCGAAACTCAGACGCGGTTCTTCCAAGCAATGTGCCGCCGAGCTTAAATGGAAGAAAGTAGGTTGAAAGGTCGTATATGATTACTGATTGATTATTTAGTGTATCTGGGCACGGCAATGATTGATCAGTGTCGTGTCCCATAAGTGTAGTTCATGTTTTTATCAAAGGTGGGCGATGTCGTTCTCCCTATTTGGTTGATTAGTGATTCCAGCGCGTCATTAGATCCGGCTAAGGTCATTAATATCGTAAGTGTAGTGCATGTTTTATCGGTGAGGTGGCGGTGATGATCCGCCGCTGAATGGCGAGATCCGGCGCCGACCAACTGCCGGCTTATGCGGTTTCCCCCGACCAGGTGCCTCCCACCAGCGGGGCACCAGCCCCAGCTCTAATCTAAGCTCTAATCTCCCGACCGGTGTCCCCATATGTATAGCGCACGTGGTTATGTAGTGTGGCAGAGTAGTGCAGGTAAGTGTGTGTTGTGTAAGTAAAGGGTAGGATAGGACAAGTAATGGGAAGGAAAGATCGTACGCGTTTCGTGGTCCATTTGGGAACTGCCTCCGGCATTCGCCTGGTATTGTTTGGAGTAAACCACGGAAAACCACGTATCACAGCAGGCCGCTAGAATTCTATCCCAGACTGACAACTCGACATATCTACCCATAGCTAGTATTGAAAATTCTGCTACCATCGGGACTCGAATCTAGGACCTCCCGATCAGAAGAACTGCAGTGACATCAGTTAATGCCCCCCCTTCCCTCGATGAATGACCCCGACCCCAATCTTCACGTCGACTTGCGAGGTTTTTCCTAACCAGATATCTCTCCCTGTAAATACCTCCCTAGCCGGTACAAGTTATAAATTCCCAACGTGTGTGGTAGTATTGTAAAAGTAAGTGAAAAAGTGGGTAAGTAAGGGGTGATTATAGGACAAGGAAGAGGAATAAAAGATCCCGCGCGGTCCGTGACCTGTTAGGGTATGGTCGGTCATTCGTCTGGTGTTGATCGGAGAAACCACGGAAAACTACCAATCAGAGCAGCGCAGTCGGCCAATATCATTCTCCTCCAGGTCGCGGTTGAATGAGGCCTAGCAATGTAGGCTAGTACATTAACTCTATATAATATGCGCTCTATTAGATTTAAGTAATTAGGTATTACTTATTGAACTCTATTACGTTAACCCTCTCATGCATGATTTTTAAATTTCCATCCAAAAAAATTTTTTTTAGGTTACACTTCAAGAAAACGGCTTCTTTATTATACTACAGCGTTAGATTGGCCGAATACTTATTGTTTATGATAAAAAATAGGTGTCCTCATATGTGGACACCATGCACAAATTAGCTTTGGCTAATAACAATACATGACCATATACGTGCATGGTGTCCTCATGTGAGGACGTATCTTACGAGGTAATTTACAATCTGAAACCAAATAAATTTTATAGTTTCAAAAGTTTTATTCTAAATGAAACTTTTCAAAACATTCTGGACACAATGATTATTTGCACTTTTTACAAATACACTGTTTTTTTTTCTGTACATGTACTTGCGCTACATCTATTTGCATTTTTTGGAAACCAATTTTTCATGAGATAGTGACCAATGTTATCCACACACCTTTTTGATTTCACGTTATGTGTTTCTCTTTTTTTTATTGAGTTGGCGATGGGCTCCCTGATGGACGAACTCCTTTTCTTTGAAACATCAGCCTGACAACTCTCTCTCTCTCTCTCTCTATACTACATACTATATATATACATATAGAAATAAAACTCATGACCACCTTGCTTTTGAACTCTAGAAGATCCATCTTTTATTTGTTTTTTTTTTATTTTCCACAAAATCTTTGCGTTCACAACAGTTACATTGACCATGTGATAAAATATTCTATATATACAGTAATGTCTTCTGAAGAAGCCAACGAACACCCTCTTCCTTCCTTCTTCAGAGTTTTCAATTTTTTTTTTTTTGTTTCAAGAAAGCTTCTGCATGCGAGTTTATCGGCAGGTACACCGCATTTCATGTACCATATGGACATCTTTTTGTTTAATTACAAGGGGTATACTGATAAAGTAATTGTCTGCCTATACTTCTACATTCAATCCTGAATTCCCAAATATCTGCAATTTGAAATTCTTCCAAATATTCCTCCTTTCTGCATTTGCCTATCCTTATAGTAAAGGGAGAACTAATATTACTCCAAACAATAAAGTTTATAATTTCAAGAGCATGAGTACCAATAAATAAAGGTATAATCGTAGTATTACTAAGGAAAAGGAACTGATTTTTTTCACGAAATATTATATTGCGCGCCATTTGAGCCAGGCATTTTTAGATGATATTTGAATTTTACACAATACACACTAAGAAATGTTTTATAGTAAAAAAACGTATTCAAAAGATTATAATGAAAAATATCAATCATACACAAAGTCGATACCGCGAATAGTTTAATTCAAGCATGATGTCCTCACATGAGGACGGATATAAATTTTTTCCATAAATATCACAATATCATTCGAAATTAGGCGTAACTAATTTATGTTGGTCCTACATTGTTTAAACATATTGTAAAAAAATGCCTGAGACATAATTTTAAAAGAAAACCACGTTTTCTGTGTATTTTGTTCGACGTTCGTCAGTACTTTATATTTACATGCTCCTTCACAATCAAAAAAATGTATCTCCCTAACGTAAAAATCTGGAACTACAGTAAGTAGTGTATTCGATACTAGAGATCCTAAAGGAAGTATTCATAACTACATATCGATTGTAACACCATTTACTTGGCGCCAATTATGAAAAAAGTAGCCGTCCACACATGAGGACACTATGCATGAGAGGGTTAAATACTCCTAAACCTTTGTTAAACACTCCGATCGAAATATCTCCGCTTATGTTTCGTAATAATAGGATAATAATAATAAGATAATAATAATAATAATAATAATAATAATAATTTTTATTATTCCTCTACTTCCCGGCTAAAAATGTAATGAGTCGGTTGAATATAAAATCTACTCCAGGTTACAACCACCTACCTTAGGAGCAGATCTACGGACTCTTGGTGCCTCGTCCATACTTTCCGCAAAATATGGGCTGTTCCAAATAAAGAAATGTTGTTATTATTATTATTATTATTATTATTATTATTATGAGGAAATATGCATCTTAATTAACAAATCTGTGGTAGCCAATGATCGACTAATTAACCATCTAATTAACACTACAAAACTGCCATTGATAAGATATCTTTGAAAACAGAGAGTAAATATAAGCATCTGGCAATCAATCTTTAAGTTGAAGGACTGTAAAATTGCATGAAAAGAAAGGAGCGGGTGTGTGATAGATAAGAGATGACTAATGTGAGTGTGACTCAGAAATGCAAATAAATAAGAAATTTAAAACTGAAGTTGAAAGAGATAACAAATCACATCGTCATTTTGTTGATAGTAAAAATCTGATAATGATGACATCCATACAGAGAGGAAAATTAGATAAGAACAGACACTGAAAGAACACAAAATTGTGATAATCAAGGAATCTTAGTGCTTATCATTCAAACGTAAAGAAAACTTTTGCTCAAGGTGAAGTGAACTTGCGTTAGTATTTCAGTGCCAACAAAACCTCGCCTTCAGATCAATATAAAATTGATCGAGACGCGAAGAGACAAATGGTCTAGTTCTAAGACATCATGACGACTATTTGTAGCTAGCAAAAGTTATTGTAATGACTAAACAAGAAAAATTAAATAAATACAATAATGTAGTAAAATGTAAGAAGGTACTAATAGTCATCAGCCATGATATGCCCTTATTGAAGAAGTTGCAGTACCTCGAAGCTGCTATCAAATTCATAGAGTTAACTCCAGCAGGTACTCCATGGTCTGATCTTCACACATACACACAGAGTCCATTTCAACTGTTAATTCTCACTGCGCTGTGAACTTGTTGCAATGCTTCACTTCTGTTCTTACTTGGTTCAACGCAACCTGCTGTCTCTTGGAATGTCAAATCCCCTATGCTTCTGCGTGCACCCCTCACGGTGTTCTCATTCGTCACGCTGTTGTCATCCTGCTATTCGTTTTACAATTTACTATTTTCCGTTCGCCTTTCGAGTTGAAGTTTGCAAGTTTCTTGCTTGTTCTCCAAAAAAGAGATTAACCTAATGTTTTGTTTTATATACTCTAAATTTATTAAATACCCTAACAAACGGGCCGCGAAGGCGCGCGATCTTTCCTTCATCTTCTTTGTCGTTTCCTCTCCCCTTACATACGCACACACTTACATTCTCTACACAACAACATATGTCAGGAGACCAGTCGGGAGCTTAGAGCTTGTCGTGACTGGGACGGTACCACGCTAGTGGGAGATACATGGAAGGGGAAATCCCCCGCAAGCCAACGTGTAGGCCGTCACCGGATCTCATCATCCAGCGGGGTATGCACACCGCCACCTCCGGACATAAAACATTCACTTTACTAACGGGCCTAAAGACACAGCAGTTGACGTGCTCGGAAACATCAATCGATCAACCAATCAACCAATTGGCTGCGGCGGAGCCTCTCACACTTTCACGTCTCCCATCTGGACGATCACCCCCACCTAATCATTTCTTCTTTATGATCATTCTCCTCATTCATCCTCATGAATAGCTGATCATCCTTCACACAATAGAAGGCATTAGCAGTATTGTGATGGACATTTACCCAGGAAAGAGGAGGGCAAAGGCATAAGCCTCCGCCGTCGCCTGTAGTCAGAAATAAGAGTAGCACTAATCATCACCGTCGTCATTCTGCAACTAGCGAAATGCTCTTTCATAATTTCCACTTTTTCCGAGTCGCCCTCAGGGGCACCGGGACTAGGAGCGGCGTCCAAGAAAGGCGCGGCTCCAAAGGCTGCGAGTTCGAATCCCGCGTGAAATATAAGTATTTGAGCAGGCGGTTGTTGCTTGCTTAGCCTGTCACACGCGTCTCATCCGAATATCATCTTCCGTCTTGATCCGTATTGATCACACTACCACTCTTCATATGTAGAGGATTATGAATATCTAGGATCTAACATGTCATCGGATTATCATATCATCTATCGTTATCATTAGGGATCGGATTTTTATGTGCTAAAAAAAATCGAAAAATATTTATCTTTATGTGTTTAAAAATTGAAAAATATGTGTTGAAACGAAAATATTTATTTATTATGAAACTCGGAAGCCAAGATCGAGAGAAGTCTTCAAATAAAACGTGACGTCATCTGCTTAAACATCGAATTTTTGCCCTCAGAATATCTGAGGAAATTTGGAAGCAGTTCGGGTTATGAGTGCATATTATCGCTCGGAGTGTCATTTCCTGAATCAACAGTAGTGTTGAGGTCTTCACTGGTCGTGAACCAGACTCACTCCACTCAATCGGAGAAGTCCCACAGCAGTAACAAGTGTTGTCTGCATTCCAAACTGGCACATATTTCCACATATATCCAAAAACTTGAAAGTATTAAATTTGAAAATGCTCAAATTGTTCAATTATTCATATAAAATTAAGCAATATATGTAATAATATTTGTTTCGACGAAAATATTTATTTTTTACGAAACTTACATAAAATATTTATTTTTAGGTGATAGTTTGGTTTATGGAAACTGTGGGGTGTTACTTGAATTTCCACTTAACTTTCAGTGCTCAAGATTAAGAGGTAAAAATATGTATTTACCTAAACGCCCGAGATCTAGTTATCATCCACCCATCGTGATGACCCTACTATCTTTACACAGCATAGGGCTTTGTCAAATCTTCACCAGGTGATACCACCTGCTGTTAAAAGAAGACGTTGCGAGTAAGTCCGCTCCCTCTTGCGCGTTAAGAAACGGCGAACGACGCATCTGATGCCGTCGGTCTTCCGTTTCACCGAGTCGACACTGCGAGTGATCGATGCGTCGGCGAAGGCGAGATGCGCGCGGGGCAGAGGAAGTAGATCGGAAGAATCTGGAACCGCGCGCCGCGTCGCGCCGCGTCGCGCCGCGCCGCTAGTCTTATTCGCGTAGCTGCAGGCGGGAGGCGAGTGCAAATATTGATTGCCACAATGGCTGCAGGCGCCCTGCCGCGCCGCTGGCCGCGCGGCCTCACGAGGCCTCTCCACGCGGCTGCAGCCCTGCTCGCGACACCCGAACTCCAAACTGCACTGCTCGAAGGACTCTTTATGCAATTTGCTTTTACGTACTTTATTCGTACCAAGGGATATTCAGTTAATATCACAATGACGTAAGTATTCTTTTTATGAAGAAAGTAAAGAAACAAAAATTATTATTATTATTATTATTATTATTATTATTATTATTGGCCTTTTATTCGCAAACTTCTAATACATTTCTTAGATGTGACAAAGATATTTTTATCGAAGTATGAGAACTTGCCTAATAATCCCTATTCAAAAATATACAATATGGCATAAAAACCTAGATTAAACTTTTACAGGTTTTACAGATATACAGTTTCACAGATGGATTATTATTATTATTATTATTATTATTATTATTATTATTATTATTCCATTACATCACGACTAAAGATGTTATGAGTCGGCTGAATATAAAATCTACTCCAGGCTGCAACCAGCTACCTAAGGAGCAGATCCGGTGACTATCAGTGCCTCTACAATACTTTACGCAAAATGTGGGCTGTTCCAAATAAAGCAATTTCTTGCACTTCCCAGTCTTTTGAATTACCTCGGAGTTTAGACAAGTTCTTACTCAAATTTTGCGGAACAAATCCCAGAGCTCCGATAACTATCGGGACGACCTGTGCTTTTACGCCCCACATTCGGCTGATCTCGATTTCCAAACTCTTGTATTTAAGACGTTTCTCTGCCTCCTTGGTAACGACGTTTTGATCGCAAGGTACAGCAACATCGATAACTAAACACGATTTTTCGCCAAATCCCGGATAACTATATCCGGTTTGTTTGCCGCTATCGTGCGATCAGTTTGAATTTGTTGGTCGTACAATATCGTACACAATCCACAGACGGTCACCGGTTTTGGATCACGTCTCCCATTTGGACCCCAACCTAATCTTTCTTCTTTATGATCATTCTCCGCATTCATCCTCATGAATAGGGATATTCATTATTCATCCCCATTATTATTCCATCCCCATTCTCCGCATTCATCCCCATTATTATTATTATTATTATTATTATTATTATTATTATTCACAACTAAAGATGTTACGAGTCGGTTGAATATAAAATCAACTCAAGGTTGCAATCTGCTTGTTAAGGAGCAGATCTAGGGGACTGTCGGTGCCTCTACAATACTCTGCGCAAAAGGGGGGCTGTCCAAATAAAGCAATTTCTTGCACTTCCACTTCTTTTGAATGACCTGGGAGTTAAGCCAAGTTCTTGCACAAATTTTGCGGATCCCAAAGCTCCGATGATTATCGGTACGACCTGTGCTTTCGGCTGATCTCGATTTCTACCTGTGCTCCACATCGGCTGATCTCGATTTCCAAACTCTTGTATTTAAGACTCTTTGGTAACGTCGTTTTGATCACTAGGTACAGGTACATCGACAAGTAGACACGATTTTTTCTCCAAATCCCGGACAACAATATCCGGTTCGTTTGCCGCTATCGTGCGAATCAGTTTGAATTTGTTGGTCGATACAATATTGTATAGACAATCATCAGACGTCACCGATTTTGATGAGTGTTCATACCAATCGGGGCATGTGTTTGGAACTTCGAGGACGGTACAGATCTGCCAATGGAGGTAACTACACACCCTGCCGTGTCTTTTCAAGGATTCGGTCTTTGCTAGAATTGGATAAGTTTAGATAATATGATCAATGGTTTCTGCGTGTTCCTGGCAATTGCGGCATTTATCATCTTGGCGAAATTTTGAGAACCGCTTTATAATAATGTGTTCTCAAGGCCTGATCTTCGGCAGCTATTACAAGTGCATCCGATTCTGGTTTCATTCTTCCCTTATTAAGCCATATAAATGATTGGTCTTTATTGATCTGCACCTCGTCCATTCGTTTTAAATATTGTCCGTGGAGTGGTTTGTCTCTTCCCGTTTCTTTAACATTTTTTGTGTCTCACATTTCATGTTAAGTAGCATTAGAAGTTCAGTGTCTGTCATTCTACGTGTCTTGCATAGTCTTGTTCGCAATGCTTCTTGCTACACTTACAATGCCTCTTTTTCCCATTCGTCGGTTACTTTTCGTGACCTTTCTCACTAGGTCATCTTCATGACGAACTACATACCTTCCCATACCGGCTGTTGCATTGTGCCAAGAGATTTCAAATTTGTCTGAGGTCTCTTCTTCCTTCCTTACGTAACACATAAAGTCTATTTACTACAAATAGGTCGAGGGAGGGCGACATGATGCTTTGTAAACAGTTTTACTGGTTTTTCAATCCATGATGGGATTTCAATCCATTTCTTGCTCAGTCATAGTCCACTAGTTCCGAAACTGTATTCGGCTACAGGCACTTCCAAACTACCTATTGCAGACATTTTATTCCTAGAGTTCAGAGCGGACTGCAGCACAAGTTTCACTCTTCTGTAATACTTCCTGCAAATTCTCTCTTTCATTGTGTCGTCTCACATTCTTCAATGCCCAGATATTTGTAAGTTTACCTGGTTCAAGATCTTGAATAACAGTGTGCATATCAACTTCAATGTTTTGTGTGTCTGAAAGAGACTTGTCATTTCGACTCTCTTTCAGTTCATTTTTGCACACCTGTCAATACCAAATTTCATGCAAATGTCATTGCTAAAATAATTGACGTCAGACAGCATTTGAGAGAGAATCGCTTCATTCTTAGCTTTAAGATCATCCAGTAAAACAAATATGATACTGGTCTTTCATCACTATGGAGCTTGTTACCAAAGTCAGCGTGCGACCACTGTCTCGATAGTGGTATCAAACTAATGCAAAACAGTAGAGGGGGTAGTGAATCTCCCTGAAAAATACCCCTGATAATCTGAATACTTCTTGTTTTCACCAGATCCTTTCCGCTGTTTATTAGTAACCTGGTACTCCACGACTTCATACTAGGATTTATTATTATTATTATTATTATTATTATTATTATTATTATTATTATTATTGACTTAAGTGTAATTACTATTTGTACGAAAGAAGTAAACAAATTTTAATTATGGAAGTGGTGATGTTAACACTGATATATGAAATTCCTCGTCCATCTCCTTAACTATGGAGATGTTCATAAATTAGTTGTAGTTTTGTACCGAAGTTATTCTTCAAGCGAAGAAACTTTAAACTTTGTCAGTTTTAAGAGAATACTTATAGTCTCTGTGTGATATTTGTGACATATGACACTTACGTATCATATCACAAATACCACTCAGAGACTGAATGAACTTTCGACATTTAAGCAGGTAGAAAATGGCGATGTCCAACGATGATTTCTTATTCAGCAAAGTAATAATGCACCTTATAATATGTTTTTTTCTATGTTAGTGCTCGGGCGCATGCTAATTACGTTGGCGTGCAGTGATTGGAGGGAACCTTTCCTCCAAAACCTTCAATTATGCTGCCTCTTTTCGATTTGTGAGATCAATTGCGTACAACAATTTTCTTTACATATCGAAAAATTAAACTGAATTTGTGGACAATAAAACGGAATATATATTATATTTATATTACGGAACCCCTCGTCATGCTTGAAATAAAAGGTCTTTAATTCATTCCATTTTATGTATGATCCAACGGGGAGAATCTTTGAAGGTTTGGTGGCAGCATTGCCATCGCATCTGCAGCGTTACTCACCGAGAGGTCCTTGGATTCGAGTCCTGACGGTGGCCGATTTTTTACATTGACTGTGTAGCTATGTCGAATTCAACCCCTGTCGGGAGGATCACTCTAGCGGCCGGGTGCCCCGCTTGCTAGTTTTCTCCAATTTCCCCTCTGAATACCACGTGAATGCCCGAGAACAATAACGAACGAGTCACGGATAGCGCGGAATCATTTCTTTCCTATCATTTTCCCCTCCTCTCTCCTTACAAACATACTCTTTCCTTTACAAGCGATACATTACCGTACTTGTAGGGAGACAAGTCAAGAGCTTAATTTATCTGGGTTGGGACCGAGGACAGTGTCCCACAGGGGGAGACACTTCAAGATGAAAAACCGCATGCCATTGTGCAGATCTGTTCTGGATCTCACATTCCAGCGGGGAGGAAACACCGCTACATCCTGGAGTATAACATTCACTACACTTACGAGACAAATGACCGCAGAAATTAATGCACTCGGAAAAGTTAAATATAATAATAAATCAGGGCAAACAAGTAGGCTACACCACTGAAGTTTGTTTTGTTCTAATTAAAACAAGTACTACCTTATTATTTTCTTATGTAGTTACAAAAATCACTAATTATATTACTATTTAAGCATCTTGATCATAGTAACATCATTCATATTCATTTTCTTTGGTAACTGTTTAAAGAAGGAGGAAAGGCAATTCATGATTATTGTTCTGTTTAAAATTTATTCCACAAAATATCTGAAATTCATAGAGCACTTTTAAGGATATCATGAGAAATATTATCCCTTTTAAATGGTGCCGCAACTCGTCCAGTTTTATGTGAGTGATACGAGGTGAGATTAGCGGAACCCTCATCTCTTCCGCTGGCATTCGTGACCGAATTTCGTTCCGTTGGGTGCGGATGGCTCCCCAGCTGCAGAGGCAACACTGGGCCAACTAACCCCGGGAAACCGCAGCACCCCTAACAGGAGGCCATGCTACAAACAAATGTAAGATACGGACTGTGAAAATAGTACAAATTGGAAGAAACTCATTAAAGTTTATTAAATATTTTTGTATTTATAATAATGGAATTTTGGGTTCAGGGAAATGTATGCATTGTACCTTCAAACTTATAAATAAATAAATAAATAAATAATAAATAAATAAATAAATAAATACAGACACATTCCCATTGCTATAAGTATATATTGTGCTTTTAACATTTAAATTATGTAATTTAATAAACGGAGGCCGTTAGTAATGAAAAGTTGGATTGCTCTTGAATGATATTTTTCACAGTACATTGCGATACCATTAAATGTAACATTAGGTTACTTTTCAGAAAGAAAAATTCAATTCTAACAGTCATTTTCAGTGCACTTTGTATTCACAAGCTCTTTCTATTCCTTCATTCCTTGTGGCACTCCTCTCGAGCCCCCTTCTGATATAATTAGCAACGAGTTGCCGGCAGTGCTTTTTTCTCGGTGCCTTCATGAGATTATTCACTTGCTCTTTCTTAGCGATGGAGAAACTTCTCTCGAGTTTCACGTAGTACTCTGCTGGTATAAAGTGTGTCAAAGGTAATCGTTAAACCAAACTTCAAATTTGTGTGTGTAAAGTGACAAAACTAGTTTAGAGGTATATAATAAGGAACCTTTAAAAAAAGTTGGTGATAGAAACTTTAAAAAATTCTTTCCTAAATATCTGAAGTTCATAGAGCCCTTAGATAAGTTTTATGATGGCTATTATCGCTTTCAAATGGATCCAGCTCATTCAGTTTTATGTATGTGATACGTGGTAAGATTAGATCCCCTGACTATGCCGTTTGACACTGATTATTTAATCAATATCAACATCATATTCCAATAAGACGAAAAACGAAAATGAAGAAGCCACGTTCTCGACCGGCCGTAACGTGTCCGTGCAAGGCACGAACGGATTTAGCCCTGCGACTGGCTGCGCGTGGCACACTGTGCGGCTGGCGCGGGGCGTGGGAGGGGGAAGAGGAGGGCCGCCGCAGCGCGCCCTCGCAGTCGAATCAATAACCAACGGCAGCGGCGGCGCCGCTCCGACAGTGGGGCAGGTTATAGGAGCAGCTCCGCAGGTGGCGCCGGCGCAGCCAATGAGAGAAACGGCGCAGGTGCACGACGCCTCGCACTTGGCACGCTCCGGCCCCGCGTGCGGAGCGAGGGAAGACGTCGCGGCAACACGGACGCTTCAGGGAAGTCGGCACCGTTGCGAATGAAATCTGTGTACAGAAGTGTAAATAGTGAAGTGCTGTGTAGTAAGAATGAGTGGGTGAATGTGTTTGTAAATGTAGTTAACAATAAATGAGAGTGTGAATGAAAACAAAGGAAAAAGAAAACAAAAGAACATGATTGAAAACTATAAATGAATGAATGAATAAATAAATACAAATACTTATTGATCAAACTAGATATCGCCCAAAGCGGCACTGTTAATAGTTCTAAGTTAGATATAATTAGTTTATTTAAGTTAGTCTTTCCCCGCTGCACAAGACTCATCGGTAGCAGCCTATTGTACCCCGCATTGATGAATAAATTCCCGCCTCGCCAGGGTAACTGGAGGGGGAAATTGAAACAAGAGAAGGACTTCCTTCCGGTGTGGCTGACACACGTGACGCACGCCAGAAACAGTTTTCCCCTCTATCTTTGTTTTGCGAAGGAGTTACAGTTTCATCGTTTAGAACTTTTACTATTCCACCCTTTTTATTTAAACCTTAAGCGTTAGTTTTGTTTTTCGTGGCTTATTCGAAGTTTACAAATAATTCGAAATCATTGATGGAGTAGGCGAGAAAGTAAAAAGGGTGCGTTATTCCTTCTCTTCCCGAAGTGCCGTCCACACCCACAGATCGCATGAGACGTTTGGGCCTTGATGGGAAGAATGGACCACTGAGGATATTTGATGTCATTCTAATTATAAATTGTAACACAAAAGTACAACTTTAAGATCAGTTTTTTTAAATATACAGATTTCTGTCGGAATTCATGATTTCTTCTACGGGCAATAATGCTCATCACCCGTCATCATTAAATTTTTTCACTTCCAGAAGCTGTTGCGTTTGAATGAAGCCATCGTTTTGGTCACGTGACCGATGACGCTTCCGGCCAAGCGTGGACGACAGAAAAAAAAATCCACCGTATTACAACAGCCGGATCGAGAGCGCTTTTGACGCAAATCACTGTGGGAGCGGTAAGTAAAAAAAGGGCGATTCATATGAATTTTATTCCGGCTTTTATGCCTTGTCCTATGTGACTCAGGTACGTTCGACTATTTCCAGCTGCAACAGCGGTGATTCATCCCTTTCCTCGCGTGCAATACGAAGATCGAAGAAGTTCAAAATCACAGCTGTCGGAAGTACGGAGTGACGTGCGCGGACGTTGCCGCCTCCAAGAACCAAGGCGCTCGAGAAACTTCAAAACGCACTGACTGAGCTCTGTTAATTTGCTGTTATTAAAGCCATTAGGACGATTTGCAGTGGCGTAGCTTCAGCTGGTGTCACCCCCCCCTTTTCCCGATATCGTTACAAGACAGAAATTCGATATAAAGAATACATATGATTTTTTTAGTATTACCTCCTTTTTATTTTCTTGCATCAACAGTTCACTCGGAAAGATGAAGTATAGCGCTTTCCGCTTATGGTTTCGCGTTTTCATTTATATTATTTCTTATCTTTGCTTTCTTATTATTTATGATTTAAATGTATAACTATAAATATACAATTTTCAAATAAATCATTAAAATTATATAATTCCAATTATAAAATTTTCTTATTAGTATCACCTCTCAAATGGTATTTCCCAGATTCCTCCGTTCCCCCTGCACCCCCTATCTACACCACTGACGATATGGAACCAATAAAGGACACAGTTCAGGTTCGAAAGCCGAGGCGATAGAAAAGGTTTCTAACCAATCAAGTCCTTTATGTATTGTGATATCTGCCGTGAGTTGTTCAATGCTTTTCGTTATAGCACCTGCTTATCAGAAAAAAAATTCTTGGAGTATGAGTATTCATATGCTGTCTGTAGCTATAATTATTTTTTATTGTTCGTAACATAGGCGGCGTTTATAATTCTTAACAATCGCCGGACGTTAAGAGTGAGTTCCGCCCTGTTTGATGTAATGCCGATATAACTGTATAGTTTGACGTAAAATTGTTTTGTAAAGAAGTAAAATTCATACGATTATTGTCCGGGCCTTTGCTTTTGCGAGTTTTATAATGTCGTTAAAGAACCTACTCTGAAAGTCTTTTCTTTCTCTTTCCCTTTAATCCCATATTTCAGCTTGGAGAAAATTATTCCATACATTATTTCTTGTTTTTCCTTTGCCCTGAACATTCTGTACTGTTGAATTCTTCTGTTCCTCCATATATTGTTATTCTTCTTTTTTCGGATTCCTACAGCTATATTATTCGGACATTCTGGTCTTATATTTTTCCCCTTCTTGCAATTGTTAAGTTAATAGTATCGATTAATGTTTTTAGTGCCACTTTTTAACTAAAGATATAGATTCTTTTTATTTACAGCCAAAAGATAATTTAAGGAATAAATATATTAAATTATATTTAGCATAAGAAAGAGTTAAAGATTTTAGCGTCTTATTGCTTTACATACTCGCGTGCTATTTAGAGTATAGAGAGCAGCATAGAGAAGTAATAGAATTTTGCGAAAAAACAAGTATTTGACAGAAACACTCTTATACGTAACGAAAAACTGGATAAATCTTGTTTCTATATGTAGTAAAATACTTCCTCTAAACTGTTGTGAAGTCAGAATCCATGTTTTGTGGGGCCTTGATACCTAAAAATTTGACCACAAAACGTCTATCTGTCCGTCTGTGGTCAACGCTAGCGCCTAGACCTTTCAGACAATTTTCTCCAAAATTGCCATTTCCCGATTTATCTGAGCAAGGTCCTACGAGTTTCATACGGATATTTTGATTTTGGAGGTTCTTTACAAGAAGCCTCAACATTTTCAAACTTCTCGTAAGGGTTCCAATTTTTGTATTAAACATTGTCCTCGGATAGCATAAGAAATCTTCCGCGGGTCTCATTTTCGTTGATATCCCTGATTTTTCAAAAATTACATAGTTTCAACATTTTTCAGCGTCTTTCTACATCGACAATATTGAAGACACGTTACTTTCTCGTTACTGCTTACACGTTGTAGAGAAAGTATCGTAATGCTGCGTGGGGGAAATGGCGAATTTTCGACAGAAAACACATATTTCTGGGCCCTGGTAACGAAAAAATGGATAAATCTTTCCCTATATGTAGAAAATTACTTTCTCTAATCTGTTATGAAGTCATAAACTATACTCTGAATATCTTAATACATTAAATTCAATATATATTCATTTAAACTTTGAATAAAAAAACTATTTTTCATTCTTCGTTTATTTATAGCACAAGGGAATATTTTATAAATGTAAGAAAGGCACAAATTGTGACATAATTTATAATGTTATTGTTATGTAATATTATATTTTGATAAAGTATGTGCTATTTTAGCATCTCCATTTTTTCTTAATAAAAGCTGTTGTTAAGGGACAGATCCTGAAATATCTCCTATAGTATTTCGGAAAAAATTAGTCTTTTTCGCGTAATTTGACGTGAAACGAAGACTTTTTTAAACAAATATTTCCTCAAAAACGGCTCCAGTTTTTTCTTTAAACTTTCACATCGTATGTATCAAATTATGGAGTAAAAAGCGGTGCTTGTGGCATTTTCGGCGAACCTGCTGGATTATCTAAATATTGAAGTTGGGTATTTTTGTTTTAAATAAAAATTTGTTCTAAAAATTAGGTCTCTAAAAAAAGGTCATGTACAATATTTTGGCGTAGTTTTCGCGCATTTTTCTTCTCCAAGTTCACGCAATTTATAAAAAAAACATTTTTTAATAAACGGTTCCAGAATGTTTGAATTGTTTTCCCTCGTAACGGAAAAGAAAGTAGTGCTGATCCCGTATACGGCCTACTCCCTGTATTTTCGAAAATTGCAAAAAAATTAACATTGCAATATTACAATATTGATGACAGATATTTTTGTTAAATGAAATTAGTCTAGAAAAACAGTTCTTTGTAATAGGTCATGGACAATTTTAAAAATTATATTAGTCTTTTAATGTAATTTTTGCTATCATTGAAATTGCAGATACTAATATCCAGCATTTCTTTTGCTAGAATCTTTCAGGAGTAATCCAATTGCTTTGCAACAATAGGAACAATGCGATTCGGCAATTTAAAATTCTTAGAATAACTTCTCAATGTTTTGCGGCGTTTCTGGGGAATGAAGCGATGTTTTGGATTGCCGAATTTGTGCTGCTGTAATAGCTTGTTTTTGCGCCTAATTGGAAATAAGTTTTACAAGTAATCGCTGAAATGTGTTAATATGAACAGAAATTGCAGTATTATAATTTTATCTAACCGTTAGTGATGATAGAAAGTACATCTTATAAATAGCTCTTCTAATGTTGTAGCACTTCTAATGTTGAAAATTCAACACCACTTAAGGTTTCTGAAACTAGAGATATATCGCTAAGATTCATGTTTGAGCACGCATGTTTAATGAAGCCGATCTTCAGATGGTGTCAGAAGTTTAGTAGAAGAGCAAAACGAGACTTTGTTCCAGCCACAAACGATGTCTCATTGCCAATGCTTCACTCCTGTTTCTCTTCTCGAATCCAGAAGCCAACAAAATTATTGCGTAGTTTGATGGTTCTCGGTATTCGTTGCAAATTTCCCTGTACCAAACTTTCCCTTTTCCTTCTTCGAGGAGGTGGACAGGGCTCGAAACTCTAGTGAAGGCAACTTATCAATGAAAGGAGCTGCGACATAAACTATAAATATTGGGAACTGGAAGATGGCAACACTCTCCTGCTGTTGTACCTGCCCTGCCTCCTTCCTTAGTCCAATTAACCATAATATTAGCAATATGATGTATAGAAATAATGAAACAAAAGTGTCAGGGAAAACATCTGTCCAATGGGAAAATCATTCTGGTGGGTTGGAAACTGATCCGGAAAAGTTATCGTTGAAGGGAAGGAGCCTTTTATTTTTTTTTCTGTAAGATCTCCGTATATTTTGTTTTCTTTAGGTCTCTGGTTGCCTATTTGCCCAAGCATCTCTTTCATAATTTCTCATCGGTCGGTGGATCAATGGGACAAAATGATGAATTTCACTTTTTCAAATAAATCTCTATTAATTATTTGAAATAAAACTTGACCTTTCCATGAGAGCCTATTTTGAGCTTATAAGCTTAGGGAATGGAAAAAAATTTGAAGACGCTGAACAGGCAAATGAGATCTTAATGTTTATCAGGTTAAATTAGAATTTTTAATTGATAAGTAATTTCTCTTGACGTGGGCGTCATTAATGGATATGTTGGAAGACGTGAGCATCTACAAATTGCAAAACGAAACTCTCTACCTTAGCACAGAGGTCCGCAAAGTGTGGATTACAAGGCTAATTTGGTCCACCGCCTCTTTTCGCGCGCCCATCGAGCTAAGAATGAATTTACATTGAGGGTTTACTGTCAAACCCAGTTCATTCCAGTATTTACTAAAGTTCAATTATTTGTTTATTTACATGTTTGTGAAGATTGTAATATCTTCACAATATTGGATTGCTTTATAGTACAGCATTTGATTAAAACATCTTGTAATTGTACTTTCTGTTTCTTGATGCGATTTTAGAAATACTTTTTAGTTTTAAAAAGATTGTTTTAAAACAATAGTCAAACCAAAACACTACAAAAAACGAAAAAAAAATGTTCGCGATGAAAGAATGTGATGTATAAGTGCAGGAAAAACATATGTGAACTATAAATGTTTGTGAACTAAAAATATGAGGTGCCAAACCACTTGAACCATTTATTTTCTAATCACTTTATTTTTTATAACATTTACATTTATATAAATGAACCAATTTACTGTCTCTCTGCCTGTTCTGGACACTGGGACTAAACCATTCAAATGATTTTCTTCAAAACACTTTCCAATCGACCTGACCGAATTCGGGGCCTGCGAATTTGAAATTGATGTTTGATTTTTGGGAGTACATTACGTGAAGCCACAATATTATCTAATTTTCTCAAAAATTGCTCCAAATTTTTAAATATTTTCCCCCGGATAGAACAAAGAATTCTTAGAAAATGACACAGACTCCTTGTCGTTGATTTCTCTGAATTTTCGAAAATTGCAAACGTTAATTTTTTTCGTTGTTTTCCAACAACTAGAATATTGATAATAGAGAGTTTTCCGCAATTAAATCTATTGTATTATTTATTGAAAACTTTTTCTTGAAGTAAAGGCAATTAGATAAATATTTTTGCAAAAACGACCCATTTTTTCTTTCAATTTTGTCCCTCGAATAGAAACATTGATTTCAGATTGTCAAATTTAATAAATTATTAAAGTATGATTTGTATGAGAATTTATTTTTATAGTGACATTAATTCCACATGTCTAATTTATATGTGTAATGCCACATGTCACATTAATGCCGAATAGTAAATACTTCTCGGGGCTGATTTAGATTCTCAAAGCACTACCAAAGAGTAGCACTAATGATCTACTGGAGGAAGTGAGGTTAGTTATGTTTTGTGTTGCCTTCCCCAACGAACAAACCAGAGTTCTGAAGTTTCGCGGGACCGCAAAAACGTTTCATAACACGAATGATTTACTCTCTACCACTCATATACTCTCAGCGTACCCTACATTGCCTCAGAGACAGAAACTGGAGCATGCAACTGCGTAGGGGAGGCTACCCAATTCTTTTAGTCTGACGGGAATCGAACACGGGACATTGTGCTGGAGCACAAGTCCGTTCCATATCCTACACCATTAAATTGTTTCTATCATAATTGTTATTTCGTGACACGTTCGTATCTAGTGAGTGACTGACGACGTATATGGTCCTGCAATGATTAACAAACCAATCTCCCAGCATATTCGGACAGCCCTTTTATTATCTCCGGAGCTTGGAACTTGTGCCAAGATAAGCGTTACGGACCTTTTCAACTCAAGTTATTGAATTAAATCCAATTTGAAGTTCTGTTTTGAAGACCAAATTGCTTCCAATGCAATATCCTTGCGAGGAAATAGCTCTTCCGGCTGAGCTGATTATTTTGATCGGTGCAGCACATCTCTATGGATGTGTTATTTATAGCTGATGGCACACATCGATTGCCCGCGTCCATGATGTCCTTACGTGACGAGCCCAGGGGATTGATGGTACAGAACGACTCGAAGAGAATCCTTGAAGCTCACAGTCGTCGCAGCATTCACGCACAGAAACCATCACGCATGGATTACATAAAATGAATACGACAATATTAGAATTACACGCGTATATGATTTCACCAAAAAAGATGCGATACGAACAAGGATAATGACATACGGTTAAAAATTTACATTCCATTCTTGAATAGTAGACCAAGAGCGTTTCAGAATTTGCCAGATAACAACCAATCGGAAATGACATTCTTCAGGAAGATAATAAATTTAAGATTATCACAATTGCCATTTACGTCCACCTTACATGCTAGTTGCAGGAATCTAACTGCAGTAAATTCGTCCTTTTGTTCGTCTGGTATTATATTGTGCATTGTGTTTGAATTCATTGTGTTTGTGTTTAAGTAAATGAATGAAAACACAAGACTATTTTGTTGTGTATATTATAATCTCTTGTTGTTTCAAAGCCAATTCCACTCAAAATTACATCTGCATCCTTGTATTTATTGAAATATTATGGTAAATTAAATATAAAATATTTATTTTAATAGTTTGGCTGATTTCATTCATCAAATAATCTTAGAAAATAACACTCGTGCTTTAGAAATTCTCAGATCGATTTTCCTGTCGTTTCACGAATTGTGTGTATATATATGGATCATCTCGAAATCACATGTGGTTTTACCTAAGAAAGTAGGATAAACACAAAATACGTTTCAAAAGATGTTATTTATAATAAATAAAGTTAAAATAAAAAAGAAGCATTATCGTGGAAACATGTTTGTCATTTACGCAAATAAGTTATTCAAAATGGAATATTTTGAGTTAAACAACTATGAACTAATAAGATATGTATAACATGCGTAGGTGAGGGAAAAGCCGCTAATACATAACTGTAAAAGAAAACTGAACGGCAAGGATCTTATATCCAATCACCATAATGCAATTTACGCGCGATCCTTCGTAATACTTAAGACTACAGAAACCAGAGCCTAATAGAATCTACAAAGAAACAAACTGTGATCCAATCTGACCAATTACTCTGCACGATTGTCTACATCGCCGGGCGAAATTACCAATTTACCCGAAAAAGCGAAATGCGTGTCTGTGATGTCACGAGAAATTGTCAATAAATGAGGAACCCAATAATGTGCTTCATTGAGAAGTAGAAGACTCCCAGTGATGAATGGAAGCTCACTAGATCTGAATGTTAGTGAGATTCGGTGCACGTGCCAATGAAGATACGCAGCAACGAACAAGTGTACCGCCAGCCACGAATGCTAAACGAACCGCGTCGGCAAATGTTTGTGCTCATGTCAGCACAGTTTAGAGTGCTTCAATTTAATACTTATTTATGAAATATGTATTGTTTGATGTAACAGTAAGAGGCTGAACAAACGCGGTCATTAGGCCGAGAACTGCAATAAGATGTTACGATCGCATTTCGTGCAATGTTTTATCCTCTTCGTAAAAATTACAACGTATTTTCGGTAAATAGCTAGTTATTAGAACACTTGTTTTTTATTATTAAACAATTGCTCTCTATTTCTTTAAGTTCGGCTTTTGATAATTAGATTGAATTGAATGTAGACATGTTTCAGAATTAAAGGAACGAAATTGGCGAGAATGCTTTCCAAAATAAAAAAAAACAAACAAACTAGGGGACTGTCTTATGTAAAACAGCAGTACAGTACTTCTATCTTTGAGAGGACCGGTGATGCGCTCCTGGAGACACACATGAACAAACTAATAAGTGGGGACAGCAATTTTAGTCCACATGTCGGTAAATCGATGTATCGAAAATCCATACTTAGGAACGTTCAGTAGATAGTACGAGGATTGGTGCAGAAGTCATGTCAACTTTTTTTTTCTAAAAGAAATGTTATCGGATCGTAAACTTTCATTATATTGTAACCGAACGTGTATGTCGGTTGTGGGGGATATTAGTGGGATCGTAGCTCTTCTGAAGATTTCAAAAAAACACAAAGTTGTGACCACAGAACAACATAATTGGATACGCGTTGAAGCAAAACCACAAAAAAAGTTGCAGAATGACAATAACATTGATACTCAAAGAAAATAAACAAACAAAAACATTTAACACTATTCAAAAAAGTATCAAAAAGGGAAAATCAACTGCAAGGTTATTACGACTTAATTTTAAGATTTGCACAACTTAGAATCACAGCAATATCTTCTGTGGCAAAACAAGTTTAAGCTCAACAAATTGAAAGAAAACCCTATTGGGATGAGGGAAGGGCACATGCATCTCGCATGACTCAATGTCGTGGTACTTTGTTTACGAAAATTGCAATTAACTGTCCCTCTACGTACACTACATCAATATTCGTATGTAATTTCTTGCACGAAATTCCCTGGAATAAAAAAAAACTTGTATTCAATGAAAAATGGGCAAATATAATGTTTGAAAACACAGAATATTCAAAAGAAGTTGCTTGAAAAATATAAAATGGAATCACAAAATAATATCTCGTATTCTGTTAAAGTGAATAAGTACAGTTTTTTTGATAACACAATGTTAAAAAGACGTTTCTTGACAAACTATAAAAATTACCAACTATTACAACATTTTATAGAAAATTACCAAATATTACAACATCTATTTTGAGATATTTAAGTTCACTTGAATTCTTCAATGGTTCATAGCAAATACAATTTCTATAACGCTTTTAATTATTATTAATAGCTCTAATCGAGTTATTAACTTTACTATTATCCAGAATGTTCTTTTTAACTGCTTTTTGCAAGTACAAGTTTATAACACTTTAATTATTTACAAACAACTAATTGATTTCAGACTTGAATTGGATTCACCGCTATCATCCAGAATGTTCTCTTTTTAAAAACAGAAACTGCACTTGCATCTTATTAACATGACAAGGTTCTTTCAAAAGGCAGTGTTGCTCTCTCATAAGAAAAATACATAACTTCAGATATCTTCTGCAAATAGTGCAAAGTTACTATGAAAATACCAATGGAAAGGATATATCAGTCATTAAATAAGAGTATTAATGGCAAAAAACACAATCTCCGATAGTGAACTACGGGACCCATACCTCAACCTGCATTCTATAGTCAAATGCTTCAAAATTCTCAGTTCTCCCTACGGTACACGGGCGTTAACCACAGTTATACAAAATTATATTCTCTTTGAGACTGACCTCGGCTCGGGGATCGTGGCGTTCGCCAAACGGTGCGGAACTCGTAAGGAACAGAGGGGGCGGTCGGCGCTCTATCGCGCGCTTCAGCGCTATACAAATTCCTTGGAACCACGTCAAACTCCAATACTCGAAAAACACAGACGCAGCCACTCCGTCGATCGTGTCTCCACTTGCTACCACCACTACAACGCCTCACCCCAAAAAGAGAAAAAAAAATACCACTCGCTCCCTCGCTACCCGCGCCCAACTTCTCACTTCACCCATTCCAACCTTACACCACAGCGTCCAAGAACTTTCTGTCGTCGTTGGCCATTTCCTTCCCCCCCCCCGCGTGCGTCACTACCACAGGTAAGGGGTACACACCCCTTCTCACCCCTCCCAACCACCGATAAGAAAAACGGCAGCTACGACGGCGGCGCGCGAGCGATCGGGCAACGGATCTCGTACGACCAATAGCAGAAAATCGATTTAGCCAATATTTTGGCTGATCGGTTTCAATATCTTGAGAGAAATGCTGCAATAGGGTGTTTTTCATGAACAGATAGCTCTGCAAGTGTCTCTATTAGCGAGGTGAAAGTAACATGTTTCCAACAGCGCTCTTACTCCAAGAGAGCGTTCACCATGAGAGGAATGCCTGAAAATGTCACAGGGAATCGATGGAAGCTCATGGAATAATGCCCTTCCATAACCGAGCAGCCGCGAGATGCGCAGGAGAGTTTCCTGCAAAGATGCACAGCAACCAGATGATCATCAACGCACGTGACGACCTGTGAGTGTGCGGATCAATGTGATGTGCGGTAATTGAGCATCTACTTAATCAGGCCTTTAGAAACGGTTATGTGAATCGGAATGCTTTCCGATTTTGTGAAGTATTCTCTAAAATGCCTTTGAACATGAAACGAGTACGGTCATTTCAAATACCTTAATACATATGATAAATTCAATTTTAGTGTGTTGATAAATGTCCAATCACTTAGTTTATACCTTGTCCTTTCATGTGTATATTTGAAAAATTTCCATCCCTACTCATATTCTCACAAAAAAATAGTCATGACTTCTGCCCCAAACCCTCGTATGTTTTGATAGCACGTACGTATCAATAGCTTTTAAATAAATAATAATTTTAAATAAAAGTGTTTGTATTTTTTAATCAATATCATATTTGCCTTTTGATGACTATTTGCGAGGTATTTTTAATTTAAGTGATCCACTCAGTTTATATCTTATTTTTAAGCATTTTTTCATTTCATGTTTCGACTCATAATTCTTTAGTGTTGAGCTGAATTTGAAAATTGAAATTAAGCAAAACTTGAATATGTACCAACTTAAAAACAACAAATGTAATTTTAAAAGAATACAATATAATGGTGCTTTAAAATTTTTCTTTTTTTGTTTGATTCGTGACATTTCCACCGGAATTTAAATTAAAAATTTGTGCAGAAAGGAGTTCAACTACCGTATAATCGACCAACTATCAGTTTTATTTTAGAATTTCGTGCGACGCTGGCGTCCTTATGCCAACTACATTGCCTTATTCTATGGTGCACAGATTTTCGACAAAAGCACAAGAGTTCAAGGCCAATTCAAGAGAATTTCAGAGCCCGACTTCTCTGATTGGTCGTTTCCCTTGTTTCTTGCAACCAATTTCAGATGAATACCTAAGTTGCCTACGACCCAGCAACTTCAACCAACCGTCCTTTGTCTTGCACCGACCTCATCCTTCCAGTTTCGTCACGTATGTATAATAGCTAAGCCCGGTTTAAAAAGCAGATTCGAAACCGTCTAAGTCAAACGCCCTCGGCAGGAGCGGACAATGCAATCTCGGCTAAATCAGCATGTTGAATTCAGGAATAAAACTGAATCAAGGGATTCTAACACGTGCCTCTAAGTTTCGTTTAGATTGTTTATGTTTGTGAAAGATCAAGCGTTCGCAATATTAGACATTAGACAAGGCAAAAACTCTTGAAGGTGACTGCCTCATTTTAGGAGCAGTGGGCATTTATTGTTAAACAACGAACAAGGGGACCATAACTCCTCTTTGCCCACCGTCTTAGGAGGCTCAAGGCTTCTGACCGGGAGGTCCTAGAGTTCGAGTCCCGCCGGGGGCAGGATTTTCGACACTAGCTAGGTCGAATCCAGCCACTGTCTGGAAGAGAACTTTAGCGGCCGGCTGCTCTCATCGGTGTCATTCCGTGGCTCCTCCGATCAACACCAGGCGAATTTCGGAGCAGGACTCTAACAAACTGGCCAAGATCCGCGCGCGATCAATCCTTCCCCTTCCTTGTAAACACGTACACATGCACTACCACATTTCTCACACCGTACCGTATGACCGTACATGTCGGTAAACTCGTCGGAAGCTTAGAGCTTGTCGCGGTTGGGTGATGCCCTACAGTAGTCATTCGTCCTGTCTGAACGAACAAGTTTTGCCACTTTTAGCACGTTTCCATCTGTTTTTGAGGTCGAAGGACATCCGGACCGTTGCTCCTCTTCATAGACCCATTTCCGCTTTTAAATCGCCCACACTGCTTGTAAATATTTATCAGTTACCACTTCACACCCTTACACTGATTTGAACATTTCGTGAGCTTCTTTGACACTTTAACTTGACACAAAACTTAATGTTAATGCGTTTTTTCCAAATGTACGATGAGCGATAGATACGATAAACATGACCTCTCTCTAGCGGCTCCGGAAGCTGACAAGTCAGAAAGTAATCAAACTTGACACTGGCCATCTCGGATCAGGGTATCGCGCATAATAGGTCAAATGGACGTAGTGCCAGTATTTGTTTCTATAAAAATTCATTCACCGTATTGTTGTTCACACTTTGTACATTCTAAGAATGTGGAAAAATATAACTGACAAAATTACTTAACGTAAAATAAATTAATTTTGAAGATCGATACTAATCCTGTTATATATTATTGAAACAGCGTTAGAATATTTAATTAATATGGCGGTATTCTTCATTTTCAATTACTCCGTTTCCTGTTGGCAGCATTACTCATCTAACTGCAGTGGTACTATATTCTGAAAGTTTTCTTAAGACGGTAAACTTTTGAGAAGGAAGTTCAGAATACCCAACACTAAAGCTTGAAGTAATTCAATTCTCCCGCGGAAGGGAGGGTTTGAAATCAAGAACATTTTTGTTTGTGCTCATTCACATAAATTTATCTGCCTTTGGCTAATTCATGTTCTGAATCACTTCATTCAAAACTAGTGGTGCTTAAACACCACGTACTTTCTCCCCGTATTTCACGTAAAATTACGCGAAAAGTACTCAAATTTTCGAAAAAACTGTACATAATCTTATTTCAAAATATTTCTTTAAGGAAAAAATTTCATTAAGGGAAAAAAAACCCATCATCAATTGTAGTTGTTGATTGACGCCGAAAACTGTAACAAAGTTTTTCTGCCGAAAATTTGCCGGTTTTTTCGCGACCTACTCAAAGACAAGCAGATCTAAGTAAATAAAACAAAGCCGAGTTAATTAAACCATTTATAACTCAAGAAACGACTGGACCACTTTTAATTATCTCCGATTTGTTGGATTCATCTCCGCCCAGAATAGCAGAATAACTATTAAAATACCGAAAATTTCACGAAAATTAATTATACAGAAAAATTAATCTAATATATAAAAATCAATATTTGTTGGTTCGTGCGTAATGCGCTGCCGTAGCAGGCATCCAATTGCGATAAAATGTGTCAACTTATTGCTTGCACTTGCAGGAAGAACACAGGCGTAGTACAATTATTGTAAATCCACTAGATGCCGCTAGAGCCACATGATGGCGTTTCAGTTAATGCAATTCCCAATTCACGTGAGCTTCATTGTTGCTGGGCGTTGCCGTGTACCGTGGGGCGAGGTCGAAGAGAACACGAGGAGCAGGCGACGCAAGTTAATGAGAGGAGAGGGAAAAGACAGGGACAAAGAGAGAGGGAAAGAGAGATGAAAATAGAGAGAAGGAAAAATAGAGAGGGAATATAGAGAGGGAAAACAGAGAGGGAAAGAGAGAGGAAAATACAGAGGGAAATAGAGAGAGGGAAAACTAGAGAGAGAAGGAAATAGAGAAGGGAGGGAAAATAGTGAAAAGAGAAGGAAACTTGAAAAATAGAGAGAGGGGACTAGAGAGAGGGGACTAGAGAGAGGGAAATAGAGAGAGGAAAAGAGAGAGGGAAAGAGAGGGGAAAAGAGAGAGGGAAAGAGAGAGGGAAAGAGAGAGTGAGAAACTAGAGAGAGAAGGAATTAGAGAAAGAGAGGGAAAACAGTGAAAAAGAGAAGGAAAATAGAGAGGAAAAATAGAGAGAGGGGGAAATAGAGAGGAGGACATAGAAAGGGGGAAGTAGAGAGGGGAAATAGAGAGAGGGAGAAATGGAGATAGGGAACAGAGAGAGGGAAATAAGAGAGCAGGGAAAGAGAGTCAGAGAGTGGGGGAAGAAGAGACACAGATGGAAAAAGAGAGAGAGGAAAATGAGAGAGGAGGAAAAAGAGAGAGGGGGAAAGAGAGGGGGAGAGGAATATTTCCTCTATTATTTCTTCTGCGTCAGCAACGCGCCTGGTACCATCTAGTGTAAATATAAAGGCCGGAGCCTTATTTGGGAAGTATGTGCATATGCTATACATTGAGAAAGGTAGAAATATAACACGAAGAATTATATTACAAAGGAGTGTTACCGAATGAATTCTGAGAATTCTGATAGCACGGTCATAAGTAGGGCCCGGAAGTTTATGACATGTCATATATTTTTTCTTTGCGTTATTTTCATGAAAAATGTAAGATGAGCATGATTTGATCTACAATTACTAAAATTATGCAATTTTCATGTGTCATATAAGTCATATTTTGGCTTTTTTTACCCTTTGGTTATTTTCCGTTAATTTTTCATATTATGACCATCTTTTTTCACGAATTTTGGAATTTTTTGTCATATTTATCTTTTTAATTCCATTTTCGCGAACTTGCTTGCAGTCGTCTCAAGAGATTTTTCATATCTTCTAATTGTTATCTAATTTATTACAATTTTTTATGTATATAATTCTGTCTTCATACAAATATATATACAGGGTGAGTCACGTAACTTTAGCACCTCCTGTAACTTTTGAACGGTTAAAGTTATTGCAATGCAGTTTTCACGGAAGTGCATGAGGGGAAGGGGCTAATAGATACGTGCATTAATTTCTATTTTATCACTTGTATTTTAGGAGATATTTTAGGTAACTTTGTTTTTTCAAATGGAGCTATACATATTTTTTCAGTCCACCATGACGAGCGTAAAAAGACGAATCCAATGATGTACATATTGTTATATGTTAGATAAGCATTTTTTTGATGAATTTTGATTTTTGCGACTGGGGTTTAACGGACATTTTGAATAGTCTACCACACAAGGTCATGCAGCGCTCCACCAGCAAACGCGCGCCCGAGCAAGGGAAGGGACATTTGAAGAAACGAAACATGTTCCAAATATTCACAAACCATTGCAGTTTTTTTCTGAACTGTGCTTTCCATCCTTCCGCATTTTCAGATTTTTCGACTTTCTTTGATTGAAGGAATTAAAGGATGGAAAATAAGGATGTCATTAGTTGTATCGTATTAAAATTGTTTATAACTTCTACTCCATTTAATGGGGTTTCATAAGATACGTATTAATGGGATCTTGGAACCAATCACAATAAGAATAAATAATTAAAACTGTACAAAAAATATTGCGTATTTTGAGCAAACAATTTCAATATTAATAAGAATATAATAATAACTTAGGGATAGAAATAATCTTATTTCAATAAATACTACTTAAGACAAATCCGTATTTTCAATCCCTAAGAAACACAAAATATCTGAAAATGGATCAGGATGGAAAGGAGAGTTCAGGAAAAAATGCAACAGTTTTGTGAATATTTTTCGTAGCCTCAAGTACTAAAATCCCTTCCCTTTTTCCGACCCCGCGTTTGCTGGGCGAGCGCTGCGTGACCTTGTGGGGCTGACAGTTACAATGAAAATATCCGTTAAACACTAGTCGCAAAAAAATCACAATTACTCAAAAAATGCTTATCTAACATATGACAATATTTATATCTTTGGATTTGTCTTTTTACGCTTGTCATGATAGACTGAAAAAATATGTATAGTCCCATTTGAAAAAACAAAGTTACCTCAAATATCTCGTAAAATACAAGTGATAAAAGAGAAATCAATACACATATCAATTAGCCCCATTCCCTCATTCCCGTCCGTGAAAACTGCATTGCAATATCTTCAACCGTTCAAAAGTTACAGGAGGTGCTAAAGTTACGTGACTCACCCTGTATTGCAATTTTTCTAACTTTGCCTCTCAAGGCCTATCTTTACGAATATGTCACGGTACTTCGCGTCAGTCGTGCCGCTAGATATCGAATGATTGTGACCGTATCAAGCAGTGCTTGCATTCATGACACCTCTAGCGGCACGACCGAGAAAGTCGCGAAATGCCGTGTGATATTCCATCGTGGCCATAGGGGCTTGAAAGGGAGAGTTAGAAAAATCGCACTTTATGTATGAGAATTAGGAGGGTAAGATCTCTAAGTGTAATTGTTAGTTTAGTTTTGTCAGGATTTGTGCCAAGGTCAACAGCTTCTATAAAATTTATTTAATAACTTTAGCAAGTAGAATTCTCTTCATGGGACGCCACAGGAGAAGATGTGAATGGTGAATGTGCTAGATTTTAAAAAGTGTTTTCAATATCATGAAAACAGCGGAAATATTTCGAAGATTTCAAAACTGCAACCCAAAAAATTTAAAGGCATATTTATGGGCATATTTTCATATTTTTGAGGTCATAAATGCTTGCATATTTCTAAGTTCTGTTCAGTGAAGAAAATAATATTCTGGGATTTTAGGATTACTAGGGGTCATATTACCTTTTCTTTAAGTTGAGTCTTTGGGCTCATTCCGCCTGTGACCTTCAAATTCCTTGCGAAACAGATATAATATGAATTCTCATGTTCACAGTTAAAGAAAAAAAAAACACATTCCATACAAAAATATTTTGCAAAATGTTAATTTTTAAAATTAATTGTCAAGCCTTAAGTGTAATTTAGTGCAAATATAATTAATATCTTTAAAAAGGGCTATTTCGAAATTGAGTACTTTACTTCCCTTTTTGACAATGAGACAATGTTCCAATAGTTATGCACCAAGGGTGTTATAAGGGTTCTAATGAACAAGCGGCGAACAAAAGACTTAAAAATTTAGATTAATTCGTGTGCGGGACAGTGAAGTGAAGTGATTTTTGAAAATGCTTTTTTTTGCGTAGCCATTTTTGAAATACGTTGATATTTATCGATTTACAGAAGGTGCCAAACACTGTATACACACTTCAAGGAAATAAAATCTGTCTTAACAAAGCTGAAGCCTCACGATGACAATATAAATGTGATTTTCCCTTGTTAACTTTTCGCTTATTAGTATACCCAGATATTTTGAGAAAATCATTTACCTCAACTCTTCCACACATTGCCGTCCATCATTGCCTCTCACACAGTCGGAGACCATTATATGGGGTTTGTACCGTGACCTGTCCGCAGGGCGTTCATGTGTTGTTTGCAAAGCGCGTTCCACACTGGGCTTCTTCCGTTTCGGAATGAGATCAAAGGCGGCTGAACTCAGATTGGACGGAGGGGAGCGCATTGTAGGGCTTCCCTCCCCTTCCATCGGGAAAGCTCCCTGACTGGAACTGTAGGGTGGGCTTTAGCTTTATTATGAATATAGGGGATGGCTCGCAGTGCTGAATATCTTTTCATAAATGCACGTTTCAGATGGTACCGCAGAAATGACCTGTACATATTGGTTGATTATTTCGTGTTTCCGAGCGAGATAATTTTTGTCATAGTTTCGTAAGTGTATTTCATATTATGTCTGTTACTTCCCCGCTGGAACCTAAAATCCGGGACCACATTTCACGTCCGTTTCCGGGATTTCCCCTTCAGGTATTTCCAGGAGATAGGTACCGCCCCATCCCTAACAAGCTTACGATTGGTCTCCCGTGTGTGGTAATGAAGTGGGTTGTAATGGAGGAGGATAGGACTAGAAAGAGGAAGGAAATATCGCGCGCAGTCCGTGACCCGCTTATTAGGGCATACTCTGGTATTCGTCAAGTACTGATTGTAAAAATCACGTAAAACTACATATCAGAGCAGTCGACCGTAAGAATTCTCCTCCTGGTAGCGGTTGAACTCGACCTCGCTAAGTAGCTCCTGTCGAAAAGTCCACCATGCTCGAGAGTCGAAGCCCCGGACCTCCGGCTGAGAGACGCGGCAATGGTAGCAGTTGTTACCCTGATCTAACTGGATCAATCATTTGCGATTAGATCACTCCCGGGCAAGGAATGCATCTTCACTTCTACATCTCTCAACTAATGGCACTCACTTCGCGCAAGGCGTGTGCGTGTATGCCTTTTGCCCTGCCATCAGTTGAGCTGGCAGAGTACATATGAGCAATTTCGACGGAATCCAATATCTGTCTTCAGCAAAATGCTGTTCGATAATTATCATATATATATATATATATAAACACACTCACACTTTTACGTCAGTGGATGCAAGACGTTCTTTACACGATAGTTTAATGGTTGCATCAAAACCATGTTTGAAGGCCCAACCTGGCGATTCACATGCCTAGAGCCGGTTTTACCAAAGCCATTCAACTATCTCTCTATAGTGTTTAAGTAATCACGATTAAAATTAACCTGCATTATAATCGCGCATTATAATAATTACTTGTACATCTGTTTCACAACGGAATATATGAACTCAATTAAGTCAACCGGGTTTTCAAGCTAAAACCCTGAGGTTAGTACTAGCCGCGGAGCATTGTGGGCCTGAAATTTTCTGTCGTATACTCTTTGCGAGTGCAAAATTGTATAATCGTGAAGTCTACAGGAAGGAAACTCAACTCGGTTGGTGGTGGGGGTTTGTACCAAAAACGGCGACAGCTAATTAGCCGTTTTTGGTACAAACCCCCACCACCAACCGAGTTGAGTTTCCTTCCTGTAGACTTCACGATTATACAATTTTGCACTCGCAAAGAGTATACGACAGAAAATTTCAGGCCCACAATACTCCGCGGCTAGTACCAACCTCAGGGTTTTAGCTTGAAAACCCGGTTGACTTAATTGAGTTCATTTTGAGTTGTTTTATTTTTCAATTGAAAAATAAAACAAAACTAGACTCCTTTTGCTTCAGGGACATCACGCGGCGAATGAAAGAACCTGTCAATGAAGCCAATGGCAGCAAAGCCAACCGTTTCCGCGGGAAGCAATAATATATTTATTTATTAATGGGGCCCGCCCTTGACAATAATGATAATAATAATTAATGAATTATTATAAATTTCTCCTATAAACACAGCACAAACTGCGTAAAGACCTGTCAAGAGAGGCGCAATTCCCTGCGGAAACGAAGGAATAGGTGATTAGTATGAGATATGAATGATAATAGAGCAAATTTGAATGGAGAGACGGGGAAAATTGGAGAACATCGAGGAAAGCTGCCGTTAACCGCTTTCTCCTCCGCACATTCCTCGTGGATCGATCGGATTTGGACCACGGCCCCAGCTGTGAAATGCGAGCGCGCCGTTCGTTCAGCGCGAGTCAGGCGCTCTAATCAGGAGATTCGAGTTTTGGCAACTGTTCAGCTGCCGACAAGATATGCTACCTTCCTAATTTCTGACGTCATTTGGTACAGAGTTACATCCCTCGCCACCCGGTAGATATTTTTTCTGGCTCACATCTGACGGATATGTAAAGGAAATAACAGTAGAACATCCACTGTCTTTCATGCGTTTCTAGCGATTCTTACATGTCTTTGGTTAATTAATAAAGTAGGATACAAAAATTTGACGGTTTTGCTACATATAAAAATTATTACTAATAAGATAATGTTAAACTAGTGATATAATGATGCTATAAAATGTCACCAATTTTCTCGTTAAATTGTGAGAATACTGATGAGGTGATGTTGAAATTATTCAAAAACGAAGTAATGGAAGTCATCTTGTCAACTTAAATTTATCAAGTTATCAGAGCCGGCTTTGTCATCAGTCTCGCTAAATATAGCGAAAGTCGGGAGTCAGGGCTACAACACAGTCAGGAGACAGTTCCAACAACACAGTGAACTTTCTTCCGACTTTCGCCACTTACGTACAGACTAATGATGACGGCAAAGCTGTCGAAAGCAGGCTCTCTAAATAAATCAAAGTTTGCAAACATGATTTTCATTATTCAATCTTTTCTCGTATTAGACAGTTTCCTATTCACTTGAGCGAGATTAGCTTTTCGATTTGGCCCCTCCCCCCAGCTGCTATCACTCGTCGTCTAACACATCTGCCAGGGTCTCTCGCGGCGCCCACCGCTCCCTTGGGGAAAATCCCAGTGAAGAGCACCCTTGCGCTTCCGGAACTTCGCATAGGTGGGTTGGTTGATTAGTGATAACGGCCGCGTCAACTTCTACTCCCATAAGTGTAGTGTATGTTTTATGGTGGTAGATGATGGTGATCTTCCTCTGCGAAATGGTGAGATCCGGCGCCGACCTATCGTCGGCCAGCGGAATTTTCCCCAAGCAGATATCTCCCACCATCGGGGCACCGCCCAAACCGAGACAAGCTCTTAGCTCCCGACCGGTTCCCCGGCATCGGTGGTAGTATAGTGAATGTAAGTGTACGCATGTGTAAGGGGTAGGATTGGACAAGGAATGAGAAAGAAAGATTGCGCGCGGCCCGGGCCCGTTCGTCAAGGTACTGCTTCGGCATTTGCCTGTTGTAGATCAGAAAACCACGGAAAACTACCGATCAGAGCAGCCGGCCGCTAGAATTCTTCTCCAGTCAGCGATCTGAACTCGACCTAGCTATCTTGTTAGTGTCGAAATCCTGCCACCGTTGGGACTCGAATCCTAGGACCTCCCAGTCAGAAGCGCTGCAGTGGTATCAGTTGATGCTCTGAGCCGTCTCTCCCCGTTGGCGTATCTCACCCAGTAATATTCCTTACTTGCCCATGGTATCCCTTTGTCTCACGTCGGTGCTTGTACCTTTGTTCTGAGCGAAGAGATCCATTCAGTTCAATCACACACACGCAGGCAACTCGCACAGAGCTACCAGTCACGCCAAGAGATTATTGATAGTTTAGGGAGGGCACATGAGGGACTCGGAATGCCTCCATGCCACGAACTCAGTGTAAAATATTCATGCCTTGTGTGGATTTCAAATCCCCTGACTTAGTTTCCACGTACTTGGGTTCACCTGCGCAAAGCTCCTATCTCAAGAGACCGAATCACTTGATCGTAAATGTGTCATTCTTCTGTAACATAATAGTTAGATGAAACTAATAAAACAACTGAAAACTGGCATTTATGATGCATACGTGGTATAAGAAATTTGTACATTTTTACATTTTCTCAACATTTATTCCCTTAATAGAAGATATGAAAGTTGACTTTGAGAATATAGAAGAGTAAAATCTGGTTCTACATGCAAATTTTCATTGAAAAATTTGGAATCATTTATTGAGAAATAGTCGATTGAGCGTTTCTGAAAATGCACAGTTTGAGCAAATTTTTAATATTTTGCCTCTGAGATTTGTAAGAAATTATTTAATTCACTTGTACCTACAAATGAAATAAGTTTTAAAAACTTCAGTCATGTATGAGAGATATTTAACGACATGAGAGATATTTCAAAATAAATATATGTATTTGTGTAAATTGTAAAAAATCGGAAAGCTACATAAAAATGGAGTTGATGTGCTGCTGCTAGTGAACATAGTTCTATCCGTTCAAAAAGTTTAAATAAAAATGGAGACATTTTTTAGAAAAACATTTCATATTTATTAAACTTTAATAACTTTTCAATTGCCTCTGTTTTCTCTCAACATTGCTCAAATATTGTTCAGATTCTTTTTAAAATGGGTATATAACATTAATTGCAGTACTAATTGTGAAGAACAAATTTAATTTGAAAAAATTCTTTACCTTTAATGCATGAAGGGCAGCAAGAAATTTGAAATATTTGCAGTTTTCAAAAATACTGAGATAAAGGTGAAAATCAGTGTCATCTTTATGTGTATTTCACTTCATCCAGTAAGAAATTTAAATAAAAGCAGTGGTGCTACATCACACACATTCTCACATTATTTCTAACTTTTGCAATTTTCAAAAATTCAAAGAGTTGAAAAAATGAGATATGCACCATTTTTTAAGCGTCCATTGTTCTATCCCTGGAAATATTAAGAATAAATTTCGAGATGTTTTTTATAAATAAATTGCATTAACTTCAAGTACTTCAAATTACATGAAAATGAATCGTTTTGCTTTCAAAGCAATGTAGAAGACAATTTTTAATTTTTTAAATTTTTACTACAGTTTTTATTTATGGCAAAAATCTCTATTTATAATATTGTACTTTTGTAATGTACTAAACTTCATCAATAATTTATTTGTAAGTTTGTAGTTTTTTGTAACGATTTATCTGTAAGTTTTTTGTTTGTAAATTTTATTTGCAGTAGTTAATAGTAAATTCAGAAACGTTTGCAATTTTATAAACTACAGAGTCTGATGCAAATTGGACCAACACCAGGCTTTTACTCTACTTTGCTACATAAAAGGAGAAAATTTGAAGAATAAATTGGAGCGTTTTTTTAGAAATTATTTCTTAAAAATTAATTCCTCGCAAAATGTTGCGAAAACTAGTCATATTTTCACCTTATTTAAAATTTTGATTTTTAAACAACACAATTCATTAAAGAAAAACTTTCCATATTCAATACTGTTATTGTAGGAAGACGCCGGAGAAAATGTGAACTTCAACAATTTTCGAAAAATCCAGGATTTCAACGAAAATAAGCACTGTACCATTCCTTTAAGCGTCCTTGATGTTATCAAAGGGCAAAGTTTAATTCAAAATTTTTGACCCATTTTTGGGAAATTTAAAAAAAAATATAATTAAGTCTTCATGTAACGTACCCCCCAAAACCAAAATATTCGTTTCAAATTCAAGAGACCTCGTTACTAGTGAGATCAATAGAGGAATATCAATTTTGGAGAAAATCGGCTTTACTGTTTGGGCGCTAGCATTGATCACAGACAGTCGGACAGACAAAAGACAGAGAGGCAGACGTTTTGCCATCAATCGATTTTCGGTATCGAGTCCACAATACATGGATTCTTACTACACAACGTCTTAGAGGGTGTAATTTACTATATATAGAGCAATATTTATCCACCATTTCAGTACCAAAGCCCTGCAGTTCGTCTGTCGATAAAATCCCTGATTTCCCGCGCGTAATTACAGCACTTTATCTTCTTACGAAGTAATGTGAGAAAGTAAAAATTGGATCCATTTTTCAGAAAGTTTTGAAAATATTCTAGAAGATTCATGTGAAGTGTTCAAGTATTCCCCAAAACTACAATATTCGTTTCAAATTTGCTGTGCAAACCGGGTCAGATCGAGCGGAATATCAATTTTTTATCTCATAAATGTGCAAGGCTTTTGTCTTGTTTACGAACGTATGTTTACTTATGTACGTTTCTACTTACGTATATGAGAAAGTAAAATGAAAGATATTATCCCTAAGGCAACTCAATTATTACATTGTAATATAACATTTGAAATCAAAGAAAAGGTTCAGTATTTTGACTCAAGTAAATTATTTAGAACAAATTTAATATCCGTGGGAAGTAATGTGTTGAACGTTCGTTTATTCAATACTCCTTGCATTAAATTTCGGTCTTTACTCCGTACGAATGGTAAGTATAAGAAAAATAAACTGTGGTATTCTGGCTGAAATGAGGGATTTTTAGAGGTTGCGGCATTCAAAAAATGTTCTTTGAAATATTACTTCACTCTAACCTGTGTACGTTCTAGCAGCTACATGAACGAAGCATTCTTAGATCTCTGCGTTCGATCTGCCTCACAGTGCGTGCGAACCTGCAATACCGAGTGGATGCTCTATTTTGAACCCGCTCTCCACGAATTTTGTGATTCAATGAGTGTCGCTAATGTATAAAGCAGAACTAATAGACCTTAACAATAACGAAAAAGTAGACGTGTTTATTAATGTTTTGTGTTTTAAAACTGCACAAATATTCAACATTTTCATTAATAATTTTTATTTAAATACTTTTATCAATTTTTGCAATTTTAAACAGAAAACATACGTAAAAATTACAACAAAAGTGTTCGTAATCCACCATGTGTACACAAGTAGGTCAAAATCTAGAAAGTTGGAAAATTATGTGGGAAATAATTCAATGTAGGAAGTATTGCATTCTTATTATTTTTCTTCGTGTGTCAGATAAAAGCCAGAAAAAAATTATGTGAATATCGATTGATCGTCTGGAGATGTTCTGCTAGTAAGAAGTCAAGTATTTCTCTACTTCTTCACACCTCATAAGCTTTCTCATCAAGATTTTGAAAGTCAGTTTAAGTTTTTTCGTACACTTCACTGCATGTTAGTGGTATAAGATGTTAATTTGTATTCTAATTTGAATGCAATTTGAAATTCTTAAACATGAGGGCTTGATAGTGACATTTTCATCATGGTAGTAGCATACGAGAAATATAATATTGAAGTTCCATGAATATTCGAACTGATGAGATGTAAAACAATTTAAACCTCTATTGAGGGATATTAAATGCACATAATGTGATAGTTCATTCAAAAAACGTGTAGTGATAGTCGGAAATAAAAATATTTGGTGTAACATTTGATGTTTTATTGTATAGAAAATAACGTTCACCAAGATAAACTAGGTCATTTTTTAAATTTACCTGAATATTTTTCTTCTGTTAATATGTCGAAAGATGAAATGAACACAGAAATATAAATATTTTATATTTATTGTGGATGAAACGGATTTTTTTAATAATTTCTTTTCATAAAATTCAGTTTTCCGGGATAATGTAGAGAATAGAGGCACAATTTGCAGGACACGATCCGGGAGATTACCACGAAAACGATGAATATACTGAAAATAAATGGATTTATATTATTGGTAGGTATGAAACTAAAAACTATATTTCGCCCTTAACTAACTTCTAGCGTACAGGTCCATCATTTCGTACACAAATGAATTATACAATACGGTATTAGGATAAAAATTTATAAATATCACTTTAAGAAAGAGGTAAAAGAGAAGAATACTTTCTTTGATAAAATAAGAGATATGAACAACAGTCTCGAACATTTAGATATAATGCAGTCAGAAATTTCACTGCATATGGGCGTATCCGTGAATTCCATTCGTTCCTCGCTTACTAAATTCAATTTCGCAACGTCAATGAACATTATTAAGGGAACGCGGTGGCAGCGCCGGGAGAGGAGGTCTCCAAAAGCCCTGCGTGCTTTATGGGCTGCGGAAGGGCGCTTCGAGCGGCGCAGGGGCGCAGTCGCCACAGCCTCCACGCGGGCGAACGCCCACGAGGCGGCGCGGGCGGCGCGGAGGGCGGCGCGGAGGGCGGCGCGGAGGGCGGCGCGGAGGGCGGCGCGGAGGGCGGCGCGGAGGGCGGCGCGGGGCGGGCGCGAGGGCGAGGGCGACGGCGGCGCGGGGCAGCCGGGTGCTCACCGTGCGTCAAGATGTTGATGGTTTCGTTGTGGAGGTAGAAGAGACTGTTGATGCATCCCCAGAAGGTGAGCAGAGGCCGATAGCCGGTGAAGATGTAGGGGTTGAACTGCAGATGCGGTGGCATGTCCCGAAAGTGCAGCAGGCCGGCCCGGCGTTTGCCCGCGAGGGCGTCGGTGCGGAGCGCCGGCTGCGTGGGCTGCGTGGGCGGCGGCGGCGGAGGGGGCGGAGGTGGTGGTGGTGGTGGCGGGGGCGGCGCGCCCTCGGTGTCGGTGGCCTCCTCCGCCATGTGGGCGGGCGGCGGGCGAGCGGGTGGGCGGGGCGCCGACGGGCGGCGGCTGCGGGCGGCGCCGCCGCGTCACCGGGCCGCGGGCGCGGCGGCGGGCGCGCTGGCGCTGGCGCGGGCGCTGGCGGGCGCGGGGGCGGCGGCGGCGGCGGCGGGCGCGTGGCCGTGCATGATGCGCGGGGGCGCGCGCTGTGGCGTCGACGCGCCTCCCGTCGCCTCCGGAGCCCGACTGCCGCCCTCCGCCGGCCTGCGCCGCCCGCTGCGGCGCGGCGGCCCGCTGCGGCGGCGCCTGCGCCCTGGCCCGCCGCGCGCGCCCGCGCGCACGAAAAATCGTTGCCCTGGCGACGCGATCGATGCCGGCGGCGCAGTGGACCGGCGCACCTTCCCCCTTCCTCCCTTGTTTACCCTTGCCCTTGTTCTCGCTTTTCTTCTCGGTTCTCGTCTCGATCTCGTCCTTACCCTCGCCCTTGCTCGCTCCCCCCTGCATCTCTGCCCTTGCCCTTGTATTCGAACGCGTCTTCGTACTTGTCCCTTTCTCCCACCTTCGCTCTCACCTGTGTCTTGACTTGCTCTTGCTCACGTTCTCCTCGCTCCTGCTCCCTTCTCTCTAGCCCTTGCTGTCGCGCGCGCCTCTCCCTGGCGTTTTACACATACTATTGAGTTCCCACTCGTTTGCGTCCTTCTCCTAGTTCTGGTTTTACCCTATCTCCCTCTCTAACATTTGTCTTCGTTAGTCTTTCCTCCCTCACATTCTCATCCCCCTCTTAGCCCTTGCTCTCTTCGTCCCCTTCTCATTCGCACTGCCCTCGTATTCGCCCTTTCGATTCCTCCTCGCCTTGCCCCTGTCAACCGCCTTTCCTCTTGACTACAGCCTTTCTTCTCGCTTTTCCGCATTCACTTTCGTTTTCACACATCTCCTGCTCCGTCCCTCGCCCCGCCTTTGCCCTGGCCTTTATCTCCGTTTTCATCGTTCTCGTTCTTGTCCGTTTCACGGCACCTTCCCATTCCATTGCACTTGCCTCATCGTCACCCTTGTCCTCGACCGTGCTTTCACCCATGCCCTTCCACACTCGCTGACGTCTCTTGCGAAATATCGTCTTGGCGGTCACTCTGGTTTGGGACCGAAATACCTCGTGCTTAATCGTTTTAGTTACTTTACTGGCAATTGTGATTTCTCTGAGACCATACGCGCTGGAGTGCTCTCTGTACAGAGTCCATCAATAGTCAAATTGACTATTTTAAAGACGTTTACATTTTCGCATTTTCCCCGTTGATCCACAATGACAATCACTCATTTGAATTTATGGCTATGACATCAACAAAACGAGGAAATGATACAGACATTGATACAAATAGCTTCAATTTCGTGGAACTGATTCCAGATGACCTTTTGCGTACAGAATATTGACGTTTCCGAACTTCCTTGAAATTTGTGAAGGAGTATCTTCATTCCTGAAATAGCATCGAGCATAACACAGTTGAAAATAAAACAGTTTTAAACATAATCTTCATTATAGAAATAACGATTGCCATATTATAGTTGAAATGATACGTAATGGATAGAACAGCACGTGAAATATTTATTTTTTTCGTGTCTCTTCCTTACTCAATGAGATTGTTGAGTTCAGTATGATTAGTAGAGTATTGATCTTTTGAAATGTAAATCTAGGCAAAGCAAAAGAAGATATTCATAGGTAAAAAAAACTTGCGTTGACCATACCTTTTTTAATCGCTTTTCTAACAGAATACCCCAATAAGGGGGGAGGAGTCCTGATATAAGATTTGGTCATCAGCATTTTTTAAGAAGACTCAGATCACCCCAAATGAAAAAAAGACTGAAGTTAAAAATTCTCAATAATGGTAAAATTTTCTAAATACAAGGAAGAAGAAAATAATACATAAATACACAAAACTAATGGATATAACTTGTGCTTACAAACTAGTTCTTGAATTTGTGCTGATGAGCCACAGTACTGTAGTAGAAGTAGGAAAAGATGGACATATACGTTTTGAATCGAACAGCCTGCGAATCATAAAGAAAGAAGAAGATAAAACAAGAGAAAGAATAGCTACAAGACCCTTCTCGAACAAAGTAACGTAATCATTGACGTGCTGCCCCAGGGAGCGCGCTGGGCAAGAATCTAATCCTTTTTGCAACGCTAGCTCCATGGAATTGGATAGGCACACGTATCATTTAATTTGAACGGACCCGCAGTCAAAGTATTTCCTCAGAAAACGTTGTGGAGAAGGCTAGAAAACTCACATGTGACAAAAAAGAGAAATGCATTTATCGGTTCTTGAGCACACTAAAATACCTACCACTCGTTTTCTTACGTCAAGAGTCTGAAATCAATGTCCAAAACGTGTTGTGAATATTACATATTATCGTCATTGCAGTGGACAAATCCTCAACTAGGAATAATAAAGACTCTCTTCTGAAAACCTTTCAGGAAAGAAGAACATTCAAAACATATTTTATCTAGTCAGCGCACAGTGAATGGTAATTCAATAATGATCTCCATTTATGATCATATTTATAGTGTTTTCACTATGTTTAAATATCTCAAGCAAGTTTGCAACGATGTAAATAAACGAAATACTTGCATACTTGGAAATCTGAGAAGAATTATAGTGGATCACAGTAAGCGGAAATTTTGAAGACCTGGCAGTAAACAATGACGAAAGATGAGTAATAGATTTTCACAACGAAATGGAATGAGTAATGCTTACGTTTGGTTCAAAACGTGACACTCTGTTGTTTAAAACTTATCTCTTGCCTGAAGTCTCATTCTTAATAATACTAGTTTTTTTATTTCGTTAGTGCTTACGCGAGTCACTAATACATTTGCAACGACATCATAATTCGTGCGTAAAAGGAGGTGACCAAATGATGCAACCATAAAATGCCATGTTATGAACGATTTAGTGTATGTAATGAAAATAACATTTATAATATTCATATTTTAAAAAACATTTTAATGGAGTTACAGTATAAATATAACCGATTTATGCCAAAAGTCTGTGTGATAGAAAAGACAGAAAAATTAAAGAAAGAATACATAAAGATACTTCACAACAAATTACTTTTGTTTCTACTTCAACCTATTATCCTTAAAGAAGCCCAAACTCTCTCTAGATGCGATGCATTTCCCCTCATGTGTGCTTGCGCGACTTGCGATTAAACGTATGCCGAATACGCCCACATATGCCCGGTTTTACCCTCCTGGGGTTTCAGCGGCTCGTCTTTTCAGCTCAGTGACCGTTTGTCCATAAACGCCTCTCCCCGTGCCCACCGTTACTCTCCGGGAGAGGGATTGAATTCAATCGCTGTCCGGAGGAGAATCATAGCGATCGGCTGCACTGATCGGTAGTTTTCCGTGGTTTCTTCGCCCCTTACTTACCCACTTACTTACCTCCGTGGTTATTCCCCCCCTTTCTTCACCCCTTACTTACACAAACTTACACTAACATGCACTACACTACTACACATGCCTTGGAGCTTGTCCCGGCTGGGGCGGTGCCCCGCTGATGGAAGATACCTGGTTGGGGAAAACGCCGCTAGCCGACGGTAGATCGGCACCAAATCTCGCCATCCAGCGGAGGGAGACCACTGCCACCTTCCGATGAAACATGTACTGCGCTTAAGGGACTAGTGAACTTAGCCGTTGACGCGCCCGGAATAACATTCAATCTGTCACTCTCCTTCCTTCGGGTGAGGGTGACTTTTGCATGTGAGGAGACGTATCATTCCCTGCCAGAAGACATCTGTACTCGGAACGGTCGAGGTCCACGAACTTTTCACTGTTTTCACAGTCATGAACAGTTTTAACCACAGAGTTGTGGCCTCAAGCACTCGTGTTTGCTTGAGTGATTCGGAACGGGTAAAGCGTACTACTACGAGCGTCTGAGGCCCCTTCAAATTCGTCTCTCCTTCATGTACCGCCATACACTGCTGTGTTACGGGTTGCAGTTGAAGCGCCATCGCGGTTGTTACGTCAGCATGAAATGGCAGAGCCGTGCGGGTGTTCTAATGAGAAAATTACCGTCGAAGTTGTGGTAATTATATTGAGAAGGATATGTCTTACAAGTGGGGCCAGTCAAAAAGTTTAATCACGCTTTTCCCTCAGTAAGAGTTATATAGATGCGGACCATCTGAATACTACCAATTATATTTCGTACTTCAGATATCAAGCCATTACTAATCCACTATTATTATTATTATTATTATTATTATTATTATTATTATTATTATTATTATTATTATTATTATTATTTTATTTTACTCCTTTTTAATGGAGGCCAACATCTTACTCCGGGACTGTGTAGCCAAAGGACGTAAGATTTCTGCATAACATCTTGCCCATCTACTCTCCCAGTATTCGTCGGACAATACTGCAGGTGTCCAAGATTACGGACTTGTGGAGGGATATGTACACATCACGGTGCAAGTCTAAGATGTCAATACTGCTGTTCAATGTGTTGGGAATTTCACCTGTAGCGCCAATAACTACTGGTACCACTGTGACTTTTGCCATAGCCCACATTGATTTGATTTCATCTGCCAATGGCAGGTATTTATTATTTTTTTCCGTGTGTGTTTTCTTCAGATTGGCTGGTAGAGGGACTGCAATATCGATGATGAAAGTTTTTCTTTCAGCCTTCAAAACCAGTACAATGTCCGGGATGTTGTTCGGGATTTGTTTATCCGTTTGTATTGGGCGGTTCCAGTAAAGTTTGCAACTTTCATCTTCTCTTATGGGTGGTGGTTCATAAGAGTAGTACGGCGCCTGCTTCTCATCTCCAAAATACTTTTGCCTGAGAGCCTGGTGTATTATCTTGGCCACACGATTGTGCCTGTCAAGGTATTGTTTTGGCGCTAAAACTGAGCATCCAGAAATAATGTGATCGATCCCTTCCTCTTTTTGGCCACACATTCTGCAGTTGGCATTTTGTACGTTTTCACGAATGATGTACTTGCAGTAAGCTCTCGTTGCGATTACCTGGTCTTGGATCGCCATTATGAAGCCTTCCGTTTCCGCAAACAGGTTACCAGTTTGCAGGTACGCCAAAGAAGCTTGCAGATTTATTTCATTGCTTTCTAATGTGTTTCTGTAACGGCCGTGGAGGGCTTTACTTCTCCATCTTTCTAGTTGTTGTTTGTTTGCGGGGATCTTCGAGGAAGAATCATACATTAAGTCGGAGAGTTTCAGAGGTGTGGCTCTGCGATCTGCCTTTATAATTGCAGTCATCCACTTACTGGATTTTGCCTTCTGGAGGAAGTAGTTTCTAAGATTTTCTACTTGCTTATAATGCCTGGTCGTGGCACTAGGAATACCTCTGCCGCCCTCTGTACGGGGCATATGGAACCGTTCAATTGAACTGTGTGGGTGATGTGCTCTTGCTTTAGAAAATTCCTTCCTTGTTTTTATGTCAAGGTTCTTCAGTTCGGTGTCGGTCCATTTAAGTATTCCAAAGGAATAAGTGAGTACTGAGGCTGCATATATGTTGACAGCTTTCGCTGTGTTGCGTGCACTCAACTCTGTCTTCAAGATGGCGCGCACCCTCTGGATGTAGTTATTACCCACCATTTCCTTGGCAAGTTTGTCTTCGATCCCTTTAGACTGCAAATATCCGAGATATTTGTAATTCTCTTCCTCGGCCATTCCTTTGATGGTGCCTTGCTCTTTATTTACTTCATATCCAGGATGTTCAACCCATTCTCCTTTACTCATACAGCTAATTCTGCACTTGTCGAGGCCAAGTTTCATGTTCACGTCATTACTGAATTTTCCTACACAATCTAGGAGGCTGTGAAGATGACTTTTGTTTTCAGCATACACTTTCAAGTCATCCATATAAAAAAGGTGACTTACTTGTGTTCCTGATTGTTCCAGCTTAAATCCCCTCTCCTGACGATTTAGCATCGCTGTTAGTGGTCTCACATCAAGACAAAACCACAAAGGACTGAGAGCGTCACCTTGGAAGATACCTCTCTTGATTTTAATATTCCCAACGTGAACATCCGTTTTGTCAGTACTCAGTTGCAAGTTAGTTCTCCAGTGATCCACTGCATATCTCAGGAATCCCTTTACATGATTCTCAACCCCATAGATTTCCAACACTTCACTCAGCCACGTGTGTGGGACACTGTCAAATGCTTTCTGATAGTCTATGTATGCGGTATACAATTATCCTTTTTTTCTGTTTTAGTGTTGGTAATGATGGAATCTACTATCAGTTGTTCCTTGCATCCTCGTGATCCCTTATGGCATCCCTTTTGTTCTTCATCCAATATTTTGTTGTTGTCTAGGTGTTGGTATATTTTGCTGCTTATGATGGATGTGAGCAGCTTGTACAATGTTGGGAGACATGTGATAGGGCAATATTTTGCTGGATTAGCTCTGTCTGTGTTCTCTTTGGGGAGTAGGTAGGTGATCCCTTCTGTCATGAACGGAGGCATTGTCTGCGGGTCTTCCAATACACTAGTGTAACACTTGGCAAGATGTTTGTGGATTCCGGTGAATTTCGTTAACCAGAAATTTTGCAATCCGTCGGGTCCTGGTGCCTTCCAGTTCAATGTTTTCGTCAGGGCTATTTTCACATCTTCTTCACTGGTTTTCCAGTTTAACATTGTTTTCAATTTGGACATACGTTGCTTTTCAGTCCTCTGCCATTTTGCCTTTTTGTGTTCAACAGATTCGCCCCACACATTTTGCCAGAAACTGAAAGCGTCTTCGGCCTTGGGTGCGATGTCTCCGTCTGTTTCTAAATTGGATGCTGTAGATCTTAATTTCCTGAAGAAGTTCTTTTGGTTGTTTCTAAACAGGTTGTTGTCACTATGACGTGCCTGACTTTTTCGGTAACGTTTTAATCTCTTCGCAAGTGCAGCAAGCCTTTGTTTTTGAGTGTCCAGTACCGTGTCCAGTCCAGTGTTCTTCTGCGTCTTCAGGCGTTCCAAGATAATTGCTCCAGCTCTCCTAACTTTAGATGAAGCATTCGATTGTGCGTATTGGGTCAGTAGTGCCAATATTCTTCTGATCTGTTCAATCTTGGAGAATAGTCTTCGCTCCCATGGTGGAGTGTTGGGATTTTTCTTCCGTACTGACGTGTTGCCCATTAAGAATGAGAACTGTCATTGCTCCTATGTATGTCAGGGTATACAAGTCATCTAGTGAGCTTTCATCTTTTAACTGATCAGTTATTATGCGGTTGACATTGCTGATGATGCCTTTTGTATCTGTTTTAAAGATAATTTTTGGCAGCGTAGGTCTTAGGGCACAACAGATTCCTCCATACTTCATATAGTTAGCTTGAAAGACATCTTCCTCCTCCTTTTTGTGAAGTGCAAGGGCTTCCGCAACACGATCTTGATGTTCTTCATTCTCATCTCTGGTATCCGTCTTCTCTGCCATGCCCAATTCTACAGCTACTTCCTCCTTGATCGCATTGATTCTGTCCGCAGCTATTGTCTTGTTCGTAAATATTGAGCTACGTTAATCTATGACATTCTGCACTGTCTTACGGCGTAAGCTGGGATACTTCTCCGTAACTAATCTATGTAGTTCGGTAGTGAATGGATCTTTCGATGTCTCTAGTTTAGTCAATCTATAGTAGCACCGCACCACATATTCGTTCATTTCTTCTGTCCACATGGTACGTTGCCTTGTTGACGGAACGAGAGTCGTGGGCTCGGGAGTACACACTCCAGCAACACTTCCCCCATCGTTTACCCTTAGGTGTTGTTGGGTAGGGTTGATACTACTATGGGCTGTATCTTGTTCGGGTAACCCGGTAGTTGCCCGCCTCATCGGCACACTACCACTGGTGGCTCTCACGCTGTCACGCCCAGCACCAGCTCCAGGCGCGCCCTGGCGCTCCCCAGGCAGCGGCTTTTTTCCGAGGCGTCTCATGCTTCGTGTCTCCATACTGTGATGGGTCTGTGCGTTTTTAAGCTATCGCCAGCTTAAAGGAAACGGGAGAAGAGAAGGGGCCAGTGGAAAAAAGAGTTAGAATAGAAGGGTAAAATAGAAATGACTCCCTAGCCCTCGCAAACCTAATAGCGTCGGGGTCAGAAACACAAGAGTTGGCCGATAGGGAGATTTGCCTACAAGACAGAAAACAGAAGTGTGCCACAAGTAAGTGGAAGTAATGACACACCAAGTTAAAAGTGGGAATTACAGGATGTTTAGGGGAGTGACAGCGGACAGCTGCTCCGATTAGTCGCCTTCTACGACAGGGGGAGGTCCCATGGTGCTATTCTACTAAAACCCCCGACACCACACGGGGTTTATTATTATTATTATTATTATTATTATTATTATTACTATTATTATTAATTATAATTATAATGATTCTTAATTATTATTCTTAATTATTATTCTTAGCAGTAGTATTATATAATTTTTCTCAGCGGTTTTTGCTGCTAAACGTGCTCATCTTTCCTAGAGGTGTTTTGGGAATAGATTTAGTTCCAGTCTTATATCTGGACTTATGACATAAAAATTCTTACATAATTAATGGCTGTTTGTAAATGCGCGCTCTTCCATGTTCGGAACGTTTTTGGTTTGTTGACGTTCTGTTAAGTTTTTTAGGAAGCTTTCACTGACAAGGCCTTCCGCCAATATCACAACTGGGTTTGTTTGGGTAGCATTTAATTTCAAATTATGTCTCAGTTCATAAGATAGATTTTTTTTGTCAGCTACGCTCTGTTCTGTCAGATGAAGTTTTGAGTATCGTTTCATTTATTTAGCGTAAGAGCTTGCTTCCACCCTGAGTATGGATTACGTTGACGCACTGGTTGGTATAATAGAACGCTCTCATTATTTCAGTGTTATCTCGCAGGTCCATCTCTTACACCCAGCACCCTGTCTCCGGATAGCAGCTCCCTTGACGTGTGGCGAGCAGAGAGACATTTGGTTCTTCTGTCCGTACGGTTAGATCCATGTAGTTGCCGCTGTCGTCGTCTGAAGGCTGTCTATGATTCACATCGAGGGCAGCCTCATGGCTCGATGTGCCCGAAGCAATACTAGTCTTCTTGTTGCTCTTCGTAATTCCACGGGTATCGCATTTTATACCTATCTGCCAGGTTAGTATGTCAAAAGACTCCATCCACTAAGTTCACCATTGGGGCCATTGGGGCCACATATGCTGAACATACTGTTCACTCTTTCTGTTCGCAGCTTCCAGGTCCAGGTCGGTTTCTAAATTGAGGACGATTTGAGACTGAAAAGAGAAATGATCTGATCAGGAAAATTTCATAGGTGAGGAAATTGCTCGTGATTAGGAAACAGGAGAAAGTGAGCTAGTCAATCCACCTGCTGACTTCCACTTGGTGAAGGAACGGAACGTGAGAGGGAGGTTTTCCAGGGCAGGTCAGCGATCAGCGACTCTTTGTAGGTAGGGGAAATCGGACTGATTGCACAGTTCATATCCTATGCTCTCTCTCTCTCTCTCTCTCTCTCTCTCTCTCTCTCTCTCTATATATATATATATATATATATATATATATATATATTGGTCGCGAGTTCGCCATCTTGGAACCACGCGAATGTGCAACCCACCGAGGCTCAGTCATATTTATCGAGGGTAGGTGCACGTTACTTTTATGGGGGGGGATCAGCATTTTTATGCTTAATCCCTTTTTATACCCAGGATTGTTAGCCCTGGGGGCCTACTCTACTATTATTATTAAATTTTTAATACATAAATGACTTAATTTATTTTGTTTGTCTTGTGTGCTAACACCTAAAGTTGAATTATTAAATTACTAGCTTAAGAAATCCGGCATTGCCCGGGCATTATCAAAGCTCAATCAAGCAAGCAATATCACAATCATTTGTTAGAGAATCGGTGTTCATGACGTTGTCCGGTTTTTGCGTAAAATGGCTCTACACTAACACCAATAACTGCACATTCTTCACACGTTTAGGTAAAAAACAAAAATATAATCAAATTACAATTTTTATTGAAGATATTTTTCAATCAGTTAATATCAAACTGAAGTGCCTCGCGTTGTTCGGGAATTCATTCATCACAATCTGTTAGACAGGAAAAGTACTCTATCCAATCCTGTTCCTTTTACTCCTTTCTATTATACTGTATCCCCGCTCTTACTCCACCAGCCCTTTCCATGCTCTGAGGTGCCAATTAAAGTTCATAGAATTACAATAGATGTACATTTTCAGAATAATATTGCCCTGCCTAGCCTCGTCATGCCCTGACCGGTCTCCACTTTCTAACTAAAATAATTAAGAAATATATACTACAAGAAAAAGAAAAATCTTTACTCAAGTCTATGTATTTCTTTCTCGCCTCACGAATGTACGAACTGACAGTTATATAAATAATCGTGCGCCGGAAAATGGCGAATTTTCAACAGAAAAACTCATGTCCTGGTAACGAAAAAATGGTTAGATCCTATACCTGTATATAGTAAATCTTCCTCTTATACGCGGTGAACTCAGAATCTGTTTTGTGGGTCCATGAAACCGAAAAATCGATTGACAACAAAAGGTGTCTGTCTGTGGCCAACAGCTAGCTCCTAAACCATACAGACGATATTCTGCAAAATTGATATTCCCTGATCCATCTGAACGAACTCCAGGCTTGGAAAGTTTCAAACGGATATTATGATTTTGAGGATACTTTACATCAAGCGTGAACAACATTTTCAAAATTTTGTCAAAAATGCCCCTAAATGTTTTGATTTAACTTTGCCCTCGGATAACGTAAAGGACACTTAAGAGACTAGTGAATGTCTCATATTCGTTGTATTCCCTGATTTTTCGAAAATTGCAAAAGTGCTCAAAAATAAGCTTTTTAAAAAAGGTCAAATACATTTTTTTTAAGAAATGCGTAGTTTTCACGTTTCTTCTGGTTGAAATTAATGTAAATTATAAAAAGAACTTTTTCTCAAAAGCTGGTCTTATTTTTTCTTTAATTTTTCCACGTATTAAACAAGGGACACCAAAATGAATGGTGGAGGTCTCATTTTTGTTGATCTCTCTGAATTTTCGAAAGTGCGTGTTGGAAATATAGGTTTGAGACAAATGCATTTTTAAGCGTCGGCCCGAGTTCGAAACTGCAAGCGTTTCCGCAGCGTAGAGATTAAGCTCATGGTGAGTTAACACGGGGGTCCTGAGTTCCAGTCTCGGTGCTTTGGCTGGTTGGAAATAGATTTTCAGGTTTATGTAATAGTTAATAGTATAATAATGAAGCGGAGCTGTTAGAGATAGTGGGAGAAAGTATGTGTTGTTATAGCACCACTAGTTTTGTGAAGTATTACATTCATTCACCACCGCGCAACCCACAAATACAGCAGAAGAAATCATGCTTAATTTACTAGACCTAAACCAAAGAACGTTCATACTGGTAGAAAAATAACTTGACGTTTTCCCAGTAATTTCATCTCTCGAATATACACATAATATATGCCCGCCTTGATGGAATTAAAATAAATGTATAAATACATATACCTTTATAAATATCACATACGTGAAATTTGCGCAAGTTATCATTCTCAAATATAAACACTTTACTTGAAGTGACTGAATGTAAAGTAAACAACCACTCACTACAGATAATATTCATTTACAGTACTAGATGTTTCAATATCGTTTGCAGCAAGGTTCTTCTCTCCTTTCTCTGTTCGCGTGTTCATTATTTTGATTTTAATAATGTTCAGGCTAACTTGGTAACATATTAGTACTCAAAAGCATTTTTGTAATATTTTTGTTTTAAAAAGGCATATGTTTTGGGTTGACATTTCGTATTGAAAGTACGCTATATTTAATTCTTGGTCGCTCATATGTATTCGTGCCATATTGGAGAGTAATCACTTCAGTGGATCTAAATTTTTTTTGTCACATTCCCTTGAAAAACCATGATCCTTATATATAATAGAGTATTTCTCATTTGTGTTTCCGGATGCAACGACGCTTCTTAGCGGATGTTCTTCACATTGGAACACAATATATTATTATTCCGTTTTGAATCCAAAAAGGGATAATTGGATATTTTTTTGTGTTTACGCTAGAAATTCTTAGGGCATTTTCCGTTTATTTTTATTGCGAATAATTCTGTATCTTCGGGGGTATCTAGGGTGGAATCGATAAAAATTTAAAACTTTTCAAATTGCTCTGAATGAAACATCTCGTATAAACGTTTGGTAAATTCTACCTCCATTAGCCATATTTGCATGATTAATGATGTCGAGTGTGAGAGTGACCCGGTTGGTATTTCGTAGAGCGCCACTTGCATCGAAATGAACAGAGAATCCAAACTCTTCCCAGAGCGCCACCATTGCGTGTTTTAAACTAGTGGTGCAACATCGGCATATACTTTTTCGCATTATTTCTAAATTTTGCCATTTTCAAAAATTCTGAGTGTTAAACAGATGTGAGACCCACGTCATTCTTTTAAGTGTCCCTTCTCCTATCCATGGAAAAAAACTGAAGAAAAACTTCGGAGAGCTTTTTGGGAAAATGTTTTTTATTATAGATTGTATTAATTTTAAGCACCAATTTGGAGAATACTACTCGTTTTTCAAAAATTGTATTTGATCTTTTCTGAAGGGCTCACTTTTATCACAGACTTTGTCTAAGGCAAAAATCTCTATCTTCAATTTTGTGGTTTTGAAATATTAACTTTTTGCAACTTTCAAAAATACGGAGAGTCCGCTGAAGATGTGACTAGCACCTTATTTTTTACCGTCTCTTGATGCATATGAGGAAAACGTTTAAAAAAATTAGAACGGATTTTATTCAAAATTTTTAAAAAAATGCTATAATTCGTACAAAATTACACGAAAACTGCTCATTTTCGAAATATTGAACATCACCTTACTTCAATAACCACCTTTAAAGAACATATTTCATTAAGAAAAAAATCTCTCTTTTCAATATTGTAGTTGTAGGAAGACGCCCTTCCAAATATTGCACTTTTACAATCTCGAAGAATCAAGGATTTCAACGAACATGAGACACGCACCACTCTCGTAAGAATCCTTAACGCTATCCGAGGACAAATTTTAATTTAAAAAAATTGGAGCCATTTTTGAGAAAATTTTGAATATGTTGCTGAGGCTTCATGTAATTTTTTCTCAAAAATCAAAATATCCGTTTGATACCCCCAAAGCCTGGAGTTCGTTCAGATCGATCGGGATATACATTTTGGAGGAAACCGGTTGAACGTTTTAAACGCTAGCATTGGCCACAGACGGATGGACAGGCGTTTAGCCGCCAGTCGATTGTTTGGTACCAAGGACCCACAAAACATGGCTTCTGTCTACACCATGTGGTACAGGAAGTAATTTACTAAATAAAGGAATAGGGTTTACCCACACTTTCGTTGTTCGGGGCCCGACAGAAAGAGTGCTTCTGTCGAAAATTCACAATTTTCCGGCGCACGACATTACTTTCTCGTCTTACGAAGTAAGTGATAGGAAGTAAAATTGCCGCCACGGTCATCCCTGCGCATCGCTTTTTTCGACTGCTTCACATGCATTGCACATGAACATGCCGAGAATTTGTAGGTGAGAAATACGCAGATTTTATTTATGTTTACATTATTTGGGGCTAGTGCGGAAAGAGCTATCTCCTAATCCTGTAGTAACCATTACAGCTTTTTTTCATCACCACAAGAAAAATATGAGGAACAGGCTCTCTCTGACCTCCTGTCGCGGACTTTTTTTTATGTTTTCTAACACTGAAGGCTCTATTGATGACGATTTCTTGATAAAATGTCAAATATTGCAGCTGTTTACATACTTAACTGAGAGACATTATGAGAAGTAATGATCTACTATTAAATGAGGTTCCGAGAGGAAAAACAGTGGTTGTGGGTATATACTTAAGATACGTGTGGTACTTGGGCAAACGAGGACTACAGCCTAAAAGTCTGCGTTTCAAATATTGGAACTTTGGATTTTTTTTCATTTTTTTAGTTCACTTTGTCTTTATATGAACATTGTCTAAGTCATTACACAACCAAAGAATGGAGCACTTCAAAGTAATAAGCACGAACCGGATTCAGTATTTCTTGCATTTCCAACATGATGCAAAGTAATTATCTGACGTCTCCTGAAAACTATCAAGAACGTAGATTTGATTCCTTGTCATTAAATTTATTTGGTGAAGTTATTTATAAGAATTTTGAAATTGTCAGTCAATATTTTAACAAACTTTTGCTGCTATAGACCAGAAGTCATGCAACTGAATCGGTGATTTCACAAAGGGCATGAGTCACTAAAACAGAATTTTTCAGAGGAGGCAAAAAACATTTCTGTTCGATACAATAGGTCTTTCAAAATTTGAAAAAATGCTACTATAAAGCCCTAATTTAGATAAATATTAAAAATATGTCAATTACTATATTTTGTGCAACAATACTCTGAAAATAAATTATATTGTTTTATGACTTATGCCCTTTATGCAATCAACTGACTTACACTACATTCTTTTATGTGGAAATCATGTACTGAACTGCCACCAAATGTACTTTATTTTCCAATACATCAAATTTAACAAATATTAACATGTACAGTCTGTTCTTTAGGCAGCTTCATCTGAGTTTTCAATAGAAATATCTTGACTGCTGACTTCTTCCACACGGGTCGGCCATTCTATCAGTTCATTATAAAAAGACGTGTGTTCTGTTAGTAAATACTGAAGGGTATTCTTGATGTCATTAATTTTTTTCTACTTGGAGGAATCTTTCCTTCATAGGCTCTTGCATGATCTGATAGAGATACTAAACTCCAGCGCTCTGGTGCAAGTACAAAGAAATGTTCAGTTATCCCATCAATAGATTCCATTGTTTTACTTCAGCACAATGTTCACTTGAGTTCACAAGTGTTGTAAATAATGATGATTTAAAGCTCTTGATTTGATTGAAAGTTTGATATGATGGTTGAAGGTTTTTGATCACGTAGAATCATTTTCCCTTAACTTTCTCTGTAGAGAGTTTTTTTTGAAATACGTAGGCTACCAGCTTTTGAAATTTAGAATTTCTTGTGTTTCCTCATGTTTTATGTTGAAACAATTTCCTGCTTGCTGGATAACAGAAGAAATTTCATATGGAGTGTATAATATGTCATGCTTCCGTAACTTTCCTTTCAGTACTTCAAAATCTCGATCACAGGGCACACATGTGTGTTCTCGCATTTGAAAAAAGTGAACAATTTTCTCAAATTTATTATTCATAATAAGATTCAATAACACAATAACGGTATGATTTTTATTTTGGTCTGGACAGCCGTCACTGAACAAGTAAAGTTATTTTATGTATTCTGGAATGTTTGAGAACTAGTGCATAAGGGATGAACAAACCTCATTGGGGGATTTTCTAGCTTGTCTTTCATGATACTGATACAGGTTTGTATTGTCAGTGGCCAAATTGTAAATACAGAAATTATTAACTCCTAATTGTAATATAAAATTTACTGCACAGGTATGCATGGTAAATAAAATATCCACATGTAATCAAAAGCAATTCCTAATACATAATATTTCTCCTTGCACATTTTTTACCTTTTCCATTTTGACTTCTTACACTGTAAGTAGACGTACATTTCAATCTGTACATTAATAATTTTTTTCTCACCCAGGTAACTAAACACAACCTGCAAAATAAACACGTACTCCTAGCTTCACACAGAAAGAACAAATAGTCGATTTTTCGAAAATTTCCAGTCATTATCATTTTTGAAACCAATGAATGTGATGGAACTGTCTTACATGATATCGGAGACTTCAGAGATAGCTAACATAAGAAACAAAACAAATCGATTTAACAGGAAATACCAAGTCAGTAGTGTAAGCACTCCAACAGAGCGACAACTTAAGTGAGAAATTTAAAATTCAGTGGTTAAAATTATGAGTAGAATTTACAATTTGTTTCTATTAGTTCTAATTGAGGCCAGCGACACAGTGTCTGTGAAACGAAGAAAGAAATCGAAGATGTTGACGAAGTATCCAGGAGTACTAGCTCGGAGGGTACTCCAAGGCAAGCAGATCACTCGACTTAAGAAGCTTTATCCACTCGAGCGCTAGAACTTGCTCCCACCCCGTCCTCCCGGAGCGCAACGAGCGAGCGCCCGTCGAGGAGCTTGAACCGCCGCGCCGCCCCGCGCACAGTGTTGCCAGATTGGTTGTTTCCCTCCTATACTGCGATTTTTGTAGGAAGAGCTCTCAAGATAACTCAAATCCCATCTTCGCGATGGAATATGTCACGGCATTTCGTATCATTCACAGTCGTTCCGCTAGATTTCGCACGATCGCGACCATATGAAGCAGTGCTTGCGATCATGCGACTTCTACCGGCAAGACCGAGAAAAGACGCGAAATGCCGTGACATATTCCATCGCGAAGATGGGATTTGAGTTATCTTGAGAGCTCTTCCTAGAAAAATCGCAGTATAAATTTAGGTTTTCTTAGATCTTCAGTGGATGTTTCGGGGGCAAAATTCATTTGGGTTTCTTATGGTGGGTTTTCGTTGAGTTTTTTAAAATGTTTTTTTAAAATATCTTTTGTGTACCACAAAACAATAATAGTTCCTTATGATTATTGCAGGTATATTTATTCATATATAACAAAGCGTAGTAAAAGAACTTATTTGCATGTACGATTATTTCAATGAGTTACTTCGTTTAAAATTGCGCGATTGTCACAACTATTGGTAGGGGCTACACATGGTAGGGGGCGACACATTTTATGAAAAGGAACGAATGAGGGAATAAACAAGTATTGGAAAAAACTATTTCTGTTGAAGGTAATTTTTTTATAAAGATATATTGTTATCTCTTTTTCTGTCATTAGAAAGAATGAGGCAAATATACCTCTCACGTTTCGTAACTCGTAGACAGTGTGAAACTCCTTAAAACAAAACTTATACAGTGAGTGTATATATGTAGTCATTATAATGTTATACACATTTTAATTTTAAAAAAATATAATATATATATATATATATATATATATATATATAAATTTTAAAAAATCGTGTTTTTTTAATTTCTATAACTCTCCATGTTTTTAAGCAGAAAGAAAAATTAAGCAAGAAATAAAAAAGCAGACAATTTACACAATTCGACTCCTTTTTTATTTCTCGCTTAATTTTTCTATTTGAGCAAATATATTAATTTCTTTTATACATAATAACAATTTACATGTTTCTGAAGTGTTTCTATGCTCCTATAATGCAAATTTTTGCCTAGAAATCATTTTTTCAAACCAACTTTCGAGAGCTTATTGCGGCTCAATCATTCGGAATATGCACATAGTTAATTACACAAAATATGCTTAGAATTATCTTAGGAGCTTATTTTCGAAATTTCGACGTTTCCTCCCCGGACACCCTATATACATATATAAGGTGTCGGGAGGATTTCCCCATCTTCAGTGGTACAAAACAAACAGCATTATTATCTAAAACATATATAATTTTTTAAATTAATACAATGCATTTTAAAAACATTAATGATTAATTTTAGTGAAGATAATATTTACTCAGGTAACGTGGACAAAAATTGTGCACAGACTGACGTTAGCGTAATTCTCTATCCTTATTGAAAGGATAACAATTTTGTCTATGGTTTAGTGTGGGAAGTAAATAAGTTCATGAATATGCTACATTTTACATCTATCTATTCATTTAGGCTAGTCATCGAATGATTTTAAATAATTTTTGAATTTCTAATTATTCTAGTCACGGTTGTCCAACTGGTTATTAGTCAAAAGTGAAGAACCCTTTCATTCATACCGGGCGAGAAGATTGCGCGCCTAGCGCACGCGCCCTTTCGGGGTGAACACCCCCTCAATGTACAAAATAAGTTAAGAATTTACATTTAAGGATTTTTTTCTAAAAAATTCAGAAATTAAAAATCATCCTAATGTGTTTCACCGCGTTATGCTTGGTACAGCCTGGTATGACGCATGGTTCCATCCCCCCCCCCCGTTTCAGAGCAGCCGGGCAAACTGCCGGGATCTGCAATATGGGGAAGGCAGCTGTGGATCGTTCGAGTAATGAAAATATGGTCCGTAATAGGGTTTAGTTGTGGCCCTTCAGGCCTTTAAAGTTGGACACCCCTATCCTCGATTATTTAATTTAGATCCTTTATTTTGAATATGCAGAATTTGAAGTTTTTGTTTGGGTCAAAAGAGTGGTTATGTTGAATAAATTCTGAGGCAAATGATGAATTCCTTGATTTTGTTTCCAAACTCTAAATATATTCATTGATTCTATGAATACATTTTCTTCCTATCTGCCCTATCTTTCTTTCTTCCCGTCTACATTAGCTGCATTGCAATCATTACAATTTAAAATACAACTCCATTTTTATTTTTATACGATCTTTGGTTCTGGATTATTCAACATAACTACTCTTTTGAGCCAAACAAAAATTTTGAATTCTACATAGCCTGTTACAAAACCAATAAGAAATGATCGTCAATACTTTCAGAACCAAAGACGGTATAAACAATCAAGATAAAAATGGAGTGTATATTTTAAATAGTTCAGCTTATGTAGATTCTTGACAATCCCACTCGGGGGTGCGGTTGGTGCAGAGGAGGAAGAGGGGGCGGCGTGTGCCCCTGGGAAACCCTTCGCGCGCGCGCGCGTCCGTTGCGGCTTCAGCCCCGATCGCCTGTGGCGACCTCTCGCGTCATCGATCGTCCTTGTCCTCCGAGCACAGAGAGCCCGCACCGCCGCGTGCCCCCAAATTAACACACTCCACGGGCTATCAGGCCAAAAGGGGCGGCCGGTAGAATAGAATAGAATAGAATATTTAGAATAGAATAGAATATTTATTTCGCTACTTAGGATACATGAAATAATTCCGGTGGTAGCGTTTTCCAATCAATTAATCTACATAAAACAAACATCAAACCACTACATATATACAACAAATATACAAAATGAACATCAAACAACATTACTGAATACAATTTTATAAAATTAATGTATTAACCCTATGCTAAAGCTAACCTTAATATAAAATAACAAGATAAATACAATAAAATAAAAAATTCTTGTAGTAGTAAAAGTAGCCTAGCGGTTAGCGAGCTGGCTTGCTGTCTCTGGGTACCGCTCCTTGTGAAGGACAAAAGAGTCAGTTGCTCTCCGTACGTTCCCGTTTCCCGTGTTACTCATAATAATTAATCTTTCCATCTCACATCATATTATCACCCTTTTGTAGAATGCGTCAAGTACTGCCTTAAGTCTGCTGGTGTTTCACCAATGCTATTGGTTAAGATGTGATAAAATTATGGAAAAAGTGACTTTGAGGCAGATTTCCTTTGGGTACTCTCGTTTCCCTCGCTCCTCCTTCTAACATCTTCATTTAATGCTCTATACTCAAATAATTTTCATCATCAAAATATCTCAATTCAAACTCCCTACCAGGGATAATCACGATGGCAGATTCTGGATCTTCGGATCTCCGACCATTGTATGGGCTCTCTTCGCGCTACATGAATAATAAACGATCGCTGTGTCTGAAGCATCAATTTCATTTCCTACGCCAACTTGGGGGACTTAGAACTATCCTCGGCAATCCAAACGTCACTGCGTCGACGGCTGAAAAACCTTCATTTCGCCCATGCGATGACTTGACTTTCTTCAGGTCTCAAGCTCCAACACCGATCACGCTAATATGGCAGATGCGAATATTATGCATTTTATCCCCAAAGAAGGCCGTTGTAGGATCTCCGAAACGCTCGCCAAGGAGCCTATACTGCGATTTTTCTAACTGCGACCCTCAAGGCCACTCAAATCCCATCTTCGCGATGGAATATGTCACGGCATTTCGCGTCTTTTCTCGGTCTTGCCGGTAGAAGTCGCATGATCGCAAGCACTGCTTCATACGGTCGCGATCGTGCGAAATCTAGCGGAACGACTGAGAAAGACGCGAAATGCCGTGACATATTCCATCGCGAAGATGGGATTTGAGTGGCCTTGAAGATCGCAGTCAGAAAAATCGCAGTATACAATAGAGAAGTCCCCTTTAGCCAAGCGCAATACCAGTCACCGCCGCCGGCCGTACGCCTACATGCAACCGATTACCCCCTCCCCCCTGCACTGCTGGACTTCTCTCACCTGCCAACTCGCCACAAATTCCTGGAAGGATATTTTGCTTGTTTTTTTATTAAATTCGTAATAAAATTCTGTAATAGCTAATATTTTATTTGTTATTTATGTATATTGTTATTATTTTTGTAGCACTGAAGATGGCCGCAATGTGACTGAAAAAGCTATTTGCCAAAACAAACAACTACGACAAACCAACGACTCAAATCTATTTCTTTATTCCTGGAAGGAAATTTGTGAGACTTCCAAACGCATAGTCATATGATAGTTCTCGGGGGACCAGCGACGCCCGTGCTACTTTCTGGGCATTTGGAGGTTGAAATGTTAGTTCTCTACATGGTATGTCTGTCTGTACTGGCCTAACAGCTCCTGACAGGTTCAAGGCCTACCAGCGGCGTCCCGGCCTTGCGGCCGTAAGTAAGAGGTACGTGTGGTTAGCACATAGACATTCCTACGCCATATTATGGTCTTCTCAATCTGAGAATTGAGTTTTCTCGTCGTCACACAGCAATATATACTGGGACATTGCAAGGGAAACGCACACTATAATCTTCGCTGACCGGGAATCGAACCCGGGATCGCGTCATGGAAAGCGAGCACGCTGACCAGTGATCTACCCATGGAGATTCTCTACATGAAACTACTTGCAAGTGTTAATGCCACATATTTTAGCGCCAGAGAAGACCTCGATGAGACGGCCTAAAAGATGTGATTCCTGCCTAAGGAGCAGTCTTGCTCCAAAAGCCAGACGCCCCCACCGAGTCCTCTGCCAGTCTCCAACCTGCAACCACTCTCGACAACCTAAGCTCGGAATCTCTGGAGAATGTCTGGAGGCGTGCATGACATGGGCATGGAACGTTGAGCCTACACATTCGATGAACCGCGGATTAACGACAATAGAGGATTTGAAAAGTGCAGGTAATAATCACCACTTGTTTGTAAACACATAGTTACATTTGTAATTAAGAAAGGCGAAGACAACAATCTCCAAAGAAAAGTTACAAATTACTTGTGTTCCTATGCGTATGAAGTGTCGAGTCAGGAACTGCTGCTTCATAGACCGGGTGATCCAAGGTTCGAATCCAGAGTTACTGAAGTTTCGACACCAGCTCTTAGAATATGGATCAGATGACGCTACTGCCTCGAAATTCTAGACGAACTGATCTGGTTGGTACTTTCTTTAGTTTCCTCCCATCAATCTTACGTGGTACTTCTGTAGCTGTACCTTCCACAAAGCTCCATGATCCGTAGTATACGTAGTATAGGGAAAGTTATGTAATGCTGCGCGAAAAAAAAAGCGAATTTTCGACAAAAAAATCATTGCCGGGCCCTGATAACGAAAAAGTGGATAAAACCAGTTGCTAAATTAAGAAAAAAATTCCCTAACACCTGTTGTAAGTCTGAATACCTGTTTTGTGGATCCTTGATACCGAAAAACCAATTGAATGCAAAACGTCCATCTGTCTGTCCGTCCGCCTGTCCATCCGTCTGTGAACACCACTAGCGCCTAAACCACTCGTAGGATTTCTTTCCAAATTGAAGAAACCCCTGTTCATCTGGCTCCAGTCGAAGCTTTGAGGTTTTGAAGAACTTTCTTCAAAATTTGGGGTACTTTATACGAAGCTCCCCGGACATTTTCGAAATTTTCTCAAAAACGGCTTCAAATTTTTTCTTTAAATTTCTAGGAAGAACAGATTAAAATACACTTATAAAGGTGGCATTAGTCCGATTTTCGCGGTTAACTCTGAATTTTCGAAAATCCTTAGTTTCAATTTTTTTTCGGCGTCTACCTACAACTACAAAATTGAAAATAGAGATGTTTCCTTCTTATAAAAGTTGTTCTCCAAAGTGAGGTCGTTAACGTCATGTACGTTTTTTTGAAAATTGTAGTAGTTTCGCGCATTATTGCGTGCAATATGTGCAATTAAAAAAATGCAAACACAAGATTTTCTAAAAAACGGCTCCAATTTTTTTTCTTTATATTATTGGAAGGGCTACTACTAAATGTACTCTGTGAGATGACATAAATGCCATATTGCACTACTCGTGTTTTTTTCAAAAATTACAAATATGTAATTTTTTTGACTTGTCGCTCACGTGGTTAATATTTACATTAACGGCGATTTGCTCACATTATTATATTTATGAGTGCATGTGCTTTAAATAATGCCACGTAAAGTTTCTCAAAAACTTAATAGTTTTCTATGAAAACTAGCTCAAATTTCCGTATTTTCAGAAACACTGGAACACCATTTTCTCATAAATGGCTCCAAATTTTTCTTCAAACTTTCGGAACGGATAGTGCTATTTGCACTCTTTAACGTGACATAAAGTTCATTTTGTGGTATTTTTTTGTTTTTGCAAAAATTAAATAAATGTAATTTTTTTAAAAGATATCTCACATCGTTAATATCCCGTTTCCCACAATTTGTAAACACTATTGGATTTGTGAGTTAAAGTGCTTGAAATTACTTCAAATTGCGTTTTTCGAAAACAAAAGATTCCAGTGAAAAAAGCTTCAAATTTCACATTTACAATAGCGCTTAAATCACATTCATGTAAAAACTGCTATAAAATTTTAAAAGGAAATTGCCATTTAGGACGAAGTTTCACTGTTCTTCAATATTCTTAAAATAATATTTCCGTTATATTATTAAGAAACTGGAAAATTAAGAAAATGTTAAAAACCAAAATTTGGGCGGGGATAGATGGCAGCTGGCAAGAGTACATGGTACGTCCGAATAGCTAGCCGAGACTAACGTAAATAGAAAATTAATACGGGAAAGTCTTAGCCATTCTGTAGTACCAATAGTTGGTTGGTAAGATCCGGCGCCGACCTACGTGAACTTGTGGGAAATTTTCCCAACCAGGTATCTCTCACCAATGGGGCACCGCCCCAGTCGGGACAAGCTCCAAACTCCCAACCGGACGCCCATCAAGTATGATACTGTGGTGCATGTGAGTGTGTGTGAAAGTAAGAGAAGAGGATAGACAAGGAAGAAAGAAAGATCGCGCGCTGTTCGTAGCCCGCTTGTTAGGGTGCTGCTCCGGCATTTACCTGATATTCATCGGAGAAATCAGGGAATTTACCGATCAGAGCAGCCGACCGATAGAATTCCCCACCAGATGGTGGTAGTACTCTACTTAGCTATTTAGCTAAAATCCTGCCACCATCGCGACGCGAACCCTATATCCTGCAGGCACTTGAGTGACAACACTGTAGAAGGCACTGCAGTAACATCAGTTGATTCCCTGAGCCACATTTGTCGGTCGATTTGGAATAAATCGGCATAAGAATTAGAGTTATGATAATGAAATATATGCTTCAGACTAGCTAAATGCATTTAAGTACTGTAGGTTAGTTTACAAATGGTCTTGCGTACGAGTAAAACCATCAGAAAATGTAATCCAATGAAGGAAATATAGACTAGAATTTCATTAGCAAGAAATCCTAAATAGCCTATCACATTCTTCGTCACTACGAAACAATAGCACACACGCTTGTACTTATTCAGGGAAATATGGACATAGAGTTTAAATTTATAGCCGGATAATGTGTTATACCGGGTGATCAATTTAAAACGCAACACACAGCAAGCAGAGCGAATTGCACTGGCAACTATGTTTGGCCTGGTCGGATAGTGGCTGGCGTTTTCAAGCAGGTACACTGTCGGGAAGTACACTTAATCCCTTCTCTCCTAATGCCGCCTAGCGGAGGAGTGCAGGAGACCGTCGTGGACAAGAGTTGAAGGGAAAAGCACGCGCCTGCTTGTTTGGCGTCGAATGAAACCTGTATTGACCAGGACAGTGTTTCTTTCGTAAATTGTTTAAAGGTGAAATAAGCTTACCATGTAAAATATGCATTCAGGTAGAATTAATAACAAACTTTCCTTGTTCTAGTTTCTCAACAAATGTGCTCCAGAAAAGTACATATATTTTATACATGCTATTTTACATATACTATTTTAATAAATTAGATTTAAATTCCAGATCCGCATAACACACATTATTATTGTTATTATTAATTATAATTATTATAATTAATAATAATAATTATTATTATTATTGAAAAAATGTTACTTTAAAAATATAAGAAATTTTGAAAGAGCGGGCTCAGTAGTCTGTGCGTAATAATCACTGGTAAAATTGTCAGTGAAAGATAGCCATTGGCTAACGATCCATCACAGCTTGCTCTTCATGTCATTTATTTATCCTTAACGATAAAGGAATTGGAAATTCCCTGCAAACAAGAATAAGAAAGCTAGTTTAGTAATCGGCAAAGAAGAAAAGGAAATTATTTATTGTGAATGATGAACTCTATTATGATTGCTGAAAAGGAAATTGTGAATTATATATTGGTGTCGAAAACAAGAAAGCCTCACAAAAAATATTCAAAATGCCCTCCATTTGCTAAAAACAAGCATTAACTCACTTGAGAACATTTGCTGCAACCCAATGTAAAGTTTATTCGTCAATCATGTGAATCGCTTCGTCGATGTTTCTTTGGAGCTCTGCGATATTATTGATTTAGTGGTGAAATGTCGTTGGCATTTAAAATTAAATGATCACAGGTGTTGGCAATGACATCTGCGATATTAGCAGGCTTGTTTGCATAAACTTTACTTTTGAGGCATTCAAAGATAAAAATCTGGTGGTGACAAATGTGGCGAATGAGGAGGCCACAATCCTCGTGAAATTATTGGTTTCCCAAAGAACTCTTACAGAAATTGCATTGTCGACTTGGCCGTATGGGATATCACCTCATTCCTGCTGAAACCAATAATTTTTCTCATCCTTTTCAAGAAAGGACATAAAATATCTCGATATATTCTGATATGTATCCGCCATTACTGTTTCTTCGAAAAACAACGGACCAATTTTTCTGCGATGAGAAATGGCATAATTCAATCTGTTTTTTGGGCAACTTATCCATCCAGATGAAATCAAGCCTCATCACTATAAAATACTTTATCAAGAGCCTCAAGACCTTCCCTATCAAATCGTCGTGGCCAATTACAATAATTCAAGCGAGCAGTCCGATCAGAAACCTTAAGCTCCTGAGATGTCCGCTGTTTGAATGCAGGCATTTTCAATTTTGTTGAGGCACAGTACGCACTTCCATATGAAAGATTACTCTGTTGCTGAAGCTTCCTTAATGATGTTTAGGCAATAGGCAAAGCTTGATTTTCACACCAAATAGCTGTAAACAGGATGGTTCAGAACAAATATTAAAAATTCATGGACATGTAAGAGGGTCAAATATAACTTTTTCCTAATGATCATATGGTAAAAAAATCATTGTACCAGGTGCACCTGACCCAATTTTGGCATCTTGAGATTTTTTTAAAAACGTCGCAGATACTCGCAGTACCTCTAAAACTAATGATATCCGTTTCAATTCACAGAGCCTCGAGTGCAGGTGAATCGATATAAGAACGTTCATTTTGCAGAAAAGCAAATGTGGAGTTCAGGCACTCGGGTTAACCACAGGTAGACCTTTGCCCCCCAAAAAATCGGTATCAAGAACCGACAAAATGTGGATTTTGACACCATATATTTGAAAATTATATTTACCACAAAAAAGGCAAAAAAACGAGATCTTTTTACAAATTAGTCTAGAATTTGCTTTTCTCATTAATTACTAACGTAGTACAGAAAAATATTGTAATGCTGAAGGAATAAGTTCCATTTTTCAACACAAACTTCTTTTTGTGAGTCCCTGACATCGAGACAAGTGGAAAATTCTAACTTCTTTAATTTGCTGTACATGACGTTAAATAATGCAACATGTGGTCACAACCCAATTTCTTGATACTGACATTGTGGGTTGCGGCAACCCGACTTTTCATCTGTGAACAACCCTAATTTGTTTAGAGATTTTTCATCATTATCGATATTTCCCGATCGATCTGATTAATGTCGTGGTCTCTTCAATTTGAAATATATATTGTAATTTTTAGATGTCAATTTACATGCTGGAATATTTTCAAATTTTTCACATATTTATACATTTTCCCCTTCATTTCTTGCTAGAATAGAGTAAAATACACGTGTATAGATGGCCCAGGTCCGAAATTTACTGAATTCCCCAAGTCCAGGTCCGAATACTGTACTTCCTGAATTCTCAAAAACTGCGAAAAGTTTCATTTTTTGGACTTCCTTCACCAACTTCATTTTTGAAGATAAAAACTTTGATCTAAATGTGCCTCAAAAATAGTAATAGAAAAACAGAACAATTTTACTGCGTCTGCTCGTCAAAAATATTGTTGCGTCCCCCCTCTGAGGATTGAAGTGCGCGAGTATAGACTTCTCTTCATTTCAGTTTCACTCTCTCTGTGACTGACTCTCTGTGTCTCCGTGTATGTGTGTCTCTCTGTCTCTCTCTCTATCCCTCTTTATATCTCTCTCTCCGTCTCTGTCTCTCTTCCAGAACTCAGCTCCGATCCGGGGCGTCCGCGTTACTCTCTGCGGAGGTGTCTCCAGCGGGCAGCGACAACTTCGGACTGTTTTGGGGCAACTCGCTCCTCCTCTTCCACGCGACTTTCCAGACGAAGTACCGGCAAAGGTGGCCCATGGCATCAAATGATTATCTGCAGTGCCTCTCACCGCGAGTTCCTAGGGTTCGACTCCCAACGACAGAAGGATTTTCGACATTGGCTAGATGGCTAGGTCGGATACAGCCGCGGTTGGAGGAGAATTCTAGCGACTGGATGCTCAGATCGGTAGTGTTCTGTGGCTTCTCCAATCAACACCGGGTTAATGCAGTATCCTAACAAATAGACCACGGACCGCACGCTATCTTTCTTTCCCTTACTTGTCCTTTCCTCGCCTCTTACTTACACATACACTAATATGCACCCAACTATCACACTTGTAGGGAAACCAGTCGGGAGCTCAGAGGTTGTCCCAATTGGGACGTACCCCCCTAGTGAGAGTTACCTGGTACGGAAAATCTCCGCAACCCGACGTCGGAGCCGGATCTCTTCAGCCAGCTGGGAAGATCACCGCCACCTCCCGAGACGAAAACATGCGCTACACTTACAGGACTAATGACCTTAGCCTTTGACGCGCCCGAAATTACTCTTCAATGAACCCAGTCGAGGCCACGGATTGATGTTTACTCAGCACGGCCACTTTCTGCCCCTGCCGCGGAAAGTGGTTCCCGCCCCGCAGGGCTTTCCACAACAGCATTTGTATTGTAAACCTTTTACGGCACAAGCGCAGTTATGTATTGCACGGACTTGTATAAGCAATAAACATTTGATATTCGACTCCCGTCTCTGCAGTTACTCTCTTGAGACACGACAATATTTAAATACGCTTAAGTAATTTTTTTCAAAATGTGTAGTTTTCGCATAATTGTGAATGGAATGGTGGGAAAGTGCTTCTTTTCAAACTCCTTTTCTATTTACCAAACTTATGCGCTATTAATTGCCCAGTCAATATATTTAGTTGGCTCAATCTATAATTAAACTAGTGATGCTACAGAATGGCACAGACTTTCCCGTATTAGTTTTATATTTCTTTGGGTCTTCGCTAGCATTTGGGTCATTCCATGCAAAATTTCAAGTTTTCTGACAGTGAGTCTCAGATTTTTTTTCATATTTTATTATGTTAATCTACTAATAATGAACAGTTAAAAGACAATGTATGGAATTAATATCTTTGGTAGTTTAGCAACAATTGCGGGTTAAACATGGACGATGACACAATGTACTCTATAATGAAAATAATTATGACGTTCAAAAAATGAATAAAACTTCAAAAACGGGCACACTATTTGAAGATAAATGATCATATTTTAAGCAGTTGATAATATATTAAGGATTGAGACATTTGTTTATAATAAAAAATGCTAATAAATTAAACAAATACATTTTTCTTCAAAAACAACATTTTCTTTTCTTTCATATTTTACACACTGCAAGAAGAACCAATAAATAACCATTCTGCAAAGTGTCGCGATGGAATCTTAAAAAATACGTAAGTTATTAAGTAAAAAGTATACGCGCATTTTGCTCTTAAGGTTGAAAGTCGCGTGCCCTTGCCGAGCGAGGGGTGAGGCTAGGTCGTAGGCAGGCACCGCCAAGTTCATTCCCTAGGGATATCCATCGATGCTTTCGAAGGGATCCTGACACCACTTTACAGGCTTAGTTTTCGAGTGTTACTGTTCAGTGATACATCGTGATAGAAAATGCCGAAGATTGTGAATACGTTTAACACGCTTTGGTGCTGCAATCCATTCGGACTTGAGAAGCACAAAAGTCGGGTGGGTAAGAGAAAGATAACAGAGGCGATGCGGAAGAAAATATCGAGTTTAGTGGTAGGTGAAGCAATATGCGATCTGTGTCGTCTCAAAATATCTAAAATACCCAATACAGATCTTAGTGACTCAACTGAAACAGACAGTGAAGTGAAAAAATCAAGTGAAGAGGAGTACGTAGCCCCAGGAGTTGCAGAGGAAGCCACGATCAGTAATGTAAACAACATTTTGATTCCTCTGGGTCAATCACCATTGTCATTGCGAAAGCAAACCCGAGAGAAATCGTACGCAAGGAGAAAGGTGAGTGCCGTAAATAAAACAGTTTCTGAATTATTTCATGTGAGTACAGAAAGCAATGATGGAGAAGAAATGTTAACACAATTCAAAGAAAAATTTTCAAATGTGAAAACAGCTAATGAGAAATATATGATTTTAACGTGTTTGCCAAAAAGTTGGAGTGAACAAAAAATAATGGTCGAATTTAGCGTATCTCTTCATGTAGCTCGTACGGCAAAATTAACACAAAATCAGAAGGGTGTCATGACTTACCCTGACAGAAAATATCAGCGCAATCTTCCTTGTGATGTAAAAGATCTTGTAGAAGGTTTTTATCAAGAGGATGATATAAGTAGGATTATGGCTGGCATGAAGGATACAAAATCTGTCAAAGAAAAGGGTAAGAAAGTAAAAAAGCAAAAACGGCTACTTTTAGGGAATTTAAAAGAGCTGTACAGAGAATTTAAAAAAAGACACCCAAATTATAAAATCGGGTTCTCGAGTTTTGCTGGTATGCGGCCAAAGCAATGTGTCTTAGCTGGATCACCAGGCACTCACAATGTTTGCGTGTGCACAATATGCGAAAACACGAAATTGATGTGTATGAGCTTGGAACATATTCATCAAGATGATGCACAAAGGAACACAATTGATTGTTTCATTAAAAAGCTGGTTTGTGAAAGCCCTTCTCCTAATTGCTTTCTCAATAAATGCAGTGAGTGCCCAGAATCAGAAACTCTTTCTGAGTTATTAAATTTCAGCCTTAAAAACAACCTTGTTGAAGAAATGATTTACAAAAAGTGGACAACAACTGACAGAGCCGAAATTATTACTGTTAAAGCAAATGCTGAAAATTTCGTCAGTAATTTTATCACCTACCTTAAAAAATTCAAAGCTCATAACTTTATAGCGAGAGCTCAATCATCATATTTAAAACAATTGAAAAACTCCGTTCAACCAGGAGAATTAATTGTCATTGGTGATTACTCCGAAAATTATAGTTTCGTTATTCAGGATGCGATTCAAGGTTGCCACTGGAACAAATCTCAAGCAACAATACATCCATTTATTATTTATTACAGAAATTTTGAAGATAATTCATTGCAACATCTGTGTGTGTCAATAATTTCTGATTATTTAGTACATGATTCTGCTGCAGTGCACTTATTTCAGAAGAAACTACTCTACTGTCTTTTCCAGAAATTTTCTGAAATTAGTAAAATTTATTACTTTAGTGACGGCGCGGCTGGTCAATATAAAAACAGAAAGAACTTCTGCAATGTCACGTATCACAAGGAGGATTTCCAAGTCCCAGCCGAATGGCACTTTTTTGCCACGAGTCACGGAAAAGGTCCCTGTGACGGTATAGGAGGAACCATCAAGAGACTTGCAGCTTATGCAAGCCTTCAAGGAACTTGTATTACTACCCCTAGGGAACTTTTTGATTGGGCGAACAGTAATGTGGAAGGAATTTATTTTATTTTTACCAGCAAAGAGGAACATGAAGTAGAGGCCGAATTTTTAAATACTGGGAGATTCGTAGGTCTGAAAATAGTGCCGGGAACACGGAGTATCCACGCTGTGATTCCAGTTTCAGAAAACAAAATTGCTGTGAGGACGTACTCTAATTCACCAGAAGATCCTAGAGAAGTAGTTTTGCGAAATCCACCATCGCGCCGTGGAGGAAAAAAGTAACGCCGAGTGCTGACGAAGAGGGCTGGGCGCGGCGGCTGTAGCAGCTGAGACGAGTTAGTTTACGGAGCGCCGGTAAGATATTTTTATTCATAACTTTAAAACCATTCAAGATTCCATGATGAAATTTACAGAGTAGCTTGAAAGTAGTTTCAGCAGTTTTTCTTCCAAAATTCAAGAATTTAAAAATATTGTTTTTCCATTTATTGCATTTTTTAGAATTTGTTTACTTCCTAATTGTTAAAGACTCAAGATAAAAAAAATATTTTTAGTGTCAAATTATCCTTTATATTTCTTCTACAAATTGTGTCACTTTAATATTTTTTGCTTGTTTGCGTATCATCGGAAAAAAATCATAAAGGAATGTCTACAGACTGCTAATCTAATATTTCAAGTGCCCATTGTTGCTAAACAATGGCTGATGAGACAAAAATATCGTACCTGGTTCATGCAGGTATCATGATAAGTAAGGTGGCAAAATATTTTTAAATTCTGAGATGTAGTGTCAGATTTCCTACTTTTTTGCATGGAATGACCCATTTGGAATTGCCACATACTCTTTCTTGCCAGCTATCACCCATCACCGCCAAAAGTACATTTTTTGGTCATTTTCTTAATTTTTCGGTTTCCTATTGGTAGAACGGAAACATTAATTTTACAATATTAAAGATCACAAAAACCTAGTCCTAAATGGCAATTTTCTTTCAAAAATTAGGTGCCGTTTTAAAGAAAATTGCATTTCAGCGCTAATAATAATGCGAAATCTGAAGCTCATTTTCACTGAAAATTTTTGAGTTTTCAAAATAATTTATTTGAAGCACTTACACTCAAAAATATAATAAGTTTTACAAATTGTTGGTAATGTGCATATTAAAGATGTGAGAGATCTTTAAAAAAAGTACATTTATATAATATTTGAAAAAAACAAAAAAAAAATCAAAATAAACTTTACGTCATATTAAAGAGTGTAATTAGCACTATCCGTTACAAAAGTTTAAAGAAAAAAATTGCAGCCATATATGAGAAAATGGCGTTTGAGGGTTTCTGAAAGTGCGGAATTTTGAACTACTTTTCACAGAAAACGGTTGTTTTTTCGAGAAACTTTACTTGACATTATTTAAAGCACATGAACACGTAAATATAATAATGTGAAAAAATCGCCGCTAATGTAAATATTAACGACGTGAAAGACAAGTCAAAAAATTACGTTTTTCCAATTCTTGAAAAAACAAAAGAATAAAGCAATATGGCGTTTTTGTCATCTCATAAAACACATTAGGCACTATACCTACCAAACGTTTAAAGAAAACAATTGGAGCTGTTTTTGAGAAAATCTTGGTTTTGTAATTATTTAAAATTGCTCATATTTTACGCAATATTGTACGAAAAATACTTAACTTTTAAAAAAAATGTATATGACCTTAATAAAAGAACTCACTTTGGACAACAAATTTTATTTAAAAGAAAAATCTCAACCTTCAATTTTGTAGTTACAGAAAGATGCCGAAAAAATTTTAAACTTTTGCAATTTTCGAAAATTCAAAGTTCTCCGTGAAAATAAAACCTACGCCACCTTAATAAGTGTATTTTACTCTATTCTTACAAGAAATTTAAAGAAAAAAATTTTGAGCCGTTTTTGAGAAAATTTAGAAAATGTCCGGGGGGCTTCATGTAAAGTACCCCCAATTTTACAATTTTTTTTTTCAAAATCTCAAAGCTTGGACTAGAATCAGATCGACCAATATCCATTTTGGAAGAAATCGTATGTATGGTTTAGGCGCTAGTGTTCACAGACGGACGGACAGACGGACGTTTTCCTTTCAATTGGTTTTTCGGTATCAAGGACCCACAAGAGAGGTGTTCTGGCTACACCACATGTTAGGGGATTTTTTTTCTTAATTTAACAACTGGATTTATCCACTTTTTCTTTATGAGCGCCTGGCTACGATTTTTTTTCTGGCGAAAATTGGCCATTTTTTCGCGCAGCATTACATAACTTTCCCTATACTACGTATATCACTGTGTATACCTACGTATACGGGAAAGTAAAAAAAATTCCACCTCATGGTTGTTCCGTTCTTGTGAGCTTCAAAATCATACGAGATTACAACTGATAATTTCTATATTCTAGTCCGATTTTCACGGATAACTCTGAATTTTCGAAAATTGCAAGAGTTAGAATTTTATTCGGCGTCTTCCTCCAACTACAAAATTGCAGATAGATATTTTTTTCTTGAAATAAATGTGTTTTCCAAAGTAAGTTCTTTGTTTAAGGTCATATACATTGTCTTGAAAATTTTAGTTTTCGCGCAATATTGCATGCAATATATGCAATTTTAAAAAATTACAAAAAAAAGGATTTTCTCAAAACCGGCTCCAAATTTTTTCTTTAAACATTTGGTAGGGATAGTGTCAAATATACTTTATTAGATGACATAAACGTCTTCTTGCTCTATTCATTTGTTTTTTCAAAAATTGCAAAAACGTATTTTTTACTTGTCTCTCAGGTGGTTAATATTTACACTAACGGCAATTTGTTCACATGAATATATTAAAGAGTACATGTGCTGTAAATAATGTCAAAATTTCTCAGAAACTCAACCGAAAACTAGCTCAAAATTCAGCATTTTCAGAAACGCTTAAGCGCCATTTTCTCATAAATGGCTCCAAATTTTGTCTTCGAACGTTGGGAACGGATAGTGCTAATTGCACTCTTAAATACGATGTACAGTTAATTTTGTGGTATTTTTTGTTTTTTCAAAAATTACACAAATGTAATTTTTTGAAAGATCTCTCACATCTTTAATATGCACATTAACAGCAATTTGTAAACATTAGTATATTTGTTGAGTTTCACAGAAAACGGTTGGGTTTTCGAGACATTATTTAAAGCACATGTACTCGTAAATATAATAATGTGAAAAAATCGCCGCTAATGTAAATATTATCGACGTGAGAAACGTGAAAAAATTTACATTTTTTTAATTTTTCAAAAAACCAACCTATACAGCAATATGGCTTTTATGTCATCTGATAGAGTACATTTACCACTATCCCTACCAAAAGCTTAAAAGAAAAAATTTGGAGCCGTTTTTGAGAAAATCTTGTTTTTGTAATTTTTTTAAAATTGCACATATTGTACGCAATATTGCACAAAAACTACTAAAATTTTGAAATACATATGCAGAACAAATTTTATTTGACGAAAAATTCTCTATCTTCAATTTTGTAGTTGGAGAAAGACGCCGAAAAAAATTCAAACTTTCACAATTTTCGAAAATTCAGAGTTATCCGTGAAAATCGGATATATGCCATGTTAATAAGTGTATTTTACTATATTCATACAAGAAATTTACAGACAAAATTTGGAGCCGTTTTTGAGAAAATTTTGAAAACTCCCGGGGGACTTCATATAAAGTACGCCCAAATTTTGAAGAATCTTTTTCAAAATCTCAAAGCTTTGACTAGAAACAGATCGACCAGGGAATATCCAATTTGGAAGAAATCGTACGTGTGGTTTAGGCGCTAGCAGTGTTCACAGACGGACGTTTTCCTTTCAATTGGTTTTTCGGTATCAAGGACCTAGAAAACAGGGTTTCTGGCTACACCACGTGTTAGGGAATTTTTTTTCTTAATTTAGCAACTGGTTTTATCCACTTATTCGTTTTCACGGCCGGGCAATTCATTTTTTTCCGTCGAAAATTGGCCTTTTTTTCGCACAGTATTATATAACTTTCCCTATACTACGTATATCACTCCGTGAACGTATACGGGAAAGTAAAAACTTGTCCTCAAAAGATATTTCCGTTTAAAAATTTGGAGCCTATTTTAAGAAAATGTCTTTTAAGCATTACTGTAAATGCGAAATTTGAGGCTCTTTTTCACAGAAATCTTAAAGAGTTTTCGAAAAACTTCATTTGAAGCACTTCCACTCACAATAATGTACCCAAATCACTTGAAATGTACATATTAAAGGCATGAAAGATATTTCAAAAAAATTGCATTAGTGTAATTTTTGAAAAAACAAAATACAGCAAAATTAATTTAATGTCATCTTGAATAGTGCCATTAGCACTATCCGTACTGAAAAGTTTGAAGAAAAAATTTGGAGCAGATTTCTGAGAAAATGGTGTTTGTATGTTTCTGAAAATGCAGTATTTCCAGCTGTTTCACAGAAGTTTTCGAGAAACATTGTACAACATCATGTACTCGTAGGGTACAAGCACATGAACTCTTAAATGCAATAACAAACTAGTGGTGCTACAGAATGGCACAGACTTTCCCGTATTAGTTTTCTATTTACTTCGCTAGCTATTCGGAATTGCCACATACTCTTTTTTGCCAGCTACCATCTATCACCGCCAAAAGTACATTTTTTGGGTCATTTTCTTAATATTTCGGTTTCCTATTGGTAGAACGAAAATATTAATTTTAGAATATTAAAGAACACAAAAAACTAGCCGTAAATGGCAATTTTCTTTTAAAAATTATGTGCCATTTAAGAGAAAATGGCATTTTAGCACTATTAAATATGCGAAATTTGAAGCTCATTTTCACAGAAAAGTTTTGAGTTTTCAAAATACTTTATTTAAAGTTATTTGAAGCACTTACACTCACAAATATAACAATGTTTACAAATTGCTGGTAATGTGCATATTAAAGATGTGAGATATCTTTCAAAAAAATTACAATTATGTAATTTTTGAAAAAACAAAAAAATAACTCAAAATAAACTTTACGCTATACTAAAGAGTGTAATTAGCACTATCCGTTACAAAAGCTTCAAGAAAAAATTTGCAGCCATATACGAGAAAATGGCATTTCTGAAAATGCCGAAATTTGAGCTACTTTTCACAGAAAACGGTAGTGTTTTCGAGAAACTTTACTTGACGTTATTTAAAGCATATATACTCGTAAATATAATGTGAAAAAATCGCCGACAATGTGACCGATGACCAATAACGACTTGAGAGACAAGTAAAAAAATTTACATTTTTGTAATTTTTGAAAAAAACAACCGATAGACCAAAATGTCTTTTATGTCATTGTTAGAGTACATTTACCACTATCCTTACCTAAAGTTTAAAGAAAAAAATTGGAGCCGTTTTTGAGAAAATCTTGTTTTTGTAATTTTTTAAAATTGCACATATTGCACGAAAACTACCAAAATTTTGAAAAACATTTACATGACCTTTATTAAAGAACTCAATATGCAGAACAAATTTTATTTGAAGAAAAAATCTCTATCTTCAATTTTGTAGTTGGAGAAAGATGCCGAAAAAAATTAAAACTTTCACAATTTTCGAAAATTCAGAGTTGTACGTGAAAATCGGACCTATGCCATGTTAATAAGTCTATTTTACTCTATTCATACAAGAAATTTAAATAAAAAATTTGGAGCCTTTTTGAGAAAATTTTGAAAATCCCCGGGGGGCTTCATATAAAGTACCCCCAAATTTTGAAGAATGTTTTTCAAAATCTCAAAGCTTCGACTAGAATCAGATCGACCAGGGAATATCCATTTTGGAAGAAATCGTACGTATGGTTTAGGCGCTAGGAGTGTTCACAGACTGGACAGACAGACGGAAGTTTTCCTTTCAATTGGGTGTTTGGTATCAAGGACCTATTAATAGAAAACAGGGTTTTTGGCTACACCACGTGTTAGGGATTTTTTTTCTTAATTTAGCAACTGGTTTTATCTACTTATTCGTTTTCATGGCCCGGCAATTAATTTTTTTCCGCCGAAAATTGACCATTTTCTCGCGCAACATTACATAACTTTCCCTAACTTCCAGGAAAGTAAAAAATCGACTCAAATAAAATCTTAGCGTAAGAGGCTAGTCCAAAAAATTAAATTTTTGTAATAACAAAAGAATAGGCCAATATGGCGTTTATGTCATCTCATAGAATTCATTTATCGCTCTCCCTACCTGAAGCTTAGTCCCTGGTCAATATGGTCTCACCCAAAGCTCTGCCATTTTGGAAAACGTTCTTTAATTCTTGCGGTTACTTTAAGAAAGGCAGCCTCAGGCTAAATTGTGATTTTTTTATCAGCACCAATCAAGTTTGCAATTTCTTATTTTCTCAAACTATAATGCATTTTTTTCTCATCTTTTAATAGTTGAGGCATGATGTAAGGAAAAAATCCTTTATAAAATATTCATTGGAAATCATTGATGAACTACAAAAAATCCTTTAAACCCTGGAATGCTCTCTTTGGAATAATGCAACCTTAATGCTCAGCCTGGGTTAGTGACCCTGGGGCATTTTATACACTCAAATGCAGAATATGTAAAGTTTACTAGAAAATGTTATCATCACTTTTTATCATGACAGAATAAACTGTTTCATAGTAATATTTAAATTAGTAATGAAAAATATTTATTTTGTAAAAATTACATACATTCTTCACACAATACTTCCACATGCTGTTTGCACAATAATTTATTGCAGGTTGCACACTGAAAACAGAATTTCTGGTCTGAGGAACATGAAGCATACTCCACACGACCAACATATTTTTTTCATTTGTGGTTGTGCATCCTCTTCCATTTGAGGCTGATATTTTTTTTATTTATGATCGCATTTGTTGCAGTAGGTTCAAAGATTTTGCACATACGTCCATCCAAGGTCTTACAAGATTCATTCAAAATTCTTGAAGAAACTTTCTCCTTACAATTTTTTTGTTTACCTTCTTTTATTAGCGACAACAATCTGGGCATTTATTCCAGTGGTGGTGAGAAGTGAGAAGAATACTAATGTCCAATGAGTTTTTCTTGGTACAGAATACAAGGATGATAGATAGTGTTGACAGTTTAGACTCTCTTAGTGGCCTTATAGGTGAGAACTGTTGGTTTCTTTTTTCTCCTGTTAATTCATCAATTCAAGACTAGCAAGCATTGTTACATAAAGTAATACAACTCTCCCCTTTTTTGGGGACTTACTAAGTAGTACTTACGAGGTAGTAACTTACTAAGGTATTATTTTAGTCATCAAAACCAAATGTGCTAGAATACTTTTTCCAAAAAACTTGATTTTTTTCTTTCAAGTATACCAACAAAAATAAGTTTTTCCTCTCAAGATTCATTGGCCAAAAGCATATGAATAAACCAATTGTCTGTTATGCTTCTGCTAGAATCAACAACTGGCTGAACCATGCATTGCATTATATCTTTCCCAGTGTTAAGAGAGCCAATAGGGCCCTTCTGGCTGCTGTCCAGCATATATTTCAAGATTGTAGGTGTTCATCATGTTGGCATCCACTAAAGAAAACACCTTGATTCCATATTTGGCAGGCTTGGATTTTATGAATTAACTGAATGGACTCTTCCCCAAAACCCTTCCAGCTTTTTGTCAACTATTATAGCACCCGGGGAATAACAGCTTTGAAATTTCTTCACTATATATTCAAATACCTCCCTTATTGGAGCCAAGTGGTCAATCTTTCTTTGATTTAGAGTTAGATCAAACCATATACCCCTCAAAAAGAATTCAAATCGTATCCGAGACATTACACAATTGAAGATATGTAATCCCAATCCCAATGAAAAAATCTTTCATAAAAATTGTATTTGTAATGTATATTTAATATACAATGGAAATCATTGATGAACGACCAAAAACCAACATATTCAGGAGTTCAGGGAGATCGAAGGAGAAGAAAAAACAACAACTTAACTTTCCATGACTGCATTTCAATGCTGTTTCAAAAGCTAACAGAGTGTGTGCATTTATGGAAAAGTCATGACTTACAATTCACTCACATTCACTCTGGATGTGAACATGGCAACAATTTCCAATGCTGCAACAAGTGTGATTTTTTACTGTCACATCAGGGGCAAAAAAGTTGCACCAGTCTGAGTCTTCAAGCTCTTAGTATTGTATGAATTGGAACACACATTAATCTCATAACTACATTAATGTTTTCCTAAAAAATGTTCCTGAAGATGTATCCAACAAGCCAATCTTTCACTTGGTCAGTTTCCAAATTGGGTACAATAAATAAGCAACTATTTGAATGATAAAGTGTTTAATGAAAATCCTCCTAGCTGTGTACATTCATAAAGGATGAAAATCATAATACTATGTACATAAAGAAGTGATTTCTTGAGTGATTTAATTACATGTTTTAGAATAAAAACGTTAACCCTCTTTAAATACCAAAGAGATTTAAATTACTACACAAAATAATGAAGCAAAAATATGATCTTCAATGTACAGGTTGCCAAGATGATTTAGTTTGAAACATCACATGATCATAACTTAAATTTAAACACTGTTTCCCAAAACATCAGGGTCCGTTTCTGCATTTTCTCTTTTCATGGAAATAGAGAAAAATGGGCCTTTAGCACAAGTCTGTTATTAGTGTACTACACGAGTCCAAGTTCTACAACTAAAGCAAGAAATCGCATATAAGAACTTATTTATTAACATCGTGACTGTACACTTTTTTTGTCCTTGCACCAAGGAGAGTAAGATGCCTTCCAAGAGAAAGTTTTCACTATGAAGAGCAACTTGGAGCGCAGCGACACTTGACAATTCTTCAATACATATACACTGCTGAAAAGCAAATTAAGATGTTAGCAAAGTCAATGACTGAAGTGCACTTCTAAAATTCAATGGTTTCTTATTTTGTTAGGCAAGTGGAATACAGCATAATTGCCCGATGTTAAATGAACATACATTTAAATGTACTGAAGTAATGAAGTAGTCTCTTATCCAAAAGATATATCCACATGTGTTGCTGAAACAATCATTTGAAATTTGGAAGCAAGTTTTCCCTATATACTACAAGAAATTCACATCTTTGAATCTCCAGTTGAATTTTCATATTTCACAATGTACAATTTGTAAACTGAAAAAATTAATACTATCTGGATTCTTTCTCTGTTAGATTAAACAAGTGTCCTACAAGAAAAGCCAAGGTTATTAAACGGGACAATTTCATTTTTTAAAAGAACTACTGCATTGTTCTGAGGTAGTAACATTAAACAATTCACTAAAGTTGATATCATAAACAATGGAGAGAAGTTTAAAACAACGTTAGGCAATACCAAAAAATCAAAACTAATCAGGATTCATAAAATTCTTGGTGGACTTTGAAATTTATACAAATACAATTGTACTCTTCAACTTAACATTTCACACTAATGCAAATATAGTGGAATCCTAATAGCATGATTTTCAAGAGACTGAATATTTTCAATGTTGGAAAACTTGTTATTGAGAAATGTTTAATGTCAATTTTACACTTTCTTCTTCAAAACGCCTTAGTAGGGAATAGAAATTAATTTACAGTAAATATAACACAAATACACTTGTGATTAATATAATGACACATAATATGCAGGGAAAACATTTTAACAGAACTTGCTGTTAAGATTCCACTGTACTTCACAATTCATAAAATACATAATTTAATCAAGTTAAGAATGAATGATAAGCTTGAAATAATGAAGTTACTATCACACAGGGCTCTTGGTGAGCATATTCAGAAGGAAGTCTGAGATAAAAAAACACTGTTTTATAAAACGTCAACAAATAATTATAGCCATCTCCTCTTTCTCTCATACATGTATGCAAACAAAATTTGGATTTTTTATACACTTGAGATGAAAAAAATAAATAAAAAGAAAAACAACAACACTTCATTCTTAAATTTCATATCATCCTCTGAACACTAACCATTTCATCGCGACAATGAATGGCTTCTTTCCCTGCTATCATCTCCGCTTGCATGAAAATCACCAAGTCTCTGATGGGGCGGAATTTTGTCAAAGAATGGGTGCCTCAATGATTCTGCAAGTGTTATGCGTGAGCTGGGCTCATAGTCCAACATTCGGCGTATTAAATCAAAAAGTTGTCTATAATCCTCCTCATTGGTGTTAAGGTACCTCTGAAATATGTAATTTTACAATTAAAAACTGAGTAAGAACACAAATGCTATATAATCGCACCATTTTGAAGTTAAATTATTCATACCATGAGAGGTTTACAATAGTCTCTCACATAGCGACCTGCTGAACTATTTGAATCCCAATCCAATTTGCCATGATAAAAATATTTTGTCTTTGTTTTCCGTGCCATCCTGAAATCATAAAAATTATCGTTGAAATACCTATTTAGTTTTCCAGTTTGCATGGACACAAGTAAAAACAATGCTATTCAATGCTAAATCACAATGCTATTTTATGTTCTCAAATCAAAGTCAGTTATCATACAAAATGATTTTATTTTATAATATTATTTTAATATTACTGGCCTCAGTAACATAACTGAATTCCCAGAATCAGCAGACGTACAATTATAATAAACATTAACCATAAGATATCGTATTATGTATTTATCACAAAAAATTTACAACACAATATAGTCCATCTTTAAACAAGAGTATCAAAAATGGATGCAAGACAAGGCAGTATTGCATTTATTAAGTCTAAGTGTGTTATCTAAGAATGAAAATATCGTAAGGGTTTTTTACGGAATTGGAGTTGTGATAGTTTTGGGAAGTCTACCCCAAGTGCCCACAACTATTACTAGTTAAATTTCTATATTATTGTAGTTTCAATTTAATTTTCATAATACTCACAACTCAATTGGGGATTCAGTGACCAATTACTGATTTCATGTCAATTCATATCAAATTACAAAACTGCAAACTTCTTGCATAAATTTAAATATTCAACATACCTGTAAGGAATGGGGCCAAGTATTCTCTCCATCATAGCCAAATGCTCTCTGTTATCATGCGTTTGAAACAAAGTTATACCAAGGTAAAGCTCAAAAATTATACACCCAATTGACCAGACATCACAAGGTTGAGCCCATCCTAATTCTGAAAACAAAATTAAGGAAAGCACCATAAACAAAAGTCAACAATGAAATGTAACAGATCCTAATAAATTAGTAAACTCAACTATATCTCTCACCACCTCCACCATTAATCCACAATAATTTTAAGTATAGAGAAACCTCTAAACTCTGCAAGTGATAAATATCTTAAAATAATTAAAATACCAAAATACTTTTAAAGGTAACATCACACTACTGAACTTATATCTTGTCATTTCTGCTGCTGCAACTATTATTCTAGTTTCAAATAGAATGGGACTTTTGAAAAGTGGGCCTTGTTGACAGGTTCCATGATGAGCTACTGTACACTCAGTAACTGCCAAACAAGTAACATCTCCCAATCACAACTTTCTATTAATTACAGGATTCCATTTATTGACAATAGACGTTCATCGAGAAAATACAGGAAATAGGAGTTGGAACATTAAAAATTCAATACAGTGAAGGAGACCATAACAGTGTTAAACATCCCCCGCAAAAATTTGAGCTTGTAATTTATAATGACATTATCTAAATAAATAATTAATTTTCTGACGAATATTAATATTATTCACCCTCAAAACAAGAACATTTCATTAAATAGCAAGAACAGTAAACTTGTACATAGAAGTTTACATCATTTTAAGAAAATATTTCAGCATCATAATTTGAGACACTCGCTAAAGTTTGAAAATTGTGCATTTCTTAATATTGAACAATGTTAAACAACATCTTTTACAATTTTCACCAACCTTCAAACAGAAATAATAAAGGAATGAAACAACTCATTCAATAAGATTAATTAAACCACAAATTTACTTTGGCGACTGGTATAATGGCAAGCAAGAACAAAATCATACATACCCAAAATAACTTCTGGTGCTCGATAATGTCTGGTGGAAACTATGGTACTATGGTGTTCATGGTCAAAAGTAGCACTACCAAAATCAATTAATCTTACATCTGTTCTCTTGATATGTCTTATATCTCTTCTCTGAAACAAGATGTTAAATATACACATTTAAAAAACAAATATACACACTAAAAAATTAAGCACTGAAAAAGGACAATGGATCAAACTGCATTTATAATATTATGTCTTTGTAATAGACTTCCCGATTAAGACAAGTCATTTATTACAAATCAATTTAATGTTTTAAGCAATTAATTTAATTGTATATACAGTTAAACCCCATTTTTACATTCTCGCATTTTACGTTTTCTTGCCTTTTATGTTATTTTTCGTTGGTCCCATCAAAAAGCCTATATTTACAATAAAACTCAATATTAAAGTGCTTCCCATCTTTTACGCCAATTTTTTTGTCCCCCCCCCCCAATTTTTTTAAGGTAATAACTGATTTTTGAATCAATTTCGGCGGAAGTCATCACATGTAACCCGTGTTTTCAGGTGGTGTTTGCCATTTCCTGTTATTGTATTGCATTTTTTGTAGACATAGAGATTTAGTCTTAAGTCTTGTCTCGTAGTCAGTTTGTGGCGTTTGGTGTGTGTGTGTGTTCGAGGTGGTTGTTGAAGATACATGGATTTTGAAGTTAGAGGCAGCAATAATATGGAGAAGGACAGGAAATGCATTTCATTGAAAGAGACAATAGAGATTTTGCATCTGATGCATTGACTATTGCATGTTGATGTGCATGTGGGAACAAGTGTTCAGTTAACAAAGGAGCTTCAACTCTGTTTCCACATTGAACTCTAAAATTAAAAACAGAACCACCATTGAATTTAACGCAAAATAGTGTGGTGCTATGTCAACAAAAAGAAAATACGTACGGTGATCAGCTTACGAGGAGTTGGATAAACTCGTGGAGGAGTGGTTTACTGCCACAAGAGCATCGGGTATTCTGCTTGATGGCAACCTTTTGTGAGTGAAAGCCCTCCAGTTTGCAGCAAAGTTAGGAATTACTGAATTCATAGCATCAAATGGATGGATTGGTTGCTCGCTTCAAGACCCACCAAAATATTGTTTATAACTCAGTGTGCGGGGAAAGTCAAAGTGTTGTTGGGGAAACAACACTGAGTGGAAACGTGAACTGGCCTCAATTATCCAGGACTATGAAGGAAAAAAACATTTTCAATGTTGACGAAATAGGACATTTTTATAACATTCTGCCAAGTAAGACATGTTTCAAAGGTGCCAAGTGCCATGGTGGGAAGCTCAACAGAGGCTAATTGTTATGTTTATGGTGAATGCTGATGGCACAGAAAAATTGCCACCATTGGTAAATGGGAAATTTAAAAAGCCAAGATGTTTTAAAAACATCAACAATATACCAACCAAATATGAGGCAAACAGTGTGTGGATAAATAGCAGCATCTTGTCTACCATGCATGTTATGGATGTAAAAAAGGGAGCCAAAAATAGGAAGATAATATTACTACTAGACAGATGTCCTGCACACCCTACAGATCTGCAGCTCAGGAGCGCAAAATTAATGTTCTTTCCCCCGAATTGTACTAGTGTTGAACAACCACTGGATCTGGTATTATTCATTCTTTTAAATGGAAGAATCAGAAAACTAGTTGAAAAAGCTATTTATGAACGATAATGGCATGGACTCTAAACTAAAGACCATAACAATACTTGATACCATGCATTTTGTGGCCAAAGCATGGTTAAATGTGACCCCCGATACAATTTTAAATTGTTTCCATAAGGCTGGAGTGAAGTTTGCTGAAGGGGAGAAATGTGAACAGAAACATTTGATGGAACCTGACGACTAGTCAGAAATGGAAGGATCTTCATTTGAATATTATGTTAATGTGGATTCTTAAATTATCACTTCAGTATTACCTACTGTGGTGGAGATAGTTTCTAACCACCTGGAACAAAAAGTTGATGAAGATCCAGATCCAGAACCTGCTCTTCCATCAACAGAAGAATCAACTGATGCTATCACTGTATTGAGGAAATACATTGAGAGTCAATTAGGTGTTGAGGACTCATTCAAAGCATTGTATAGTGTGGAGAGGCAAGTTGAAAAAATATGATTACAGAAAAAGGAAATAAATGTCAATTTTTGATTTTTTAAATAGTGGAAGTGTAATAGAAAGGGTAAAATGAGTGTTAATAAATAATAATTACATAAACAAGTCCTTGCAGTAAATAACATAAATACTCACTTAGACAATTGTTTTTTTACTTTCCTGCATTTTACCCTTTTCCCTTCAGTCCCCTGAAAAGTGTAAAAAGGGGGTTTTACTGTAATTTCAAAATCAATATTTTGGGAAAACCAAGTGTTGACAAGCCACAACTAGCAATAGTAACTGTCTGATCAGTCGGTTTTGAAAATCTTGCGAGATCAAATTACGGCAACCCATTAAAACCAATGCCAACTGAAGCATTGACAAGTGAAATTTGAAAAAGCTTAACACTGAACTCTTATGATTTAAAAAGGGTTACAGTTAACAAAGCTATCATGTACATTAACAGTACCCCTGTAAACATTTCAGAAAAAGTGCCAGTAAACTAAGTACAGGACTTAAGTACTATTATCAGAATGATAGAGGCATAGAGACCATTAACATTAATGAAAAATGTATTTATGCACTTAATGATTATGAAGTGACATGAAACATGGCTAATTCCAAATAGTCTCAGCTCTGAATTAATGATACATAACTTTACAGGAATGATAGAAATCCCTGCAATAGTAATTTGGTAGAGATGGATGCATAACTACAAGCAGTTTGAAATTCTTATCGAAGTGTCTCTCTTGATGCAGTTCATAACGTGGAGCATTTATTTGTATTTATAATAAAAAAAACATGTAATTGTCGGGGCTCTCTACTTTCCACCTTGTTCACTGGAAGATGTTCCTATATCCAATCATGATATTTAGAAATATTTTGCATATCCAGACAGTGATAGGATGTAATTTGGGGATTACAACCTTTGTAATGTATCCAGGAATATTGGCAAACCTAGTAACTTGCTTATGTCTAATTGTGTAGCAATACTGCATGGGAAACTTATGTACTACACTACCCGAAACAACTTTCTTTCTCAACTCTTTTTTCAGTGCAATAACACTCCTAATACTCAAGGAGTTATTCCTGATCTAGTCTTCCTCAAAACAATGTATTTGTATGCATGCTTAGTGATAAAAATTGCACACAAGGATTTTTACCATTCTAGTTTATCGGTTCTACTGCACTGTTAGATACTAATGTTTGTACTGAATTTGATGATTTTTTTTAGGTTTTCGATGTAGTGGATTATAGCAACATCATTATTTGCTTAGAATTACTCCTTATCTACACTTCAGCCAGTAATCTTATATGTTTGAAGAGACTGACTTTTTTACAACGTCCTTTTCTCCTGCATCAAAGCGTATGTACCTAAAAGAGATTAGTCATGCCTGAAATTTCCAATGTGGTATAGCACAAGAATTGAAGACAATCACTTTAAAGATTAAAGCCCTCAAAGAATACAAGCTGATGAAAACTGATTCACTACATCACATTTTTCCAACCAGCAGCAAGTGCAAATTTCTTTCTAGAAGAGATTTTAAGAAGTGTTGTACTTATTTAGAAAACTCTTTCATTCCAAAACCTTTTGGAAATATGTTGGAGGGGAGTGTTTTTTAAAGATTTGTGACCTAGATAACAACAAATGGTCAGGACCTAATGGATACCCTGTGTGTTTTTGGCCAAATGTAAATTTATTCTTTCCCTCTACATTACAAATTCTGTTTAAAAGGTTGTTAACTGAGGGTCTCTTTCCATTGGAATAGAAATATGCTTTTATCACACTGAATCACAAGTCTGCCTCCAGAAATGAAGTTACTAATTACATATCAATCTCTATTCATAATACTATACCTGAGCCTTAAGTGTAAATTACAATATGCAAACTTAAGCCCAAAATGGTCTCTTTAAAAGTGCACACCTACATGGGTTTACGTCTGGACGAAACATTGATAATAACTTTGTTATGTACAAACAGTATATTATGGATTCTTTACAGAAGATCCAAGTTGATCGCATTTAGATTTCAGTGAAGCAGTTGACTATAAATCACAATCTACTCAATCTTAAATTGTTTGAATTACCAGGATCCTCATTAAAAGGTTACCAGACTATCTGCAAGATGGAATCCAGATTGTCAAATATAAGAACTACATTTCTAGAGAGATTCCTGTAATTTCAGATTTCCACAAAGTGCTCACTTGGGCCCCCAGCTCTTTCTAGTCTATCTTAATAACCTTTGCTCAGTTGATAAGTTACTCAATTTTTTGCTTTTTGCACATAAACTTCAAGGCACTGAATTCACTAATGATACTGTAGACTTTCTGCTATTCAAACATGGTATTTGTTAAAAAATCTTCTTCAGCCTAGTACATGTAAGTTCATTACCTTTTCCAGTAGTAGTAATATCTTCAACAGTGCCTATGCAATAAATAAGCTAACTTGTCATAACGATTAGAGACCTAGGTATAATCATTGATGTCAAGATGAATTTAAACAAACTTATTGATATCAATACACCTTTACAACAGTTTGGACTTATTAAAAGTACTATTAAAGAATTTAAAAGTATTATTGCCCAGGAAACTATTTTTTTCCTTGGTTAATCTATCCTACTCTTTGCCTCTCCTGTTTGGTCACATATCAAATTACACATTAACAGACTTGAGAGTACAAATTTTTTAGAATTCTTGAACCCAGAATGGGTCTTTCTGATCCATTTTCTGATCATAATTATATAGGAATTTTATTACATTTACATTAAAAAACTTTACCAAAAACTTTACAACAAACAAATGGATTTCAAGATCCTGTAAACTCATTAACCATGATAACATTGACGAAGTAGATGTGTCTGAATGGCTTCACTAGCATTTTAATGTAAATTGTATTTTCATACATATAAAATCCTTTTGTAAAATTGTGTTTTTATTATTCTATAAATTAATCTTTTGTTTATGCTGTTGATGTATTTCTTTATTATGCTATGATTTAATCTACAATTCTTACAAATATGTAAACTCTTCTTATTTATATTTTTCCTTTACTGAAGCTGTCTTCTACTGAATAAAACATTTCTGTATTGGACTTAAGTCTGAATTTTAAATATATTTAATCAAGAAATTTATTGTTCTGTGTACTCTTCCAGTGTCGAATATTTTTTGTAATATCATTTTTTTAAGGAAATGGGGGAGCAAATGCATCACAGAAATGCAGTTATCAAAAATTATGGATAACATGAAAGTAAAATTTATGTAAATGAAATATACAGCAGGTATATCCGATGAGCATTCTCGGGATTACTGGAAGGTAAGAAATTCTAGTGTTTTGAGATTTCAAAAATATTTTAGTATTGAACATTTTTAAAAGTTTCTTTTTGAACAACCATCAATATATGGATACTTCATGTTTCATTCATTCTTTAAAATGTAGTGTAAAATTTGTTACTGCAAAAAACTTATCTCCAGAGTCCCTATAATATAGGACAATGAAAAATATTAAACATTTTATGAAAAAATTCATTATTTTATCAAGCACCAAAAAAGCAATCTAATCACTTCAAAGAAAACGTTTGAAAAAAATATTATACAAAACACACATGGCCATATTGGATGAAAGGCTGAATTTTATTCAATCAGATTTTGTATAAATTTCTTTCCAACAACCGTTTCAAGTATTTAAAAGAAAGAAAAGAAAAAGAGAAAAAACAGACACACACATATATATTAAGAAATTTAAGTCTCACCTTCTTACTGCTGTATGAGATATCATAATCTGAGTCAACAAAGAGAATATTCTCTGGTTTCAGATCTGTATGTGTAAGTTTGTTGTCATGAAGGAATTTGACAGCAAAACACAGCTGGTATGCAATGTGCCGCACTGCATCGAGGGGATATGGCTGGTAATTGTTGTCTTTCTACAAACAAATAATTTTATTAATAAACAGTGACCATTTTGTAATGCTAAATATAAACAGATAAAGGGTTCAAAACAACATTTGGTTCCCAATAGAATCAGAATATCAAGATAAGTAGAATAACTAGCAGAAGACATAGGTTACATTGGCAAATAATTACAAGTTTGGTGTGCTTTTGAATGCAGCAAACAACACTGCTTATGGAAGCATATCTTTTTGCATCATTGTATCTCTGGGAACTAACAATGAAAGCAATAACAGATAATCTAAGTTTTACAGAAATTTCAACTATCTATAAAGAGTTTGAAAATGTTTACAGACATATCCAAAAACAAATGTCGAAATACTTACTAGGAAGTCGAAAACACTCAGGCCTAACATTTCAAAAGCAATGCACATATGGCCATGGTAGTCAAACCAGTCCAACATCTTCACGCACAGACTGGAAAATAAATTGCAAAAAATATTTACATTGCAGTATAGATATTTTTATTGGCATGTTATATAATTAATTACAAATTAATATTTTGTTTATCATGCTGCTGTTGTGTATCTTTTTGATTAAGCTATAATTTAATCTACATTTCACATGAATATGTAAACTTGGTTATTTATATTTTCCCTCACTGAAGCTATTTTCTACCACTGCATAAAACATTTCTTATTGGACTTACGTCCATTTATTAATAAATAATAAATAAATTGGCAAATGTGCCATAATGTACAAGCAACTTACTGTTTTCCCTCTGGATCCTTTTCAGCTATTTTCTCTAATGCATTAATTTCCAATTTAGCTGCCTCTCTGTATTTTTCTACATTTTTAATTATTTTAAAGCCATTATTTCATCCCTGAAAAATAATTTATCCAGTTTGAATTATTAATTGTAACACCATTCACACTAGTGTTTAAAAAAAAAGTTTTATTAATGGAATGCAACAATGCACATGCTTCTCTTCACAGAACGTAATAATATACATTACTTTCAAGATATAATTTCTTAGATTAAACTCGTCACAACTGTCTCTCAACATGTCTGATAATATTTAGATTACTAAATTCAGAGGAAGAAAAAGTGTTACAATGATTTATCTTAGATAATGTATTTTAACATTAGATGAATAATTTCACCATTAGTCGAGGCACAGAAAAATAAGTCTTATGCAGGGTTAACAACTTTACTTATTTGTCCAGAAAACCACTGCAAGATGCCGGAGGAGAATGGTTTTGAATAAAATGAGTTAGGCCATTTTAGATGGAAAACAAAAATGTGTTCCTTTAACCCAATTTTTTTGCTTCCTTTTGACAAACAATTTTGAGAGTTTAACGAATGTGGGCATGTTCACAGTTCCTCTGCAGCACTAGAAATCCTGTGCACACACATGTGATTCCTAAAACTCTTGAAGTCTTTCATCAAAAGGATATGTGTAAATTAGGTCTCACGGGGTTGTTATGACCAAAACTGCAACCCACGTAACAAACCTGCTATTAATGTGTAATGAATTTACAATATTAAAATATTCTCTTATACACAATGACATGAAATTAAATTTCCACTATTCCACCAGCTCAGTCACAGACTCTTATCTCTCAATAAAATTTATTCCCACTACCAGACACCTTTGAATTAGTCTGAATAAATACAAAAAATTATGGATATAAGTACAATAAGGAAACTTTTCAATTTTTTCTTCAATATTTGCTCATATACATCAGGTAAAGAAAACAAAATGAATTGAACAAGACATTCTCTTCTTTAACAAGAATAGAAGAAAAAATAAAGAAACTAAAGAAAATTGAAATCACAAACAGATGTTTATAGTTGGTTCAGGCCAAATGAAATGTTTTTTGAGAGGTTCTAAAACAGATGACCGAATAACTTCGCAATAGGCTTTCTTTCCACTTCCTAGTGGCACTAAATAATGGCTAATTTAGTTCATGAAAACAAATTGATATGCCAATAAAAATAATTTTGTATGAATTGAAATGTGTAAAAAGCATAAAAAACAAACAGAGAAATTCAAATGTCAATGCAGGGAAGAGTATAGAAGGGATGGTAATCGCATGCTTCCGAACTGGAAATCCGCACAAGCAAAGGGATTAAATGTGTGTGATGCACACTAGGGCTGCACAATGTAGGATATTAGGGAAAAGCTATTGTCCGAGCTGATTTGTAGTCAGATTGAACTAAATTCACTATCAATCAGTACAGTAAACCAACTAGTGATGAAACAGCACATACTTTCTCAACATTAGTAAAAGTTACATAATACAATTGAACTGCAATTTCTGTCTATGAGAACATATCCAAGTCAATGGTCCGCAACAATGGATGCATATTATCAAAAATACAGAGGGCACCAAAAATGAGACCACTACTACTTTCTTTACCATTCTTTGCTACATGAATTATTTTCAATGCGGAAAAAAAAATGAAAGAAAGAAGTTGGAGCCATTTCTGAGAAAATAATTGATTAAAATTTTAAAATTGCCTGTTTCACACAAAACTGAACATGACAAGAAGAAGTAATTGCAGTTGTAGACTCATGAAATTGAAAAAAATGTTGAATTCATGCAATAATTCTAGAATTCATTAAGAAAAAAAATTTCTACTTCATAAGTTTTAAAAGATGCCGAAAAATTGTAGAAACTTGGCAATTTTAGACAAATGAGGATTTTTAATGAAAATATGACTTGCACCATTCTATTACATATCCTTCATGCTATTCAAAAACAAAATTTAATTGAAGACTTTGGATCCTCTTTTTTTGAAAGTACTCCAGGGGATTCATAAAAAGTACCCTACCCAAATTAAAATGTTTCAAATTCAAGAGACTGCGACACAGATTGGGGAATATCACTTTTTGAGAAAATCGGGTGATAATTTTAGGTACTAGCATTCATAGATGGATGTACATTTCGACATCAATAGTATTTTTCTATTTCAAGGACCAACAAAACATTCTGATGACACGCATTAGAGGAAGCAATTTACTATACATAGGAGCAAGATTTATCCACGTTTTTGTTGTTATGGCCCCACAGTAAGAGTTTCTCAATTGAAAATTTGCCATTTTTCCCGCAATACAGCAATACTTTATACAATGTATTCAGTGTTGAGACAGTAAAAATACAATGTTCATTATGACAAACATATGTGATTAAACAAAATTCTTTTGAAAACAAATATGGAAATATAATAATAAAAATACAATCAATAGGGGAGTTCAACCAAGAAGACTTCAGAGAGACCTATCTGCCCCCTTCCCTGCTCCTGTCAACCCCAACTCCTATTGCACACACAAGAAGCAATTTACTAAAAATTCAGTGATTAAAAGAAATTCACAGTGTTTCACCAATATACTCTTAGTTGCATTATAACTTGATATTGTACCTATCTATTTTTCTAATCTTGCTGACGATGCCACTTGTTAATTCCTTTTGATAACAATGGATTAATATTTCTTTATTATTATTATTATTATTTATTATTATTACTATTATTATTATTATTATATAATAACATCTTTATACTATTCACTGAATTCATACAATTTTGAACGATTGTCTTGGTTAACACATTTCTTTTCCTTCTTACATTCATCACCTCTCTTTGCTTTGTCTCCCTTATCAACATATTTTACACTATTTCTATGCAATATTATGTACCATAAAACCAACAAGAATACCCTTTTTCTTTTTTTTCTAGATTTCTTCTAGAATATTATACAAGGAACTGACTAAGAATTCCACCCATCGGCTTTTCTTGAGAGGAATCAAACAAACTATTCATCACCACTGAGTGCAGAAAATGAGATTTAGTTCCATAACAAAGCAAACAATTTCAGACGTTTCTCTGAGAATCTTCTAGATGGATCCAGAAAAAAATGATCAGTTCTTCACCAGGAGACTGAGAAACTGGACAACATATCGTTCGTGACAAAGACAGACCAACGTAAGTTGCTCACTTTCTGTTTAAGGAATTTTTGGACCCCATTATCTTTTGTTCTCTTTCAACTGCGGTTGATAACACCAGATTACGCCTTAAGGGTAAAGAAAATATTTAAATCGGGGGAACATTTGCCAAAGTGAATAAGCAAAAACAAAAATAACACAAAATATATTGAATTTTCTCATTTCCAAGATAGTTAAAAAATACACAAATTAATTGAAAGAAGATTTTTAAATATTTAACTCAACTTAGCAATTTCCCAGCAAATTTTACAATTACATAATATTTTGGTTACCCTGTCCTGGAAATTTTTTTTTAATTACTAGGGGGTGGATTTTGATGACCTAAAACGTTGCCAGAAATGATCAATAAAATGCACTTATGTTTTAAAAATGCCCTAATAGCAAAGAAAACTGATGTAAAAAATGTTATCGAAACCAGCTTCGATAAACAACTCAAGCTGTGGATACATTACTGATGTAATCATGGCTTCTTCTATTCGTTCAAGTAAACTCTGCTTTCAAACTTTGGTTTCGACTGTTCTCTTGTTATTCCGAAATTGCCTGAACCAACAATAGTGCTGATAGGCATCACAGGAACCTTAGATTACATACAATAGCTGGCATTACAATTCCCAAACAAAGAAATTGAATAGGGTACTCAGGAATTCTGTAGAGAATATTTGTTGCATCTTGTAAATGTTTTACCATTAACATGTAAGCAAGTACCATTAAAATCATATTAAAATCAGCGGAAAAAATGCATGGAAAAGTAAACAAAGACTAATAAGTAAAAATCCACAAAAAATTACATATAAAAATGGGTCAATTCCTTTTGCCATAACATAAAATTAATTTCTATACTACACAGAATTGTTCTAAAGTGAAAAGAAAAAAAATTACATTTCATTAAAATTCACCCCCTATTTATTACCGTTCTTCAAATGCATCAAACTACAGTGATTCCATCTGTTCTGTTAACTTCAAAACTAGGCAATAAAATTATTCCTAGAGGTTTTCCAACAAGAGGAGGAAAGAAAAATAAAAAGAAAAGAACAAAAAAGGAAGTAAGTATTCCCCACTATTTTATAAACTAGATATTTATGATTTTGTACTGACCAAGTTGAAACTAAATAGAGTAGATGATACAGCAGCACATACATTCAATATTAGAGAGTTTTTGCACATCAACACTACGATAAGCAGACCAAGCAATTGCCACGTAATGCCGGGAACACCAATCAAGGCCTCTGTAGCAAATAAAGTGTTAGCCTGGCTCAGTTCAGTAAGTGAGACTTCATAATGTACACAAAATCAGTTGACAGTTACATATTTGTTGTGTGATCTTTAGTGTCTTAGGAGGTAAAATTTATCATGGCAGACAAAAGCCAGCTGTGGATTTCAGAAACAGATTCTGCAACAGATTGATGTATACGCTTCCAAACCTTTCAAGAAAGGAGGCCAGTGGGGGAATAAAGAAACCAACATGACTTAGCAAACAGGAAAGACTCTTAAAATAAGCTATGAAACATTCCCAATTTTACTAACTTTCTGATTCAAGGTCGTTGTGATTCTAAAATTTCGTGTAAAATTGCATTTTCTACATTGCCTATATCCATATCCTTAAGTGCACATACTTTAATTAATTCTTCCATTGCAGCAAGCAACAATGTTATCTACATGTACTGGAAACAACCCTTCATGAACTCCTGGTCACACCCAGAGTAACATGAAGTAATCAACACCTCGCTACACTTAGCAATTGCTTTTCTGTTGTTTTCCCAGAAACAAGCATTACAATACAAATAAACTTATATGGAATTTAATAATTTGTATTTCAGGAATATGAAAACCTTGTTTTCCTTTCTTACAGTTTGTTTGATAAGATGGACCACAACACAGAATTCTTGAGAGTTGTTCTTACATTTATTGGGTGACCTTGCTTGATGTCACTTACTCCTGTTTTGTAATATTATCTTTACAATAGCAAATCCTAATGTTCTAATAGAGACATTTCCCAATAAATTTCTATGCATGCCATTTACAAAATGCAGAAAAGTCAACTAGTTCATGTACTTCATTACATTCTGTTGCACTATTGCAAGGACCTTCATCTTTATTACTTTTTTCTATTGCCTGATAATTGTGATTTTACAATGGAAAAATTAATTGCATTAAGAAATATATTACCTCCTGGCGTATTTTATTGTAAACCTTGAAAGAATAGGAAACTACCTTAATTTTTGTTCAAGAACTCGGGCAGAACAATGAATTAATGGACAGAACTCAAGAGTGACCAGTGCCTACTTTACAAAAAAAAGTTTAACAATCTGAATGACATTGTAACTAATAAACTTTTACTCCAGCCAAATTTGGCTAAAACCATTTAGGTCAATTAGCACACACTACTTGAAATAAAAAAATAATAATAATAATAATAATAATAATAATAATAATAATAATAATAATAATAATAATAAGAAGAAGAAGAAGAAGAAGAAGAAGAAGAAGAAGAAGAAAAAAAAAAAAAAGCCATTAAATTCATTTTAAAATACAGTGGAATCTTGTTAGCATGTTCCCGTTATCACATTTTCCTGCTTAGTACGTTAATATTTTCAAGCCCCGGTCCCAATTCCATCATATTATTCATTTACACGTTCAACATTTGTATAGGTACTTTGCTTTGCAGAAGATAAGTTTTCGGGTGCACCAGCACCACACTTACCCCCTAGGCTTATATCACACTAGTGTCAGTTTCTTCGCTGTCAGCACACGATTCACTTAACATGCATCATAGCTTAACACTATCTTAAAGCAAAACGGCACATGAGCGCACAAACGTGTGCTATACCCACAGCTCAAGCAAGACACGCAAGCTACAACATAATGAGTCAAGATAACACATGTTTTCTAGCATTCAACACGCGACGCCTGCTAGACCTTAATGTGCATTACTTTGAATGCTTTTTTTGTGTAATTTAATTTTATTCAATGTCATTTATGAATAAATTAATTCATCCCAGGGATCCTTGCATTAGATTTACGTATCCATGTTTTTTTCTATTGTAGTGACTTGCAGACGGAAATGTGAAAAATGGGTATATATTAAGCATATTTCGTTGGCATGTTTTCCAGCTTAGGGCATTCAGAATCTTAGGATCCTTGAAAAACGTACTAAAGAGATTCCACAGTACTATATTCAATACATAGTATCTTATTTCATGCTTCTAATTATGAATTTAAGAAACAATCATCACTTATCAACAACCAAAAACTTACAAAAGTAACTTTTGAAGCCAAGTTGTATTGCTCTAACATGTATCAGATGGTGATAGTATTATTATCAGCATCTCATCATAAGTGTCAAATTTTAACCTTTTCAGTTGCAGAAATAAAACATTCCCCTAACAATATCAGCAGGTCAGCTGCTCTGAACTGTATATTTTCTAGGCACAAATACTAAACAAGGGTACAAAGCTCTCACTCTAAACACCAACTAAACAAAATAATTCAGGACAATCCACACAGAGCCAACTTCATCATGAGGGCTCCAACAAGGTGAAAAAGCATAAAACAATTAGAGAACTACAAACATCCAAATAAATATTGCACCACACATTAACATCAACAGCACGAAGACCAATTATATGATTCCTATGGTAAAAGATATTGGATTCTAAGAATCCTTTGAAACTCATCTGAATGAGGTGCCACAGGTACACATGTAAATACACCCACAATGCTGTAGGAAAATAATGGTATTGCCTAGCTCGCCAGCAATCCTCCAGAAAAAGGTAATATTGCATTAATATGTCCATGAAAGGGAGGAGGTTAAACTATGGGAAACTGCCAGAACAAGCTTAACAATTTAAACATGCAGTGAAGCAGACTGCAGTTCTTAAGACATAATTCTTCCGCCTGCCTTGACAACTATCCCTACCGGAAGGATCAATATCAAATCAACACAAAATAACAAATAATTTTTTAAAATGCTTTTTAAGCACACTTTGGCATGAAAATATGAATAACGTATATGTTTTCATTTATAAAATAATATTCCTTCAAAAAAGCGGGAGGCATTGCTCCAATATTCCAAATAACAATTGCCTCTGATTACATTTAAAAAAGATTTAAATATTGAAAGTAAAAACTATGATTAAAACCACTTCATGGAAAGAAATATACTACAAGTGATGCTCAGAAATAGATACAGGATGTTTGCAGTACCACCGCATAATTTCTGTATTTTATACAACGACATCAATATATTCAAGACTACATGTGACGATATATGGAGTAATAGTAATAATAATAACAATAAAACGATACTAAATGAATGACCAAACTAAGGCAATGATATTAAAATACAATTCTTAAAAGTTTCAGTAGTAGAAAATAATCTGCACAAAGGATAGTTACATGTTCAACACTTACGTATGCAAGTCTTTAACTTTGACGACCTTTCCAAAGGTGCCTTCACCTAGAGTGGCTAAGATTTTATCTGGAAAAGATAATGAAGACAAGTAAGTTACAATGAATAAAGATGAGTGCTATGACTTTGTTGAAAACCATCAAATAAATAAATTGATCTAACTATCACTTACCAAAATGTATTAAAAACAAACATTAGACAAAATGAATAATGAGAAACAACATGCTGAATAAATTACATTACTTGTGACCATGAAAAATAAACTAATCTTTCAATTAGTTGTGAGAACAAAAGTGAATAGTTTTCAACAAGCATAGCCGAAAGTACAATATATCCTAGTTTAATCCTTTTCATTTTAAAGAATAAAAATTTATTATATTTCCCCATGAAGACCCTGAGTAATGCAAGCTACCTTCTCCATGCTTAAAAGATCCCTTTTCCTCTTTAAGTTTCTTCTTTGCCCTTAATCCTACTGTTGTCTTCTGTCCCCAGTTATATCAAAACATGCCACTTACATTCCTCCCACCCTTTCCCTCCCCACACAGATGCTGAAAAGGAATGTGGTTGTTATTAATGATCCTTTTAGTCATAGATAGTTAAATGTGTCTTCCCCATGGAGTTTGCGGGGATATTTAATGTCTATAGTATATAGATATATACTAAGTTGGTGTATTCACGAACATCGGTCTTGGAGAACGCCGCCATGGCGATAAATCAGGTGGCCATCGTCGTCGTCTTCCACTGACGGTGCCCGAGAGCTCTGCAGTGGTCACCAGACGCCACCAACACAAGTCACATCATCCATCGACGCCATTATACACCGAACAGGACGGGCACGGGCAGGGCAAGACAGGCGCATCCAACACGAGCGTAGTGGGCCATAGAGGTGGATGTGCCATTTCATTGCCGCCAATTCAAACCGAGATGCGAACCCAACAATCAAGAGACAGAGGGGAGAGGGCAAAATGGTTTGCCATGTCAACAAATGACAACAATTGATTGCCATGGGAACAAATAATGTGTTACCAGAGCAATACTACAACAGATGGAGGCAATGGCAGTTGTGTTCGGGTACTTGACAAAAACCTTAGAATACATCTAGATCTAGATAAGAGGGTGAAAATTCAACTACCACCGCAGCCACCAGCACAAATATAAACACAATAATAACAATATTTAATTGCTTTCTTTATTACAGTGTGTATGCTAAGCTGAATTATAGAGGCATTTCTTACCCAAATTTTATTGCAGAACTAAGGCTAAGACTTAGCATGCAGGATTGCTCGAGGTGATCACATGGGTGCTTGCTGTTAAGATCCATACTGCCCTTCAAAAATACATCAAGGTGTGTTAATTTATACTACATTTCCATATTGTGTTAATGACAAAAGTAAATGGAATGAACTTTCAGAACAGCTCTTTGAAAACTTCTGAATTGTTAACAATCTTACATTCAGCTTGCTTCATTCATTCCTTCCATTCAATAGACTCTCACGAACTTAACATTCACACACGACTGTTTGAATAAAACAAGTGCCCTAAAAGAATGTTAGGAAACATTAGACAGATCAATCTCACAGAATTTGCAACAAAAAAAATGAATAAATAAAAGTAACAGTATAATAAAAACAAACTGAATGCAAAGCAGTAACAAATACAATTAACATAATGAAGAAGCATGTGAAATCAGTATCAGAAATCAGACACACACGAGGCAATTATAAATATCTTGTGCAAAGTTCCTCTTGCACAATATTTTTCCTAATATCTGCAAGAATATTATGACATTAGATTGAAGACATCTCAGCATCCACAAATGATGCCATGCAATCTTCAAAAGACCTCTACTTACAGTTGTTACTGCCGTGGTCAACTTTTTGTGCTGATATTTATTAGCAATTGCAGTTGTAGTGGACACCACATCTGCATTGGACGCCTCGCCCAGCCTCGTGTATGCCTCATCCAACGCAGAGTATTTGAGAATTAGGCTCTGAATCTCTTTCCGCTTGGCTTCGCGCTCTTTGATCGAGTCGTCCTCCGCGATGAGGTCGTCCTGGAGGCGCGCCGGCGGCGGCGCGGGCGACACCTCCACGGGGCTAAGGAGCGCCGGTCGCGAGTCCCCTTGCTCGCTCTTGCCCGCGCGCAACAGCCGCGTCGTGGGCCTACAGCGCACATCGCTCTGCCCGGACTTGTGGCGCACGCGGTGACTGTGGCCGTGGCCGCCGCCGCCGAACGCGTCCTCCTGGGCGTCGCGCTCCCGCCCAGCGCCGGAGGCCGCGACCGCGTTCGCGTTCGCCTTCTCCTGGCGCTCGTGTCTGTGGTGGTGGTGATGGTGGTGGCGGTGGTGGTGATGCCCATGGTGCAGCCCCGACGCCCTGTGCTCGCCGTGGCGATAGGGCGTTTTCTCGCGCGGCTGAACGGCGCTCGAAACGTACGGGTACGACTTTTCCGCGAGGACCATCGTAGTGGTGGTGGCGCTCTTGGCGAGCGAATGCGACCCGGCCGCGGCCGCCTCGAGCACCGACTGACGGCCGGCGGCGGCGGAGGCGGCGGCCGCGGCTGCGACGGAGGCCGCGGTCGCGGCCGCCTCTCCTGCGCCGCCGACGCCGCCAGCGTCGTGCTCACGCCGCCGGCTGTACTTGTCCAGGACGGCCGAGTACTTGTCCTCGAGGCGGCTGCGGGTGGCGCCGAGGGCGTCGCTGGCGGCCGAGGGGCCGCGCACGCGCGTCGTCAGCCGCTGGAGCAGGCTGGAGCACGACTCGCTCAGGATCTGCGTCACGCTGGCCGTGGTGGACGAGCGCGCATAGCGGTGGCGCCGCGCGGGGGTCGGGCCCGCCCCCGCCGCCGAGGAGCTCGCGGTCGCCGTCGCAGCTGGCCGCGCCGCCATCCTTTCGCCGTGCGGGCCGCTCCGCTCCGATCTGGTCCACTGTTGACTTGCGCGAGCAGGTGACGACGCTGCCGCCGCCGCCGGCGGTGGCGGTGGAGGCGGAGGCCGCGCTGCGCGGGGCCAGTGCTGGCCGCGAGCCGGCGTTGTCACGTGTGGAAGGTGCGTGTGTCGGGCCGATCTATCACGGCACGCGCCGACCCGGGCCGCGTCGCGGTTTGTGAGCAACGAAGGGTACGCGTCTCACGGGGGTGAGGAAGTGCGCTCTACGCCGACAGCGCCCACGACAACCAACGTCCTGACCAGCCTCACACACGTCGAGAGCAGACGTGACAACGCCGCAACCAGGGATGCAACTAAAGATACTCTGCTCCACTCGCCTTCCTGCCAAATACTGGCCGAACTAAAAATACCACCAAGCGAGCTCTCCGAAAGAATACGCAACGCAGAACATCTCTCACGAATTTGTTACGTAAATTAAAAGCCATTGCATTCGAGATTCGCGGCAAAGATATTTCGTATTCCTCGCACGGTCGATCGGGTCGCGAGGGGGTGCTTCCCTGGCGCGGCCCGCGAGGAGCCCGCGGCGGGCGCCCCCGGCGGCTCCCACATTCGCCGGCGCACAGACGCACACCAAGGCCCGGCGGCGCCACGGACGGCGAGGGCCGCGGCCGTGGCGAGAACAGCACGCGGCCGCGGGCGAAGGGTGGAGCGGACCAGAGCGGAGCGGGGCGGGGCGGGACGAGACGAGCGGCGGACACGAGCCACGGTCGGGGCGAAGCGGGGCGGGGCGGAGGAGCTCGCGCAGGCGGGCGCACAACGCGGGCAGGTGGCCAAACGACAGAGGTCGCCAAACCGACTTCGCTCGGGCCCCTCCTTCCACCCTCGAAAAATAAAAAATCTGCCAAAAGGCACGCACCCGCACGAACAATGGCCTCAAACGACCGCTGGCTAATCCACACGCGCCATCGGTACGCATCTTCCTTCCCGCGTGAAAGGCGCTTTCCTGGAGGTCGTTCACAGCTTAATCACGCCTCGAGCTAAAAAAACGGCCTTGTGGAGAAGCCTGTATAAGGTCATGCAAATCGCGATGAGTAAGCGCCGTGTGTGAACGCAAAAGGCAATCGACATGGTCGTCCCAGTTATGAGCGACATTAAACCCGACGCTAGATGATCACACTTCTAGGAATGCCATATCCTATTGGAAATACGCATTTGGAGAAAAATCTTCCTTTTTTAAGAAATGAATTCCTACAGAACAAGAATATTTTATTGGTAAAAGCAATTCCACGGAAAGAAATATAATACACAAAACTTGAACGGAATATTTTCACTATTATTCACGACAGCCGTTACCTTCTCGAGCGAAAGAACCTCATTTATTTAATGAGAATCTATATATTCCCCTTCAAATCGATCACTATTGTTAACGGGGCTGAAAAAATTTGTTTAAATTTAAAAAAAGCTCGGCTTAGTGGGTATTTTTACTTTGGACAGGGGGAGTGTAATGGGGAATATTTTTAAATTTACTTCATATAAAATACCGATTTTCATCATTCGAAAAGTAAAGTTGAAGTACTTTCAGTACGTACACGCAAGATGCATCCAAGGATTACACTCCACCCCTTTTAGGTTTTAACTCATTTACGGTAACTAATTTTCGTTAATGTTTCTAGGTTTCGGTAGTGTTGTCTTCGTACTTATGTGATGTTTCCAGGCACCCAATTGCTGTGGACTAGAGTCCCATTTATATAGTGAATGATTTATCCCAAGAGGAGGCGATGTTGTTCCCCCGCTAGTGAGATCCAGTGCCGATGTCGTTTTTTGGGAATTTCCCCCTCCAGGCATCTCCCTTGCGGGGCATGGCCACTGCCGGGATTTGGTCTCGTAACATGAGTGGCAGAGCATGTAAAGTTTGTGTAAAGTGTGTAAAGAGAGTCCTCAACAAGGATGAGGGGGGGGGGGGAATGCGAGCAGACCGTGCGCGAAAACTACCGACCAAAGCAACCACGGCCGCTGTCAGTGCCGCAAACCCGGCATTGCCGAGGCCCGACCCTTGGGACTTCCCGGTCAGTCACTGCAGAGAATGGTAACGCTGGCTCTGAGTTAACTCAGCCGGTTTTATTCGTGTGTTTTGAAATTGAGTGAGTTTTGAATTTGAATTTGAATTCAAGTTGTCATTACTAGCTAAATGAAGTTGGTATTCTTGTCCGTTTATCTAAATACTTTAGTTTTCAGTATTGATTTGTACGTGTTTCTTTCCGTTAAAGTTGAGTTTTAAAGTAGTGAGATATAATGAATTTAAACTATGTCAATAGTTTTTACTTTTAAAAAAATGGTCGGTTTTTTGGGGCCTGGGAAAAGTTTAGCGAATTTTAATTGTCAAAATATTTGTCACCCTAAGAACTACGCTGGTCCTGCTGCGCTTTCACTTTCAGTGCATCATCCAAAACACTTGTGTAACCGCCCCAAAAACATTCCCATTGGATGAAGTTCCGAGAACCTGCGACGCAGTAGGATGCGAGCGTCCCTGGTCAAAATAACTAGTCTTAATACATCGAAAGAGTTTTGTGTTTAATAGAGTGCCACCTGGCAGAGTTCCAAATTTGGTCCGATTTTAATTCTGTTATTGTTTTTACGCCAGAATGCGCTCTGCGCGACCAATCGAAGTAGAAAACTTTTCAGCACACAGTAATCGAGCATCAATTGTGTGCAAACTGTTCCTAAACAGGATCTGCAAAGTACACGCTGCTCAACAAATAGGTTAATTACAAATAGTATTTTTCTCAAGCCTAGTGAAGTATACGGGACAAATTAGGCAACTGTTTTTCGTGCACTCTCAAAGTTTGAATCTTCGCCTTTACAAAAAATTCGCACTATTGACGTCCTTCCGCCCAAGAGTTGGCACTGCGAGCGCTCATGGCTACCGAACTCGAACCGAAATAGATGTCTTAATATTCTCGTGCACGCACAGCTGCCTTCTCCGGAAAACACCAGAGAGACCAGTTTAACTCTTTGACCACTACTCTAAAATAATCGTATGTTACATATTCTATTTGTGCACATCTGGTAACACATTAATTCAAATTTCTAATTTTTATTTTTTTAAACATAAGGTAGCCAAAGAAAACAAGTTTCAGGGCTGCCTGGAAATAGTTAACATATTTTAACGATAGAAAGGAAATCCCAATTCACACGAAAAATAACATCTAAGTTACCTCCTAAAAATGAAAAATATTCGCTACCAATCGAGTTTCAAAAGCCAACTAGCAACAACTGCATCCATGTGTTTTCGATCAATCCTCGCCTGGTATCAATTTCGGGAGAACCCCTTAATGTCTGCCCCGCAAGACAGTGTCCCTGGGACAGCCACCTTTGAAATCTACTTAACGCACATGATTTCAGCATTTATTTATTTATTTTTTTTTTTTTTTTTGTCGCCAAGAATCAATTCTGATCTCCACTCTCGATTGCTCAGCAACCCAATGCCGTACCCTAGCAATCGCGAATTCAGTTATTCCCGTGACCTTCAAGGTCATCCGTGAAACCTTGCCCCCGATGTTACACATTCAACCTTATTCTCGTGCTAGACTATTTCGGAAAGAGTATCCTTGCCACTGCAGAAGGGCGGCGAGACTGAGAATGTAGGGAAATTTCGTTAGAACAATTTCCCTTTCATACATTTTTTAAGCAGTGTTAAGGGCTTAAGAGAAATTACCTATCACGCACAATGTTGCTACATAAAAACTAATGTAGACAATGTAAATATCGCAGGTAAAAACTTAATCAGGATTGCAATTGCATTATCACAGAATTGAGAAAAAATAGGTGAAGCTTTCTTAATGTTTGTAGATACCCTCGTTATATTGCAAAGTAACAATTAACGAATTTAAGTGGAGTCCTCTGTCGAAGTGAGCACCACCACCACCATACGACAGAACAATTTGATTGTGGATCAAACATAAGTCCACAATTAAGGTAATTTTGATCGCTAGTGACTTGCTGAGTGTTTTTTTAGGTACATTTAAATGTCAAAAAAATGTCCTTGTGGATTTTGTTTCCATCCTTCACAAGCAACATAACGGAAAGATTACGAATATTATTTTATAGGAAATACTCAATCGTCAGCAGGGGCGGATCCAGCCGGTATTTTGAGCGGGCTATAATAGATTTTTGTTAAATTATGAATATACTTGTTATATTGTATATTATTTTTGTAGTGTATGTATATATGATACTATACAATATTTTAAAATTATTACATAAATCTAACGAATATTTAAATCAATTTTGCCAAAGAAAGGGAGCAAAGGAAACTCTAGGCCTAGGGCATGCCCCCTCCTCCAAGGATCCGCCACTGACCGTCTCACAGACACTGCTTAAAGGCGATCTAGACTCTACAGCTTCCATGGGTTTGGCCCGGGGGATGACGATGTGATGTGCGAAGTTGCCAAAGCGCCGAGAAGGAAAACGTTGCACCGCCTCCGATGAGAGTTTTGCCGACGTCGCAATCACCAACTCCGCCTCGCTTCGCGTGGCAACATGCCATCCACAGTGGCTACCACAACAGTGCCTTGTTGTGGGTGGCCACCACCACCATCTTTCGGTTCCAGACGAGTGAGTTAAGGCGCCAGAGTCCTCACCAGATGGCTTTGTGAAACGCGTGTCAACTCTTGGAGCCACTCGTCCTACATTCGGATTTCTTTATTCACTACGGAATTTGAGTTATCTGGTGCACTACCGCAAAGCGATTTTCTGTTCAGCCAACCTTTAATTGCTGCTTGCTTTCAATGAATGGCACATAAAAATATTTTACCGGTAAATTTGCCATACAACGGCCTCAAACGCGAGATAATAAACAAATGTCGATTTCTTTTGTTCTTCCTCGTGCCAGTTTCCTTTCAGTACATCGACGTACATTTTGCTGACAAGTGCTTCTCACGATCTTTCAGCATTTTACAGTCTGAATCACGATACTAATATAAAACAAAGGAAAATTACCACTACGACTCCAAGCCCCGGCGAGAGACGATTGTGACACTCATTGCTAATTGCCTTTTACTTTACGGCCCGGTAACACTCAACGCGTCAAACTTAATCATCCATTTCATTCTGGTATAGTGCATCGATAAGCTAATTCAGTTCGTCGTGAATGTAAACAACGCAAAGTCAACCGTACTATGTAATTAAAAATAAGAATTAGAGCTACTTTAATATAAAATTGTTTTCAGACATCTTTTCATAATATATTTAGTATTTTCCTAGTCAAGATGTCCACACTTCTGGCAGTCGTCCATATCGACCACGTCCACTCCTCAACGTGACCTGACCTGAAACGTTTGCGAAAGAAACACTCACGATGTGCGTTAAGGGCTACCCTTTACAAGCAATTAATTTCCTATACTAACAGTTGTGTAATACTAGTGACCTATTGAAATCTCTCGTTTGATGGAAACAATGTACAAAAACAAGAGTTTCATTGAGCTATCACAAACTGTACGGCCGTCTGACTTCAAACTATTTAATACTTAATTTAACTCCCGAGTTGCTTGGACTGAACTCTGATTACGCCAATGGGCCACAGTGCCGCAAATATTTTTTTCTTTCTCGCATATTACTTACGTAGTAGAGACAGCATTGTAATGCCCAAAACTGCTATTTTTCGACAGAAAAACTCTTACTGTGAGGCTGATACCGAAAAATGGATAAATCCAATGGATCCAATATGGGGTAAATTACATCCTGTATCATATTGCGTAATCAGAATCCGTTTTGTGTACCCTTGGTACAGGAAAATTGATTTGCGGCTACACGTTTTGTACTTAATTTACTAATACAGTAAGTACGTGCTGTTGAAGCACCAATACATTTCCGTCGACGGCCGAAAACTATAGTGACTTCATACCATTTAACACGGTATCCTCCTTTCTGCGATGCAGAAAATAGGGTCGCTAAAGTGAATGTAACTAGAACTCTTCCTTTCCTAGATTTTAGTACCACCAGATATAAAACAAATGCGATTTCGACTTCGTATTTTGAAACTGCTATTCGATGGATCATTTAAATAAATTGTAATTATTACCTAACCTAACAGTGTTTTCATACAATTAAAATACTTAGTTTTCAAATAGTTGCATGCCACTAGATATTTCTAATATGTAGGGATTAACAGTGGGTTCATCTATCCATGTGTCTCCATTTCCGAGTAGGTAAAGGCTGCTCCACACACTGTATGCGGCGAGCAACGAACGACTGCTCGCAGAATCCCGAAGTGTGGATGCTATTTGCCGAACGACAAACATTGTGCTCGATAGCGAATATTCGCCGAGCACAGCAGCTTCTCGAGACTGAGCGAGCAGTCTCTCGCTACTCGGCAAATTCCGAATGTATATCCGCCTTAATATGTAAATATCGCAAATCTCTAATTGGGGAACTAGCCACCTACCTAAAGGAGCTATATTGGGGAACTAGCCACCGAACCACTTTATCGGCATTTTATATTTTATTTCTCTCGGTATTTATATCTCTAATCTGGTTTTCATCACGTCATGCAGATCTTGTAAATAAATTATTAATGGCGCATCAGCAGCCAATGATGAATGTGGGATGCATTTGGTAAAAGTGCATAGGAATTATGTGACAAGTTTTCGCGATGGGGCGAACTGACGCCATGACGTCGAACCACATCTCAAATTTGCACTAAACGCATTTAAATCCAACCCAACGCATGCTAGTCAAAATCAAGTCGAGACATCCTGCGCAGATCTTTTGGCGCGGTCTCCGCGATCCAGCAGAAAGCAGAGACTGATCTAAAAATACCCGCGTGGAACGGCGAAGGATCGGGCGAGCGGCAGGGCCGCCGCTCCGCTTCGGGGGCGCGTTTAGGCTCGCATCCGCCAGGCCGCGCCCCCACAGGCGCAGTTCGCGCGCCCGCCGCGGGGCGCAGCCTCCGCCCGGCGTGCGCGCCGCGCCACCTTCCCCTCACGCGACACCACACGACACACCACACCACACCTGCAAACGCGCGCTCGCCAAGCACTCAACAGCCAAGTGCGGTGTCAGACAGGGAGGAATTGGTTAGTGCTGACAAGTGGAGTGGGCACAAGCGTACTTTCTACCTCCGTCTCCATACATGGGATCCACGTCCAGAGGGCGTGCGGGACGCTCCCTCGGGCGCCTTCCAGCAAAGGCCACCAAGAAGTGTTATAGGCAGCGGCCTGCGGCGGCAGCGGAGGCGGCGGCGGTGGCGGCGGCGCGAGGAGCGGGTGCGGACAGGCGGAAGCGATGACGGCGGCAGCGGCCGGCGGTGGCGGGACAGGTGGCGCGAACCCCGGAGCCAGCGCCGCTGCAGGGTGCTGGTACTGGTAGTGGCAGCAGAGCGCGGCCAGCTGGTCGGGCGCCGCCGGCTCTCCAAGCGCGGCCGTAGGGCCGAGCGGGCCCTGAGGCAGCGGGGGCGGCGGCGGCGGTGGGTGCGCCCAGTTCGCCTCCATGGCCGCGTGCACGAACAGGGGGCGGCAGCAGGTGCGGGTTCCGTGCGGTGAAGCGCGGTGCGGTGCGCTTCGGCTCGGCTCAGGGCGGAGCGCGGGGCGGCGGCGGTGGCGCGGCCGATGGCGGAGCTCTCATGGCACGCGGCATGTGGGCGGTATACGCCACGCACTGCCCGCCGCCACCGCCGCCGCTGCCGCCGCCAGTTCGCCACGCGCTGCAGTGAGCGAGCGCCGCAGCAGGCCGCTGACGAGGCGCGGGCGAAAATAGCGCGCGCGCTCTCCAGAAATAGCGAGGCCAGCGCCGGCGGACGGAGGAGCGCGGCTGGACCCGGCGAGCGCGGCGCCGCGCGGACAGCGCGCTAACTCGCCGGCTTCCTGGTTCCCCGCGTCGCGACCGCCGGCGCGACGCGCTTTCGCCGCGGATACACGCCTACGCGCATTCCGGCTACCAGACGCCTCGATCGCGGGGCATGCGGGCGCGAGCGGAACGATCGAATTACAGAGACGCTCGGGTGTCGGCCTTCGGGAGCGCGAAGCCAGGGCTAGCGAGGACCGGCGGACGCGGCGTGGCAGTGGCGCCGTCGGCGAAAGCAAAGGATCACAGCCGTCGGCGGGCCTTCCTAGGCGTCGGCATGCAACGAACTCGAGCGCCGCGCGTACGCAGGCACAAGGAGATGCGCGGGTACCTCAACGTGTGAAAGCTCGTTCCGGAATCTCACGCGCAGCAGAGCACGGAGCACCGCCTTCATAGAATTCCACGCGACTCATGGTTTCGAACGCGTTTACTTACAATTGGCTTTCATGTTTCACGATACTTCCGGAGTCAGGTTTGCATCTTAAAAACATCAATTCTTATGCTACATTTCAGCTGGATATGCATGCAACACTGACCTGTCGAAAATAGTCGCATCAGAAAGCTATGCCAAAAATTAAATTCAAAGCGAAAAGTCAGTCACGAATCACCGTCACGGGCTTTCACTCGTTTGTCATCCATTAGTATTGAGGTATGAGGTAACCATTGCACATTTATTCATTACTTATAATTGCTCGGCGTCCATAAAGCTGAAAAGGAAGTCAGTCAATTTAAAAGCCCCGTCGTCACGAGTGACCATGCGATGTCACCAGGCTTTCCCCTCAAAGGGTCCCAGGACACGTTTTTCAGCTTAGCATACACACTGGGCTGCGGCGAGGCCGGCTGGGCTGGGCTCTGCTCGCCTTGCCTTGCCTCGCCAGGCGGCTGGCGGTGGCAGCTGCAAGCACCCGCGGGGGGGGAGCAGGAGCGGGGCGTGGGCGGGGGCAAGGGCGGGCGGCAGGGAGAGGCGGGGCGGCGGCCGGGCGGCGCCTCGGGGCTCACCTGACTGGACGAGTACGAGCGGCGGCTGTGGTCGGGCCCGTCGCGGTGGCGGTGCGCGTGGCCGTGGTGGCGGTGACGGTGGCGGCGGTGCGTGGACGTGGGCGACCGCCGGTGGCTGCGCTTGTAGCGCCGCTCCGCGCTCGTGCCGCGCTCATGCTGCCGGGAGCGCTGCGCTCGCTCACTGCTGCGGGACAAACAGCGCACAAACGCACGTCAAACGCACAGCCCCGCCACAACAGCAGTGCAGTTCCTGTCTCAGGGCACTACCCTAATGCCCAATGCTTTCCAGGGAACAGTTCTCGAATTCCCTTACTTCCCGTCAAGAAGGGACGCCGCTTACAGAGCTCCTGGAATATAACTTTAATGGGATTCTTGTTTCCAGCTAATTCCCAGCGATCTTGAGAGTAAGTGTTCAGTTGGTTCTTTGCTTCCGGAAAGTACATATAGCTTTTCTCCCAAGCGCCCCGTGCAGGGCTTTCTGACTGATGAAAGTATTACAGTTAATATTAATATTACTTTTTGAACAATCACTAGCAGGATTAATCTAAAATGTGTGAAATTCTGAAACTTTAGATATTCTGGAAAACCTGAATCATAGTACACAATGCAAAGAAACATACGCTTTCCGATTCTTAACTTCTACTTTCAACGATAAACACACAGGTGGTAAAATTTTCAAAAAGTAACTCCCAAATGTCTTTCTTAGGCTTCCACATTTTGTCACATATTCAAACAATCAATGTACACAAGACAACATTCTTAAAAGGAATCTTATTTTCTGCACAACAAAGTTCTTCAGCGGAGATTAAAAAATATTTGTAATCTTCATTTATAAGTAATAAAATAATGTATCTGAGCCTACGATCAAGCGATTCGTTCAAACTATGATCATTTTTGTCACTGAAGAGGATGAATATCCAATATTTTAAACTATCGAGATTCTAAATTATCAGACATTGACGATGCCATTTTACTCCTTTCCATAACTCACTAATCACCGAACAAATTATAGTACGTCGAATTAAAAATGAAGTAGAACTGCAACAGAAAGTATGACCATATTCTAGTGCAGCGAAGGGGATAACTCATACAGCACGCAATAACATTGTAGAGAATCTTCAAAAGATATCTTTATGGACGAACATAGATGGCATGGACGAACCAGGCATAATTAACAAACAAAAAACGAGCGGGCAACGTCCAAGAGGCATGCTACCAACCGAGGTGATAACGCGAGCTCTTGCGCTGCCAAGAACGACCGACCATGAGAGCAAGGTCTGCTGGAGGCAGAGGCCAGATTCCTGCAACGAAAGTGAAGGTCGTTGACGGAAAGAAAGCACAGCGGGACTCCTTCCCACATTCTATCGATCATATCGGCGCTTCCAAATTAGAACAGCTGCACAATGCGTTACCGATAAATTGTGACACTTACACTCCGGTTGGGCACATGACGAGCGGAAATGCACTATTTTAAATCATTTAAATAGCATCATCTAAAGTAACAACAATTCTATGTTTTTCTAATGTGACTGACACTTGCTACCACCGCCACCTCCCCGTACACCGGCACACTCCCGAAACACGTAGGCACATCGCGCCACGCTACTTCCTACTTCATCGAACTGATCCGACGGCTACACGCTTCCCCATGTGCGAGCACGGCTCGCTTGCGGCGAGCGACACCCAGGCACCGCGGAGACGGGAGCGGGCGCGGGCGACTGACGGGCGGCCTGGGGCCCGGGCACGCGGCCGCGGCAGCCCGGCGCCTCCGCCCCATTGGCGGAGCACCCAAGGCAGCGGCCGCGCCGGAGTGGGAGAAGCAGGGAGCACCGGTGCACGACACGAACGAGCTCCGCGGGCCCACGGCGGAGACGCCGCCGCCGCCGCCGCCGCTACTTTCCTCGGCGAAGGCCTACACCTGCTCATACGGTCGATCGGAATTTTTAACGGGGCGAGAGTGCGCTGGATATTTCCAAATTCCCTGCATTTTACGAGCTTTCCTGCACTGACAGTTTCGATTTGTTCCGGACCCGACAATTTTCGACCCACTTACTAGATAGCATTGTCGGCATTTAATGTTCACGACAAAGAACAGGTACTAAGAACATTCAGTTAATTTCATAAAATCTAGGAACAAACTTGGTAAGTTTAGTAAACATCTCATGAAATAGATGCCAGGAGTGAAAATTGTGCAAAATTAATTTTATAATGATTTATGAATAATTTCATTTAAGAATCATCTTTGATTTCATAATTTTCCACGAGCTTTAGTAAAATTCCCTTACATTTCCAAATCTTGGAATTTACATGTAAGCAACATTATTTCAGTAAGCTCTACGGATGCCACAAACAGCAAAATGGGTCCATACGCGAACAAACTCAATCTCTTCCCACTGGTAAACATTTATTTGCACTCAACGAGCCCAACCAAAAAGGTCTTGACGCACGAGATTACTTATATTTTGTTTTAGACATCGAGCTCGTCATTCTTGGTTTTCAAACATATCAATAATACCCGAAAACAAAGTCTGGGACTGTTCTTTTCGAAGATTTATAAATTCCCCCAGATATGATCTCAACTATCATTGCATCACCATCGGAAATCGTGGGTATTACACTTCAAAATTAATGGAAAAATTAAGAGCGATACGGTGTAAATTGGAAGAATGGACTTCAAACGCGGACAGGTACTAAATTAATCCAACATGTGGATTTTTTGGGTGCACGTCAACACGGAAAACTTGGCCAACCACCACAAACCTGTAGATTTCTATCATTTTACGTTTTATTGTTTCTATGTTTCACCATTATCTAATGAAATTCTCAATGAAATTTGTAGTGCATTCCGAAACCATTCTATTTGAAGGGTCAGGTAATTGCAAGGCTCAGGTGCGCGCATCTGTCATTACCTCTGAACAGTATTTCAAAGTTACTTCAAGGCAAAATACTGCTCCGCTTGAATTTTAATTACTGGGCCAACAACAAAAAAGTAAATCTCTGACGAGTTAATGATTTTATGTAATCTATACTCACATTCCATAACTCTCACGGAGGCATTGTCCACTGGCAGGTACAATTCTAATGGATGTCACGCTTTCAGACTCTGGTGGCTTCCGCTTGCTGCGTATAAGATGATGCGAAAATAAACCACACGAAAAGGTTACATTGTACGAGTACACACACCCAAACAAAGAAAAGAATCACTTCACAATATATATTTGCACTGTTTACAACTGTAATCAATAAGACGCCCGCGAAGTCAAATACACACCAATGAAATTGCAGTGTCTGGTAAGAAAAGTCCGATTCGGAGGGGTAGCTAAAGGTTTAACTTATTATCCGGACGAAAAAAAAAATGTCAAAAAGTTCTGATGTATCTCTATTAACAGCCGAAGACACGCATTATGCGAAGTAGGTGCATGCTACAAGGATGCGACATCGCGTTTAAATTTCTGAATTGACCAAGTTCTGAGATTCAAAACAAAGTAAGATGGAAGCATCTGCAATATAATTGTACTAATCGTTTTTCAATTAAAATACCGATAACTTTTTAAAAGACCTAAAACAGAAGACTGGGGATCACAGAAAACTAGTAACACGATACCTACAAGCGCGGAAACCAAGTGCATTTACGAATGGAAAATTATGTAAAAGACCCTTAAATAGCAGTGAATTTGAGAATGAACTGATCATAAACACAACGTTGGTCCCATGGAAAGACCAAAATTACTCAATTAGCTCCAACATTTCGGGTTTAAATGACTTCAAAACATTCATTTATTTCTCCATCTTACGCAATGTCTAGGTTGCTATTCAATCAGAATTAAAATTACCGTAGATATTTTTTATTAATTTTGTTGCCGTGAAAGACGAGTTAATTATTATAAAACTAGCAAGTTTCTCGAAACTTATCTTGTATGGTTGCCGCTCGTGGGCTACATTCACGATGTCAAAGTCCAGACACGAATAAAAAATTAGCAATCACGTGATAACTATTCTTTGGAATTATATCGAGAAGTTTCATAAACATATTACGGATATCCCGTTTTCACTACACACGGATGAGGAAAAAACGAAAAAATACAAGGTCATAATAGGATACAGTAGAAAGGAAACGGTAAGGACTTCTGCAGAGAACGCTGAATAAGAGGTGGCCAAAACAATTATATGGAGACCGCCGTAAAGACGAGTGGCGGATGAATAATATTGCGAATAGGGAATCTGAAATTCGATGGAAATCAATTTAACTGCAGAAGATATAGAGAACAGAAAAATGCTCAAAAAAAAAAACAAAAAAAAAACTGAGGAACGTAGCCAGATGTAAATCACTCGGAAGTGGTGCTGTTGTAGCACCGCTAACAGATCGGCAATACTTATTAAAATTTTCTTAGCTACCTTATTCACTTAAAGCTCAACATTTTGGGCGTTTTTAAAGGGAAATAGTAAAGACACTAGTGTGGAGTAATGTTTTTCTCATTCTCAGCAATTTTTATACCGTTCTTTGATACGTACAAGGAGAAATTTTAAAGAAAAACTTTGCTCTCAGTTTTTGAGAAAATTATTTAAAAATTGCCTTTATTTTAACGCAACATTACGCGAAAACTACTGGTATTTTCAAAAATTGAACACTGACCTATTTCACGAATTCTTTAAACAACATGTCAATAACAAAATGTTATGGTTGTTGGAAGACGCCGAAAAAAACTGAACTTTTGCAATTTTCGAAAAATCAGAAATTTCAACGAAAATGAGAGACGCGCAATTTTTTAGAGATCTTTACGCTATCCAAGAAAAAAGTTTAATTAAAAATATTGGAGGCATTTTTGAGAAAATTTTGAAAATGTTGATGCCTTATCAGCATTAAGATACTTCCATTCAAGTCTGAATTGCTTGTAGACGGAAAGAAAAAGAAAGTATATACTTAAGCTTACTGAAATTCTATAATATTTCAAAATAATATTCCAAGACAGCGACATTTTTAAAATAATTCCATGTGTCAAATATTTTATTATAAATTGGTTCTTTACTTAATATCAACATTTTAGAATAACTTATTTTAAATTAAAGAACACACTGCAAAAATTGACAGAAGTGCATTTTCATTAGTCCCACACCTCTTGGAGAAATCATGAGGAAAAAGGATTTATTTAAAAGCGAGATTACAACTTCTTAACATTCACGTGTGGCGGTTCTTTTTCCTGGAACCAACATGTGCAGAACACTGCGTTGGACAGGCTCAAGGATGTTTCATATTCATAACGAAAGCCGAAGGTCGGAGCCTTGCCTTAGCGACGGAGCGAATGGAGTGGTTCTTTATATTGAGGGCACCTCGAGGGCGAAGGGCAGGGAGAGATAGGGTTGCGAGTGTAATGAAGAAAATCCCTCTTCCGAGATGACAACGAACAGGCAATAACGTATTGCATTCTAACCGAAGTCTGTCTAGTTTTACGATGCAAGCATTTGAGAAATTATGTGGACGAAGATTTCCCAGGAACGATACCATGTTTATTTCACTATTGATGAATACATTGTTTCGATTTGGGTTCACTCTGTCTTGTACACTGAAAGTAAAAAAAGTGTAGGGCGCACTTTTACCCGTTGAGACACCACACTCATTCAAGCTAAAGGATTCCTGCTCTTGCAACAATGTCTAGGGGGGGCGCACTTTATACCCGCCAACTGTAATAACAAATACTATATTACCACGGTGACTGCGCTTCAAATGACTGCGCTACTAAGTATCAGTTTGGACTGGAAAAGCCGAACTATTGTTTTCAGAATATTAATAGTAATTATGTACAAAACGACAAAACACGGTGGGCACAATATAGCACTCCCCACCTAGAAATGCGAGGGTTAATGCCTAATCTTGTGTTAAATTTTGAGCATTTGAAACTTCACGTTGATCAGAAAACTGTTTCGTTTGTTGATTTAGTCTTTTGAAATACAAATCTAAAACAAAATTATTTTCTAGTTGTAACTGGAAGTCATGTTACTCGGTTTCCTTTAGTTTTAGGGGAAATGAGTCTGCGTCCTCTTTGGAAACTAAGACATTCCAGTTTAGCAGACACCTCTGGTGAGTCTAGTAAGGTCCGATTAAATTAAGGTGATTGACAGTTCTGTGTGACGTCAGGACGCCTCTCCCGTTTCCATGGCAGCTGCCAACCAGAGAGACAAAACGTGACGTGTCAGGTCACTCAGTTGCCACTGCCGAACACGGGGAACATTTGAGCATCGCACAGCGACTTTCCTGCCGCCGCGCCGCCCGCGTTTCTGCCTATGCTGCGCGCGCAATGTGGACTGTGTTCTGATGAGTTGCGTTGAGGTTAGGCTTTTGTCGTATTTTTTGAAGTGTGTGTTTTCGTGCCCGGTAACACGTGCTCAGTGGTTTGCGACCTGGCAACGTCGCTCCCCTCCACTCACAAATGTCAATCACCTTAATTTAATCGGACCTTAGTTTTGAAGATAATTCACACTTCGAGAACTTGTTTGTGGATATCAACTGTGCGTTAAGTAAATACACTGATATTATCTAGCATCATTGGATTGCGTAACTTCAGGCGCTTTTTCGTACCATTTTAGTTCATCTTTATTTCATTTCTAAATTCGAGTCACAAACGAAAAGAATGTCGGTAAAGTTTACTCCTGCACCTGCGTCGATTTGTTTTGGGTACATGCAGTATCCAGCCCATCTTCAATTTTTCCTTCCTCGCCTACCGTTTTAGCAGTGTCGAGAAAGTATTGTAATGTTGAAGGTGGAAACGGCGATTTTCGACAGAAAAACTATTGCCGGACCCTGGTAACGAGTAAGTGGATGAATACATGTTATAAATTACTTCCTCTAATACATTGTGGAGTCAAAATTCACGTCTTGTAGGGGTTTGATGCCGAAAAGTCGATTGACGGCAAAACATCTGTAGTTGTGTGGTCAAAATCCACGTTTGATTGGTCCTTGATACAGAAAAATCGATTGGCAGCAAAACGCCCGTCCGTGAACAACGCTAGCGGCTAAAACCGGAAGCAGGATTTTCACAAAAACTGATATTCCCCGATCGATGCCACTTATGACGCAGCCCCTTGAATTTGAAACATTTTAATTTTGGGGGTTCTTTACATGAAGCTTTAACATTTTATAAATTTTCTAAAAAATTGCTCTAAATTTGTTTATATCCTCTCTAGTGCAAAAGCAGCATAAAGAAATAGCATAGATCGCATTTTCCTGGCATTGCCTCAATTTTCAAAAATTGCGAGTTCTTTTCACGTCGTCCTTCAACTACTATCGAAAATTTACCTTAAAAATGGTAAGGTTCAATTCTTTCGCAAATGTCACTAATTTCGTAAATGCGAAATTTTGAGCGCAACATAGGCAATTTTTGTACTTGAACTTCCTGTACTTCTTTTCCTACAATCATACTAAGAGTTATTCATTTATCAAGAATTAGTAATTAACATAGCAATTTAGTTATTTATCAGGGCTTTATTTCACCCGCCGTAGCGAAACAACGGGAACAACGCGACACCAGTTTGAAATTCTGGGAATAACTTTTTTTGTTGGATGGGATGGGGTAGGATAAAGAGGCTTAATTTACCTAACGTTTATGTTACAATCTCTCTACGTTTAATAAAATTTTACATTCAACTAAACTGAAGTCATGAATATAATGTGTGCGCGCGATGTGTGGACGTGTTCTGGATGTTTAATTCATTTACGAAATTATCCTTGTCTGTATAACGGGCTGCAAATATTGGAACAATTGAGACTTATTAAAGGTAGTAGTATTGACTTATTAAAGGTAGTAAAAACTTCTTTTGTAGAAGAAAGAGCTACTTTTCCTGACTAGCGAATTAATTGCACTTGTGTACAGCAGGCGCTTCGTTTTAATTTGTTTGGGCTTTCAAGTGATGGCTGTAGTGAGGGCATAATTTTCAATATGATTTAACCATTCCCAACAATGGGAGAAAGTATGTGGCATGCGGGCCACCAGTTGGACAGCCCTGATTTAGGCAGTAGTGTCATAGGAAGGCAGAAAAACTTTTTTGGTACCAGCGACATCCAAAAAGATTTCCGTCACAATTTTAACATCAATATTTTGCAACATTGCAACACTTCTTTACACTATGCATATAGGAAAGTAAAAATTGGTTTTTATTCAATGTGAACAGGAGTCGCTTTAAGAAACCCACAAATAAAATATTCCAATTTATTAAACCGTTACTTCCGCACTGCAAGGACTAGGCGACTGCCAGTTCCAACTTCACACACTGAACCATCATCTGCAATAAACTCTGCAAGACATATCACACCGCCAGTGATCTATGCATGTGCAAACTGTGCAACGAAAAGTTTACCAAGTATCATGTGCTTCCATGCAAGGAAAACAACAAAACAATTACGGAGGTCAGCTTCGAAGACTGAACTATAAACTCCATGCACACTTGTGCGCATTTCTTAATTATTATAACCATCATCTACATGATTTTCCTACATTCCTTCTCTTGGGTTGTAGGTAGCCGATTTCGCTCCATTCTTTCTAAATGTTTTTTTTCATTCCTGTTAATATTGTCATATAGAATCGTCTATAATATACTCAATTATTTTCTTACATCATTTCTTAGTTTATCTAGCGAAGTACAACCTTTTAATCTCCTTAAAAATTTCATATCTACAGCATGAATATATATGATTTTCCTTTTTGAGACAATCATTTTTACTCCTATATAGGACTACTGGTGTTGTCATTGTTTTTGAAATTTCAACATTGTATCTCTTCTAGTCATGTTCTGTGTGGCATGCCACGTATATATCATAACTTGTGCAATTTATTTTTTATATCTTGGCTCCAGTCGTAACTTGTATCACAACCCACTTGTTCTATTGTTTGGTTATCCAGGCATTTCTTTGTTCTAATTGGATAAACTCCTTTAAAAGCCATGTTCTTTGCTTTGATATATTCATATAATAATTTTTACACATTAGATTTAACTGATATAGGGCCATTTAGAGATTATCTTCGTTTTTATACATACGTTGATCATCAGCAAATACTAGAATATCAATGTAATTATTTCCATTCAAACTGATCCTTTGTTTTACTTTTAATTTCCATTTCATTAGAATTTCATCCATGTGGATGGTAAATAATACCGGCTGCAAACTTGTTTTAATCTTTTATTCTTTTTTAATGTGTGTGATTGATGTGAATTCATTTTTATATAATTCAGCTAAGTTTATAAATGTTTTGGAAAGCCTCTTCTTTTTACTCAGTCAAAAGCTTTTTCAAATCCAATGAATGCAATGTGTCTGTCTAAATTAAACTTTTCTCTATTACTTGATTCAATATAAAAACCTTATCTTTTGCAAGAGATTTCCTTTCTGAAGCCATTTTGTTCTTCTAATAATATAACTTAAGATACCATCGCAACCCTCTTTTGGATAATTTTGCAGTAGATATTATACGTTGTGTTTAACAGGCCCATACCTTAAATTATTTTCAGTTACTTCAAAGTCCTTCTTTGAAACATTGATATTATTAGGGCTGTTTATTGTTCTGGAATTTTACTTCTTTGCCAACATTGATTGTTTATAAATTTAATAGACTTAAATGGAGAAAAGGGTTTTCATCTTTTTGTAATTTGACATTTACATTATCCATACCAGTAATTTTTCTATATTTCATTTCTTTTAATACTTGTAATAATTCTTCTATTGTTAACAGGTGAACATTATCTTTCTTTTGTTCCTTCTTTTCTTCCAGTGGGCTGTACCATGGATTATTAGTGTTGTAGCCATTTCTCTTTATCAATAATCTCCAAATGACTGGTATCTTTTACTTACATAGTTGTCTCATTACTTTATTGGCTAGTACTTTCTTTCCATGAATATCATTTTCTATTTTATTTATGAAGTAATCCCATGCTTCATGATCGGTTGCTCTAAGAGATGGCCTTTTGGCTTCATTTCTACATCAGTTATAGTCTTTCTTACTTTCTTCATTATGCGTTTGGAGATATTTCAAGTATGCTTCCTTTTTCCCCGCCACTGCTTCTTGAAGTTGTTCATTCAATACTCAGAGTCCTTTCCTTTTCCTAAACTTCTTTTTCTTTCCTAAGCTTTCAAAAGCCACTTTTCAACACTTCTTAATTTTAAAGCATAGGTTTTTCCATCTACTCAGCACTTTAATAATTGAGACAAGCACATAGTGATATGAGTATACATCTCTGCCTCTCACGATCTTCAATTAGGGTTGATAATTTCTTGTTAACTTGAATATAATCTATGAGTGATCTTTAACCTCTGGCCTCTCCTATAACATTACTATAAAGAATTTTTGAAAATTTACTTTCTTAGTAGTACTATCCAAACTGAAGATTAGAGTTTACTTCCTTTCTAGGATTTTTTGGATGGTTTTGAAACATATTTTATAAAAAATGTATAACTATTTGGTTAAGTGATTTCTAGTAAGTATGGTATGTGTGGGGTTGAAATTCACAACTTGATTTTGTATTTAAAGAATTACAGATCTAAGGTATGCATCTGGCTCCTCAGATTATGCTGATGAAATTCAGAAGGTGATGAAATCAGAAATATATTTATCAAAATGTAAGCAGTGTATCCAGAGACATGAATTTCTTTCTCTGCTCATTTCTAGCATTATGTCATAACAGATCAATTCACCTTTTATAATGTTTTGTGCCAGGTTTTCTTGAGCAAATTCTCCTCCTTTCTCATTTCTCAAGAAAGCAATGTTTAACACGAATGTGTCTTAAACATTAGTGTCATCTGAGTAGATCTAATGTTTGGGCTTTGAGCTTGTAATACATCAGGAATGTGGAAATGCTAATTTTGATAAACCTCTCACCTAATATTCCTTAGTGTTTAGTCTGTGAATCATCCAGACAAGTGGATTCAGATCAGTGAAAAGGAACAAGATGGAAATTCAATGTGAAATACATTGATAGGTCTTTGATACACAGGAGATACCCTAAAAGTGAAAACTAAAAATAATATCTACGAAATTTATCTCTTAAAACAAAGAGCTGAAGAAAATTTCAAGAAATTTATTAGCAGGAGCACTAACCTGAGTGGGAACAAATTTCCCTACCTATTCCCGGTTTTCCAGTGGATATTTAATCTTTTCCCGATTTTTTTTTCTCACACTTTTAATAAAAAATTTTAAAGCCCATCTGATACTAATCAGTCAGTTATTTTATTTCACTGAGAAAATACAAATAAACAATATTAATAAAAATCTATGAGCAAAAAAGTATGTTTTATTAATGTTTTAATGAATAATTTCTAGTTTTAGAAGTCTCTCAAAATTTTCCATCTTTCCATTATTGTTCCACAAATTTCTTACATGAGTTTTCAAGAGCTATTCCCTAATTAATCTCAGTTTTCCAGGTTTTCCAGAAAGTGGCCACTCTGTTAATATCTTTTTGGGCAGCTGCACCTGCACCCAAAGTAGACAACTAGCCTGTATTCATGAAACTGCAAGACAAAAAGGAGGTTCAAAATTGTAAAATTAAAACCCAGACACTAGCAAACCATTAAGACAATTGAGCAACTCAAGCAAATATCCTCATTATCCACTGTTTCAGATGTATGGTTCTAAATAGGATTGGATTTCTTCAAAATCATAATTAATTCAATATACAATTTGCATTTTTTAATTCTTTCGTCACCATTTCCTTTTTTCCTCCAGCCAAATTTGATTTAATACATCAAACTACATGTGTACTTCCTTTGTATTGAATGATATTCATACACAAAGCAGTAACCAGTTCCTTTTATTGCTCTAGAATGCATCAAGCTACTTGTAACCAAAAGTAAGTGCAAGAAATAATTTGAATTTTTGTAGTCTCCCACTAACATCTTTCCAACATGTTTAATAAAACATTCAATGTTGGTCTATAATATTGGTTCAAATATAACCTGCTTTCACCATTGTTTCGGGGTCAAAATCTTGAAAGGATCGTTGTAAAAGCAAAGACGAAATAATTAATAAGTTTTATTTTTCTATACTTAATAAAAGACAGAATCTGTAGCATAAGAGTAATAATGAAATCGCCTTTGTGTGTAATAATGAAATAAAATTGTGTTTGTTTAAAATTTACTTCATTGACTTTCCCAAATATATAATTTTATCTTTGAATCACATTTTGCAGTTTTTATAATATGAAGAATCCATCAAGAACATTGAAAATAAAAATATTTTCCAATTTAAATGTACATTTAAAGTCACTTTGGTGGCTTAATGTGGTAAACAGGTCAGGAGCTTCAATAAAAAAAAATGTTTAAATGAAACGATCTCAATTGGATAATCACAACTTAGCTGATCGCTGTCAATTCTCCTTACTTTAAAAACAAGTACAGACACATCGCATATATTTAGGCAGCAGAATTAGAATAGATTAAATCACTGTACTAATGCAAACTTTCCTAATTACAATTTATCTATACCTCATTCTTGACTTCTCAAAATTTTGTTTACTACCTCATTCACATCACAATATTGCATAATAATAAAAAAATTAAAATAATAATAAAACTATGCAACATTCATTCCCGGAGTTATCAAATAAATTTAAGGTAGATAAATACAATGAAACTTGACAATGCTTTAGGACGTTATTCACAGTCGGCACTTACATAAGGAAATACTTAAACTATAAGAAGTTACTTTTTATAAAGAAATGCTTATGCATTTTGTGTTCATAGGTAATACTTAAGGTAAGTGCAATGCTAACACATCTCATGTGTCAGTGTATTGGCTGTTTCAAAATCATTTTAATCCTGCCTGAAGTGTTCCATCAAGTTGGCTAGGAACTGGTTAGGTTAGAATCTGTGAGGCAGCTGGGGGGAGGATGTGGCCTACAGTCAGGGCAATCAGTTTTTGTGTTAACTGTTTTTCAACTAAATGGAGCAAATATGCCAAAGGGAAAGTTCTTTTCAAATCAGGAAAGAAGCCAACTCCAAGAGTTGGTTCTCAAATACAAGGATATGCTTGAAAATTCTTGATCGTTGAGCATTTCCAACAGGTTTTGCAAATTATGTATTTAACACTTGCAGCTATATAGAATGACACCATAAAAATCCATATAATCTTCAAAATCGTTGTTTATTTCCATTAGTTTCAAATAATGACTATTTTCAATGCATCAAGAGAGGATTCAATTAGTTATAAGTAAAGGTTGGAGCATCCTCAGCTAAAAAAAAAGATCTGTATGTGTCAGATAAGTTACGACTACGAATTGAAAAACACTATAAGAAACTCCATAAGTGTTGCCTTATTTTAAGTGACGACTACGATTATTGTCCCAAACGTTACCAAGAAGTTTGAAGGAAAACGGTATCTGCAGTAAAACTGGAAATAAACACGAGATTATACTTCACACAGGAATTCAAGGATGTGTTGAAGTGAAATACAAGGAAGGATCATTGATATTTACTTGGAAATTTTGACCAAGAGAACTATTCTAAAGCTTAATATCTATGATATATTAATTAACTTTAGCTCTTGCAATTTATACTCTCCCTCTAAAATGAGTTTTGCATTAACAGGAATGGCTCAATTGCTTTATTAAAAGATAAATGGCTTCTTAAAATACATTGCATACAATCATTTCTAGTCCTTTAACTAGAAAGCATGGAATTATGAATAGATGGAAACTAGTGACTACCTTTTTTTCTTCCCCCAATATAAAATTTGACTGCAGATTGGCAGAAAAGTTATTCAAGGAGTGCATACCTTTGATGAAACTGACTTGAAAGTTGAATACGAAAGCACACAAGTGTGGGCATAAATGGTCATCCACGAGCATGTTGTAAGCACTCTGCCAACAGATGCATTCATGAATACCATGCCTTGAATTTTGGTGAGATATTGGATCAGATGTGGAAAATTTTGTTGGACAAGGTCGCACAGGTCAGAAGAGGTTAAATAATAGTGAATAATAGATGCAACTGCAGTTACTGGACAGAATCCATAAAAACAACAATGAAGTATGTGCCTTCGCGTATAATGCACCTCTTCTAATGAACTAACTCACCCATCCATCTTAAGAAAATGCCATCATTAAATTCAAGATACACATCCACAATTTTAATAAAAATTGTATTTGACTCTGCCTAATAAAACAAAATGTGTTCTCATCTTCCCCATCCACTTCCAAATTCATTGAGATTAGTATCTTAGTACTCCAAGGAACTAATTCTTAACTAAAACTAATGAGTACATACAATTGCAAGTATCAAGTTACAAAAGGCAACATCCATTTAGTATCAAAATGTTCAAGTTAGATTTGGCTGGTGGTATTTGTGCGCATTTGGATTCAAGTTCAAATCTATATCAGATTCTTGTGAAGTGTAACCGAATCACTAAATACAGCAGCACTGTGCTATTTGACAACTAAGGAACAAACATCTCAATTCTCTCTTCTTTAAATACTACAATACATAATTATTTTATGATCTAACTCAATTAATTCCATTTGAAAGTGACTTCCACATTGTGAAAGTCGCGTGAAATTTCTTGCAAAATTAGGACACCTCTGGCTTCATTGTTAAAAACAGCCCACTTTCAATACAAAATAAAACAAACCTGTAAGAATTTTTGTGATATGGACTCTCTTGAGAATCCACTCTTCTTCGTTTCACATCTCGGTCATAAGACTCGGACCGAGAACGGGAGCGAGAATGATTACGTCTTCTTGCCCGTGGCATCTAGAACATAAGTGATTAAATTCAATAAAGGTAGTTTCGTCGTTTGATGGTGTTCAATCCTACACCTCGCATCCAATTAGTTTCAGACGCCTAATATAGTACATTTCCACCAAACAGCAATGCATTCAACACACCTAACCTGCGAATCTAATGCAATATTTCGTTTTCGACTAGGCAACGAAACATCAGAAATTCACAAAAATGTAAGAATCTCTTCGTTCCTAATTAAGTTAAATTTATTTAAACATTGAAAACCAATTACAGAAAACGGAAATGTGCAATTAAAGATAAGGGGTCACCACCCAATAGCCAGTGAAATGACGGTTGAGGGTAAATATTCTACAGACGCCATCTTGAAGACATGTTCTTGCTACCAAGTTGCAGAGTCAAATATCTAACGACAACACTGCGGGCAAGTAAAGCAATTTTATTTCGAAGTAATGCTATAGGTACAAAACGACTTACGTTTAAAACACCTCTCAGGTCAACTTGGTCACCAAAAAACCCAAATGCCCAAGTAAAACACGTTCTTACGAAGGAACACTGCGAAACGTCGCGCAACAACGTCCAGAACATCGGATCGATCCGTATTGGGCGTCGCTTTTCTACGTCACAAACTGGGAACGAAGATGGCGTCGTGCAATTGTTTTTAGCTAAGTCAGTAATTTCAAAAATTAAGATTCTTGCTACTAAATAAATTTCGATCAAAAATATTCTTCTTTAAAGCTAACACACAGTTATTTAAACATACTCACGTATCCTATACCCCAGGAAATTTTGATCATTTAATATTTCGTACGATCATAGTAATTATTGTTTGGCTAATAATACTCTATTTTTATAGTTTAAAATGACTCAGATGTCAAATTCTCTCTGTAAAAGGAAAAACACGCCAAAGCAATACTGGCAGAATAACAATTTTAACGGCAATTTATTAGTCGAGGAGACGTATGTAATTAAATATTCAAGTAGACGCGTTCCCGTTCTGTTGACATCTTTATTTACAAAATTATTTGGTTCCCAAATGTGCATGATATAGTATCAATGTCTTCATTTACATACATCAGCTTGGACTTCACGTTCACTCCGTGAAAAACCTCCAAAATTTTATTTTTACTTCGAATATTTACGAATAAATATTAGAATATTTTCAATTCAAAAGGAAAATATAATATTTTCATTTTCGTTTTTATGAATTACTTTAATCTGAATAAATATTAATGCAAATAAAGTGTATGTTACTGTACCTACCATTTTTTGACAAAATGTGTCACATCTTATCAATTGTGTAATGAAAGTAGCTTCTGTTGGTGTCACCTGGGGCAAAGCTCATGGTGTCATCCTCCCCATGAATTAAGTATAAAAATATCTATTGCTGCGTAGATCACAGATTATTTTTATTAAAAATACTAACATGTTGACACATGATAGTATTTATAATATATTAAAAACTTCTTTGTAATTAAGAATAATTGCAATATAATTTTTCAATAAATATTTTACCTTAAAGTAGATGATGCTTTTGTTTCTATTAATACACAACACAATTATGAGTTTTTTCAGTTTTTCGTAATATTTAGAACACCGCAATACATAAAAGGAATACAAATGATAAAGCTTTTGGCTTGCTCTTATTTTCTGAAAGTCAGTCACAAGGCTGTTTTATTCAACTGCTGCAATTAATACCCTTTTACCGATATCTTTATGAGAAAGAAATTCAATATGAATAATACATATGATTTTGTTAGTATTACCTCTTGGTCCTACCGATAGTTCACCCATTAAGATTATCGCTGAAATCGAGACCCTTTGACCATTGAAGAATAGGCGCTTACCACTTATAGTTTGTGTTTTAGTTTTCCATTATTTGTTTTCTTTGCTTTCTTAGTATTTATGATTTAAATATATACTTATTAAATTAATATAAATAATTTTTAACTTAACCATAAAAATTATATAATTCCAACAATAAAATTTTCAAACTACTGAAACTAAGAAAATTAACATAAAATATTACATACATAAAATTTTAAAGTAAATTATTTAAATTATATAATTCCAACTATAAAATATTTTAATTGGTGTCACCCCTAGAATGGTGTCACCCGAAGCGTGCCGACCCCCTGCCCCCCCCCCTAAAGCTATGCCACTGTGTGTAATGTAATGAATGTAACAAGAAATATTCTCACTATATTGAGAACCCAAAGTTGAGAATTATTTTCATTAGCAATACTTCTTTTCTCATAAAATAGAACTTGCTGCTGCACCCCTGTTTGCAAGCTTCATTACACCAACTCACATATTACTATAAATTATGAAGTAAAACAAAACACATTATATTTCATTCCAATTGAAGTAAAGAATTAACAAATTACAATACTTGCATTCAATTCATTCTTTCCTTCAACTGTAACATTCTTGATTTTTGACAAAATGTGTCACATCTTGCAATTTAGACCATTTAGAAAGGGACTTTTTAAAACCAGTTCATTGTCTTGCTCATGTACTCACTTCTCTCTCAAATTGTTTGATATTTTTCCAGGTATAAGTTTATACTAATTATACTACAACTTTTCTACAGATACTGTTACTTCTCTTATTACTATTATACTGTGATTATTAAATTATTACTTCTCTTTAGAATGTGAATGCTCAACTGGTTATGATATTCTACCAGACTCCTGTAGTTATCAGACTACCATACATGTAGCATAGTTCACTTCCTTTGTTGCTGTCTCTACATGCTCATGGAATAAATTCCTAACATTCTTTACAAATATTCCTTTCCTTTCTTTTTGAATTTCTCAAAGTACAGTTAAACTTGCTCAATACAGAATATTAAGGGACATGTGTTTTTTTCCATATTAAACAATGTAATACTGTAGAATTCACATTTGCCAGGCCACAGTTTATGTTCAATTTGTTAAGATTTCAGAATTACACATGTTCAATGTTGATCTTTTCTTTACTTTTTTATTTTAATGGAATAACTTTTATAGTAAAGAAACAACAGTACTTAATGTAAAATAGCACAATATGTAAAGTATATTATATCTTGCAATTAAAAATTGGTTTCTATTTTACCAAATGCTGGGTAGAAGTAAAAAGTTTCTTCTCACAGAAGAAAATACTCTTTCAATCTTTTCTGGGTCAATGATGTCCTACTGGCGCAGGTTTTTATTCAGTTTTCCTGGATCTTTTGAGCAAATGAAATGGCTGTTTGTTTTGGAAGATACTTTAAAGCTCAAAAAAACATGAACAGATTATACTTCTCGCCTACACTTCATAAATATTTTTTATTGGTTTTGACGATAAATAACTCATATTGATAAAATTTCTTCAGATTATTTGCCTGTGTTTATATTATAGAACATAGAAAATATTATGTCTTTATCATTATTTATGGTAAATATCATTTTTAGAGCCAGTATGTTCATGCAATTGCATATTTTTATTTAAGCTTCATAGACCTTTCAAATTTTGCAAATATATCTTTCATGAAAAATTAATTTTCAAAAATGCATACTTTTTCCGTGAATTTCGTGAATTCCGTTTAGGTAGTTATACTTGGGATTTTATTTCTTCGGCGCATGGGGGCGCATCAGGATGGAATATCTCATGGTATTTCACGTCGTTCTAGATTGTGCCGCTAGAATTCGCCTGATAGCCAGCACTGCTCGATAGTCGCTATCATGCGATTCCAACGGCACAATCGAGAACGACGCGAAATACCGTGAGATATTCTATCGTGATCACACGCCCCCACGCGCCAAGAAATAAAAACCCAAGTATAACTATCTAAACATGCAGACATAAATGGAAAAAGTATGCATTTTTGAAAATTAATTGTTCATGAAAGATATATTTACAAAATTTGAAAGGTTTATGAAGCTTAAATAAAAACATGCAATCGCATGTATATACTGTCTGAAATAAAAACCCAAGTATATTTGGAGAAATTCATGCAAAATGCATATTTGGACATTTTTACAATTAATATTGCAAACCTATTTGATCTTCTTTTTAGCATATTAAGTACTTTTTTAAAATTGTTTTCTGCATAATTTGCAAACATTACAATTAATGCATGTTTTAAAAAACATTGCACATTATACTGAAATCCTGACTGTATTGTATTTTCTTATTGTTATACTACAAATTTTAACCATCCGGCACATGTGCTATATTTCCAAAGCAAGTACACATATTATGATCAACATTCACAAGCAACAATTGAGATAGAGGAAGCTGAAACTTAATATTACTTGATAACTGACACTGGGAGGGAAAATAATCAAGAGCAGACACATTTGGCTTGCATAGAAAAAGGTAAAAATATAAAGACTACAAAACCCACGTCTATAAAAAATAAAAATATTTAATATTATATCAAATTTGTAAAAATTATTCACAGTAATGCAGAAATTAGAAACAGCCGGTTTATCTCTACTGGAGTCATTAAATATTGTTGAAGATATTAAAATGTCTTCGGAATTATTTTTATGTGTAGTGATATATTTTTACATTAAAGACAATCAAATCAATTAATATTTTAATAATTATTTTATTGGCTAAATCCATAATAAATCAGAAAAAAATTGAGATCTACTAATGAACAATTTGTTAATGTTTGAATGATATTAATCAAGAAAGAACTACAGTGTGATTTTTATAAAGCTGCCTCTCAAGACCCCTCTTCACATCATGGAATATATAACAACATTTTGGGTCTTTCTCGGCCGTGCCGCTAGATGTCGTATGGACAAGTTAGTTCGATGTTCGTTCAAGTTCGATGAGGTATTTAGGGACCTCGCAAGACGAAACGTAATCCAAGTGTACCTGGATGACATAATTATTCCCAGACTCGATATGCCAGGTGCCTTGACAAAGCTAACAGAGACTCTCCGAGTAGCAGCTGACCATGGCCTAGAGATAAACTGAAAAAAACGCAAGTTTTTGCAGACTAGAATAGAGTTTTGGGGTTATATTGCGGAAGGGGGAAGTGTGCGCCCATCACCTGAGAAAGAGAGGGTCATTCAAGGTTTTCCGCAACCCAAAACTTTTAAACACCTACAGAGTTTCTTGGGACTTACAAGTTATTTCCGTAGGTTTGTGAAAGACTATGCCAAAATAGCTTATCCCTTATATGAATTGAGAGATGAAAGGTCCCTTACATTCAATAGCGTGCTGCAGGTGGCTTTTGCAAGGTTGAAGGAGGTTCTGGCGCGGGATCCGGTTTAAAGATCTAGGATCAAACAGCCGTGACAAAGTTCCACACTGATGCCAGTAGGGCGGGATATGGTGCCATCCTACTGCAGCAAAGAAAGGGGGACAAAGTCTTTCATCCTGTCCATTACCTAAGCTGGAAAACCTCAGACGCAGAAAAAAAGTGGTGTGGTTATGAGCTGGAGGTGGTGGCCATTATTCGTGAGGTGCGAAAGTTGCGTGTGTACTTGCTGGGTATCCCCTTCAAGACACTTCACAGACTGCCAGGCCTTTCAGAAGACCATGTCGAAGGAGAAACTGCCACCGAAAGTTGCCCGATGGGCTCTGACCCTAGAAGAGTTCAGCTATGAAATTGAACACCGGAAGGTGGAGCGCCTCAAACATGTGGATGCATTGAGTTGTTTCCCTATCATGATTGTCGACCATCAGGAGAGAACAAGAGAAGGATGATAGATTGCGAGTGATCAGGCAGGTCCTGGAAACTGAGCCCTATGAGAACTTTATTGTAGAAGATGGGATAGTGAGGAGGAAGGTTGGAACCCAAAGTGTAATTGCCTTGCCTGCCTCAATGCATCAAGAAGTGATACGTAGGATGCACGAAAATGGTCACTTTGGAGTGAAGAAGATGATGGAAGCACTTCAAAAGGACTATTACATTCCCAAGTTGAAGGACCTGCGATTGCAGTTCATTGAATGCTGCATTCCCTGTGCGCTGGCGGAGAAGAAGAGAGGGAAGCGAGAAGGGATTTTACGGCTCATACCCAAAGGCGATGTGCCGTTGAATACATTCCATATTGACCACCTTGGCCCCATGACTGCCATCTCCAAATTGTATAAGCATTTATTAGTAATTGTAGATGGATTCTCCAAGTTTGTTTGGATATTCCCAACCAAATCAACGACAAGAGAAGTGCTTGACAAGCTAGGGCTACTGCAACAAACTGTTGGGAACCCCCAGCATTCAGTTTCACATCTGCTACTTTCAAACAGTATTGTACCGAAGAGCACATTGAACACGTGAAAGTAACAACTGGTGTGCCCCGAGGGATGGCCAAAAGGAAAGGATCAACCAGATTATCAACCCCGTGTTGACTAAATTGTCCGGAGACAACCCAGACAGGTGGTATAAGCATGTGTCTAAACTGCAGCAATGCTTAAACAGCACGTAGTATAGGGACAACGAAGTATAGGGACAACACCATTCCAGGCTTGAAGGTCATGAAGCAGCAGGGTGACCTCCAAGTTCTGACTACCCTATAACAGGAGTTGGTTCAGCTCTTCAATGAGGAGAGGAGAGCCGTGAAGCAGCTAAAATAAATATATCAAAGGTGCAGGAACAAAATGTGCGATACCATGCCAAACGGACCACACCAACCTGGATGTCAAAGGAGACTTGGTGGCCATCAGCCGAACTCAGTTTGCCCCAGGGCTGAAGATCAAGGGGAAGTTCCTGGGACCCTACCAAATCCTTGCGGACGAAGGCAATGATCGGTATGAAGTGGTGCAAGTGGGTGCAGGAGAGGGCCCACGGATGACTACATCAGTAGCGGAAAATATGAAGCCGTTTCAAAGACTTCCATCGGGGTCCGAGGAAGAAGCAGGGATGGCCGAGTGTGGGAATGGAAGTGTGAGTGCATAGTGGCATGAACAGTGAGGAGAGTATATAGTAGTTTAAGATAGGTTAGTGTAGGTATGGAATAAGATAGTGATAGGGTTGGCCGGTAGATGGTGCCCTGAACAAGGACAAAAGGATGTCTTGGAGGGAAAGGGCAGTTCCGGCGAGGACAGAGAGAGCATAAGACGTGGTCAGTGTGCGTGTGTGAGAGATTGGTATCGGTGGATATCCAGAAAATCTAAAGAGATTTTTATGCAGTAAGTGCTTTTCAGTACTGCGTCCCTTAAATCTTACATATACTATACTGCGAGCAAAACTTCTGCCGACTTGACAGCCGGGAGTGGGGGAGAGCGATGTTGCCACTTACTCGGGCGGCAGACACGTGTTTGTTCTTGCGTCAGATCAGCTGTTGAGTCATACCCGTCCAGCTTATTGTATTTTTGGTAGAATTGTAATAATGACACTAGTATATTTGATGAAATTCTGTTACACAATTTTGGAAGGTGCATAGTATTCATTATGAAAGATTTGTAAAGAGAAGTATCTAAAAGCAAGACATCTTGGTTTGAATACATACCTTTCACAGAATGTTCACAATAAAAACAATTACAGGACTTTTCGAAGTTACTGACTTTACCTGTTATTAACAAGGTTTTCAAGGAGGCGTCCTATTGAATGCACTGGCATAAAGAAATAAATTAGAATTGTCCTGTAAGGTGGATGTACATATACATCGTGTCATAAGTATATCAGCCTCAAGCCTTTACCAGTAGACGACATAACCGCACACACGATACATAACCTAACAAGTAATGGCGATCCTCTTGGCGCTCGGCGCTCTACAATTTTCAGTTGCTTCGCGCTATAACATTTCATTTGTTTATTAGTAAACGTCGGCAACTCTGTAGTGACATCATCACAATTTTAAGCCTCTGATTGGATAACGGAAACCCTCTCCCCTCTCAGCCGGGAGCTGTCAAGTCGGCAGAAATTTTATTCGCAGTATAGATTAAATATTGATATACAAACTTGGAAAATTTCGATTAATAAAAAATGACTTATCAGGAAGTTAAAGATTCTGTTTTCATTTTGGACAAAGAAAATGTTTGGTAGTCTAGCGATCTGCTTGGTATGAGCGGAATGCGGCATTCACTTGTTCATAAATTTGCCCTTACCATACTGCGAAGAACACTTCTGTCGACTTGACAGCTCCCAGCTGACAGGGGATAGGAGGTTCCGTTATTCAATCAGAGGCTTCACATTGTGATGATGTTTCTACAGAGTTTTCCGACGTTTACTAAGAAACACGAAATCTCATAGCGCGAAACAACCGAAAATTGAAGAGCGCCGAGCGCCATTACTTATTTGTGTGTCGTATGTGCGGTTTTGTATCGTCGAGAGTTTTGTATGTTTCCATTGAGTACTCAAACCAAGAATGTGTCGAGGTTAAATACTTATCTCTTATAAGTATTTCATTATGTTATGCATCTTTCTTCTAACAACGCGTCTCGCTGTACTTTTTTTATCTGCTTTGCGGTATAATGCAAAAATGTTTAGTTATACTTTGCATTGAGGGGTTTAGTGTAAGGTGCTGCGATAAATTTGTGTAACAGCGCGTAAAATAAACTAGTGTATACATAAATACAATAAGTTGGACGTGTATGCCTCAACAGCTGATGTAACGCAAAAACAACGTGTCTGCCGCCCGAGTAAGCGGCAACATCGTTCTCCTGCACTCCCGGCAGTCAAGTCGACAGAAATATTAATCGTATAATACTTGCCAAATACGAATAACAACCCTTGGAATTCACTCGTTTCGCCACGTTAGTCTGCAATTGTTTTTACTTTACCATATACGTACGTATACACGGAGTGATTACGTAGTATAGGGAAAGTTATGACATGCTCCGCGAAAAAATGGCCAAATTTCGCCAGAAAAAAATCGTTGCCGGGCGCTGATAACGAAAAAGTGGATAAAACAAGTTGCTAAATTAACGGACAAAATCCCCTAACACGTGGTGTAGCCAGAAACCCTCTTATGTGGGTCCTTGATACCGAAAAAATCAGTTGAAAGGAAAACGTCCGTCTGTCCGTTCGTCCGTCTGTGAACACTGCTAGCTCCTAAACCATTTGTACGATTTCTTCCAAAATTGATACTGCCCGGTCGATCTGCTTCTAGTCAAAGCCTTGAGATTTTGAAAAAGATTCTTCAAAATTTGGGGGTACTTTACATGAAGCCCCCCGGACATTTTCAAAATTTTCTCAAAAACGGTTCCTAATTTGTTCCTTAAATTTCTTGTAAGAATAGAGTAAAACACACTTATTAGGGTGGCATAGGTCCGATTTTCACGGTTAACTCTGAATTTTCGAAAAATCGCAAAAGTTTAAATTTTATTCGGCGTCTTCCTCCAACTACAAAATTGCAGATAGAGATTTTTCCTTCAAATATATTTTTCTTCATAGTGAGTTCTTCCTTTAAGGTCATATATATTTTTTTTGGAAATTTTAGTAGTTTTTGTGCAATATTGCGTGCAGTATGTGCAGTATGTGCAGTTTTAAAAAATTACAAAAACAAGATTTCCTCAAAAACGGCTCCAAATTTTTTCTTTAAACTTTTGGTAGTGATAGTGATAAATGTACTCTATCAGATGACATATAAGCCATATTGCTCAATAGGTTGTTTTTTTCAAAATTACAAAAATGTAAATTTTTTGACGTCGATAATATTTACATTAGGGGCAATTTTTTCACATTATTATATTTACAAGTACATGTGCTTTAAAGAATGTCAAGTAAAGTTTCTCGAAAACATAACCGTTTTCTGTGAAAAGTAGCTCAAAATTTCACATTTTCAGAAACGCTCAAACGCCATTTTCTCATATATGGCTGCAAATTCTTTCTTCAAATGTTTGTAACGGATAATGCTAATTACAGTCTTTAGTATGGCGCAAAGTTTATTTTGAGTTACTTTTTTGTTTTTTCAAAAAATGCATAATTTTATTTTTTAAAAGATCTCTCACATCTTTAATATGCACATTACCAGCAATTTGTAAAGATTATTATATTTGTGAGAGTACGTGCTTGAAATAACTGCAAATAAAGTATTTTGAAAACTCAAAAATTTTCTGTGAAAATGAATTTCAAATTTCGCATTTTTAGTAGCGCTAAAACACAATTTTCTTTAAAACAGCACATAATTTTTTAAAGAAAATTGCCATTTAGGACTCGGTTTTTGTGTTCTTTAATATTGTAAAATTAATATTTCCGTTCTACCAATAGGAAACTGGAAAATTAAGAAAATGACAATAGTATATTATTTAATTAGTTTATAATGTTGTCCTTTTTGGCACTCATAAGAAGATATTACCGAACGAACGACGTTTATTTTTATTTATTTATTTATTTATTTGACAAAAAACAGTAAAAAACTGTATATGACGCTTGGGGAAAGAGATTTATCTGCGCACATTTTCTTGAGGGCCAGAATAAAAAAAACGAAAAAATGAATTTAGAAAAATAAAAATATTTGAATGTTTATTCCCGAGTTACAGTAAATCCATTTCAACGGTAAACGAACTACAAGCAGAAGGAGTGCTCAACAAAACATGCGCACAGTGAAGCTACATTTACGTCCAGAAGCCAAAACCAGGGGCCATCTCAGCATTTGCTCAATGGATCAGGGAAACTGGACAAAAACCTGACTGATATGGGGGTCATTGACCCAGAAGCTGAAGTACATTGCTTGTTACAGGCTGTATTAAATATTTTTCAAAAATGTATACAATGCAGACGTAAACTAATTCATTATATATCTTTGTTTTGTTACAATAAACATTATTTCTCTTTTTCACGATCAGTATAGTCTCTAATTGTATAGAAACAGTTTTGCAGCAGAAAAGATTTTACTTTTAACTTAAATGTGTGTACCAGACTTTGTTTTATGTCATCTGGCAATGCGTTGTAAAGTAACGTACATGTATTGTATGTTGATTTCTTGTACTGAGCTGTTGATACTGACACTTGATGCACGTGATTTCTACGGCGTGTGTTGTAATTATAAATATCAATATTGCATGAAAATATGTTCACTCCGTTAAGTAGGTCATTTTTGACAAATATTACAGATTCGTAAATAAATAGACAAGGCAATGGTAAGATTCCCAGCTCAATGAAAAGAGGCTTGCAGGGATTACGTGGAAGGCAAGAATTTTAAGAAAAGTAATAGTTCAGGCAAAAATAATGAAAAATAGTCAGGACATTTTGAGCGCTAGTAACAAAACTAAAGCAATGTGGGATATCGTAAAAAATACAACCACATCATCTCGATACCTTGTAGAGAATGTTATTTTAAAGGATAATGAAAGAGAAACGAGTAATCCGGAAAAAGTTGCCAATCTCTTCAACAAACACTTTTCTATAATTGCGTCTGATCTCACGAAGAGACTAAGACCACAAAATTAAACATCTTACACTTCCCAAAAAATTTCAGATACGGTGTTTCTTTCCGAAACTTCTCCCAACGAAATCCTCAGAATAGTCAGCAAACTAAAAAATAAATATTCATCTGGGTTAGATGAATTTCCGGATTGTTTATTAAAAACTTGTTCACCCGCCTTTATACATCCGTTACCTCACATTTTCAATGCTTCTTTATGTACAGGAATATTTCCAGATATTTTCAAAACAGCAAAAATTAAGCCACTTTTTAAAAAAGAGATCAAAAATGATATTCAAAATTACCGTCCAATTTCTCTTTTGTCAGTTTTCTCAAAAATATTAGAAAGGCTTTTCTACTTACGAATGGAAACTTTTCTCAGGAGAAACAAAGCGTTTTCAGACTCACAACACGGTTTTAGAAAATCCAAATCTACGGAAACTGCCATTTTTTCTTTTCTCAAAGATGTTGCTTCATCAATGTTGTCAATGTTGTAAAGTAAAGCGTACGTTTGTTTTTACACGATGTTCTAATTCCTTGTGTGATCCAATGTTGATGTTGCTACCTCAAATATCTCGTAAAATACAAGTGAGAAAATAGAAATGAATTCACGTGTCAATTAGCCCTATTTCCTCATGCACTTCTGTGAAAACTGCATTGTAATAACTTCAACCGATCAAAAGTTACAGGAGGTGCTAAAGTTACGAGACTATATATATATATATATATATATATATATATATATATATATATATATATATATATATATATATATATATATATATACCGGGTCTTTAGTCTTACTCGCAACCCATATCTCAAGGCACAACCTGTTGTTTTGGCAATTTGGCAACGCTTGAAATTCCTTTCGCTTCCCTTTCACGTTTAACGACCCAACCTCTGTCGCAGATTTCGGGGTAGGAGAACGGGGCTATTTTAGTTGAAAGAAAGAGCAAGGACTTATTCTGTGCTTGGGCAGTCATTCATTCACGTTTCATTCATAATCGTAGGAACTCACGTTTAGGAAAGTGGAATCGCTTCGAAAATGTTGACGAAGGATCAACGTGTACTTTGTTGGGAGTTTACTTCGGCACTAAATCTTCCTTAGTCATGAAATGTTTTAATAAGAATTTCCAGAAATGCCAGTTCCCAACAAAAGGAGAAAGGAAAGGAGGAGAAATTATTAGTAATCTAGAAATTCAGGTTTATTTTATTAATTTTATGAAGATTTTCCTATTTGTTTAATTTCCAGCTTGCTAATAACCTTTGTAGTTCATGCGACATAAAATAAAATAAATAAATAAAAATAAAAGTAAATAATTTCCAGGTTCAATAATAAATAATTATAGTTATAAATAATGAACAGCTTGGCGGTGATATTTCACAAGATATCATTATGATTTCTCTGTGAGCCAGCGTTCATTAAATAATAATTGCTACTTGTTATTAATAAATCGATAAATCAGTCATAACGTCCCTCCCCATCTTCAGTGTTACTGTTCTGTTTCTTAAGCATACTGGACAGAATCGCCTGAAGAGACGTTTTGTTTGCTGGCTCATGCCTCAGCCCAGCCCAGCCCACCCCACCCTGCCCAGCGTGAAAAGATTCTGGTCTGTGAGTCGGGTACCTGCCCGCCGAAGCCCTTGAATGGGGAAAACACAGAAAGAGGGAAATTGCTGCAGATTATGACGCGCAGCTCACTTCCTCTTCTGTTGTCTCGACGTGCCAGCCACGGCAGTATTGAAAGTATACCTATACTGCGATTTTTCTAAGAGCGATCCTCAAGGCCACTCAAATCCCATCTTCGCGATGGAATATGTCACGGCATTTCGCGTCTTTCTCAGTCGTTCCGCTAGATTTCGCACGATCGCGACCGTATAAAGCAGTGCTTGCGATCATGCGACTTCTACCGGCAAGACCGAGTAAAGACGCGAAATGCCGGTGACATATTCCATCACGAAGATGGGATTTGAGTGGCCTTGAGGGTCGCTCTTAGAAAAATCGCAGTATAGGTATACAACGGACATGAGTACCATTTACCCAGTCTCAGTTACATACGTACATAGATATATATTTATTTATATATATTGAAACGAATTATATTATTATTATTTTTATACGTTTAGCAAAATGAAGCAGCGGCCGACCCTATTCAAATAGCGCGGCAGTTACGGCCGCTGCCGCTTGACCCGTTCCGAACGGGTCAGGAAAGCGCGCCAGCGGGAGCGCGGGCATGGAATGAGTCAGTGGGTAAGAGAACTCGGTAAGGCCCGCAACAGACTACACCGAGAAATGCGTTGCGAGAAATGTGCGACGAGAAATGTGGAAATAAGCCGGCGAGGCTGCGTCCACACACTACAAAGAGGTTATTCGATGTCTCGAAATGCCTTTACTGTGCCACAAGCCGAGAGTGATGGCAGCAGTTTTAGCTATGAGATCATCTGAGTCCCATTTCTTGTTTTATTAAATGCTCTTATGCAATTTTTACTCGTGATATCCTTGTTTTGTTACAATAATCGTAAACCATTTGTTTAACGAGTTCGAATTACCTAGAGAGAAACACACTACTACATTGCATACAAATCATTATTTAATGTTAAAAAACAAGAAGTTAAGTGACGTATAAGGGAGAAGTTGTACATCAGCAAATTTTCTTGAACTCCGTAATCTCCACCACGCTCTGGTTTACTATATTTGTTGGTTGAATAATGAATAGATAATGATAAAATAATTCATAATAAAATTCACAATTAATAAATTCATTCAGTAAATACCAATTAAGAAAGGTAATAAATTAATTCAATTCTTTCAAAATACCCTTTCAAGTTTCTTGCTTCAAATTTTTATTTTTATATTAGTCATTATGAGCGGATTTCACACAAATAAGAATATCTTCCATACAAGTGTTTACGTGTTCATTTCCGTTTGAAGAGAAAATTCAAGAAAACAATTAAAAAACTGGTAGTTTATCGCATCTTTTACTGCCAAACGTTAGAACCTCACTCAGTTCTTGCACTGTTTGGTGTTTTCCTGCGGCAGCGAACGCCCAAATGTCGTATAACAAGTGAAAGAGTAGAAATGTGTCCGAGAAAACTCGCTCGCCGACCGACTCGAGCGAGGAACTCTTTCGCCCCCGCAGAGGCGAACGAGGAAACTCTTTCAGGTTTGTGGGGGTCCATTAGAGTCCCTTGTTTCGATTTTCCACATTTCTCGTCGCACATTTCTGGAAACACATTCCTCGGCGTAGTCTGTTGCGGGCCTAAGAGACGGACGGACACGTGGGCTGGAGTGATTTTGGATCGTAATCTAGGGACTGAGGAAACGTGAAGTGTAATATTGGACAGTGGATATAGTAATAACAGTGTATAGATGACTACGATTAATATACGACAGCTAATCGGACGTTCGAATTATAGAGAATTGAGCAAGTGCGAAGTATCAGGGGAAGCTAGTCTCGCCACGTGTCGGTACATGTGATTATAAAACGTTCGGTGAGGACGGGAAACTGAGTGCTGATGAGCAGCGGGTCCACCGACTAGACAGTGTGAAAGGGATGGACAAAATAAACATAAATAGTGCTTGGAAGAAAAGTGTTTTGGAGGGAGCATTGTACAGGGGCGTGTGTGTCCCGAGTTGCAAGCAGCGTCGTCCGGTCGTGGCTCCGGGTAACGGCACCGACCGAGGGCAGCCGAACAATGCCGATCTGGAGGGGGGACTGCGCCTCGCTTGCCTCGTCTGGAAGCTAAGTGAATCGCCCAATAAATGCAAGGATTTCTCTTTCCCTTTGTGTATGGTCTAGTGTTTTAATAAAAAGGTGTGGTTGTTATTTGTTAGCAGTTAATATTAAGGTCCGATTAAATTAAGAAGGTGATTGACAGTTCTGTGTGACGTCAGGACGCCTCTCCCGTTTCCATGGCAGCTGCCAACCAGAGAGACAAAACGTGACGTGTCAGGTCGCTCAGTTGCCACTGCCGAACACGGGGAACATTTGAGCATCGCACAGCGACTTCCCTCCCGCCGCGCCGCCCGCGCTTCTGCCTTTGCAGCGCGCGCAATGTGTACTGTGTTGTGATGAGTTGCGTTGAGGTTATGCTTTTGTCGTATTTTTTGAAGTGTTTGTCTTCGTGTCCCGGTAACACGTGCTCAGTGGTTTGCGACCTGGCAACGTCGCTCCCCTCCACTCACAAATGTCAATCACCTTCTTAATTTAATCGGACCTTAGAAAAGTGGAGAAGTGTCACACCTAGTGTATGAATCGATGTAAAATAAAGTATTGTCCAGGTTCTTTATATTTCAAATTGTGTGAATTTCTGATGAATGTGTCAAAACCCATGTGATGAATGTGTCAGAGCCCATTCGCGAACAACGATGTCCCACTCATAAAACATTGTTGAAATGAACTCGAAAGAGGAACGTTTATATATATATATATTGACCGTATGGTCAAAACAACATCATTTAGGCAAATAACAGCATTTGAAAGTGGCGCGCAGACAATGAATCGATCGCGGGGTAAATCAAACCGGAGCTGTGAACGAGCACCCGGAACGAGGGATTCGTGGCGACACATCGAGCGGAAGCCAGTCGAGGAGCGAACGGCGGAGAGGTAACGAGAGGAGATGGCGACAGAGGAGTGATGTGACGATGTTATGGAAGAAATCAGGATTAATCGAGGCAATTTGTGGTCAAAGGAAGAAGAAGTGTGACAAACTCAGTGATGAAAGTGATTAAGGATTGGCATAAGTGTGTTCGAAAAGATATAATCATGAAATTTGGCTAGAGAAGTGCAACATTGAATAGACACGTGGGCGATACTGCAATTGTGACAAGTCGGTGTAGCTGTGCGGGTGCGGGACCGAGTTGTGGAGGCCTGCGAGCCGAAACTGGAATTCCGACGTGTGGGAAGAGAAGTTGGTGGCGGCTACAACGCCGGTGTGCTAGGACGGACCGTTAGCGACACGTGTGCAGACGCAGAGCGACGGCGGCGCCAAGGCCACCTCGCGGCAGCGGCTTCTGGCGACGGCACGTGGCGTGACATCGAGCGGAAGGGAGTCGGGAGCGAATGGCGGACAGGTAACGAGGGGAGATGGCGAGAGAGGAGCGATGTGAGGATGTTATGGAAGAAATCGGGAGTAATCGAGGCAATTTGGGGTCAAAGGAAGGAGAAGTGTGACAAACTCAGTGATGAAAGTGATTAAGGATTGGCATAAGTGTGTTCGAAAAGACATAATCATGAAATTTGGCTAGAGAAGTGCAACATTGAATAGACACGTGGGCGATACTGCAATTGTGACAAGTCGGTGTAGCTGTGCGGGTGCGGGACCGAGTTGTGGAGGCCTGCGAGCCGAAACTGGAATTCCGACGTGTGGGAAGAGAAGTTGGTGGCGGCTACAACGCCGGTGTGCTAGGACGGACCGTTAGCGACACGTGTGCAGACGCAGAGCGACGGCGGCGCCAAGGCCACCTCGCGGCAGCGGCTTCTGGCGACGGCACGTGGCGTGACATCGAGCGGAAGGGAGTCGGGAGCGAATGGCGGACAGGTAACGAGGGGAGATGGCGAGAGAGGAGCGATGTGAGGATGTTATGGAAGAAATCGGGAGTAATCGAGGCAATTTGGGGTCAAAGGAAGGAGAAGTGTGACAAACTCAGTGATGAAAGTGATTAAGGATTGGCATAAGTGTGTTCGAAAAGACATAATCACGAAATTTGGCTAGAGAAGTGCAACATTGAATAGACACGTGGGCGATACTGCAATTGTGACAAGTCGGTGTAGCTGTGCGGGTGCGGGACCGAGTTGTGGAGACCTGCGAGCCGAAACTGGAATTCCGACGTGTGGGAAGAGAAGTTGGCGGCGGTGCAACGGCGGTGTGCGAGGACGGACCGTTAGCGACACGTGTGCAGACGCAGAGCGACGGCGGCGTCAAGGCCACCTCGCGGCAGCGGCTTCGGGGGACGGCGCGCGGCGTCGCATCGCACGGGAGGCAGCAATAGTGGAAGGCTCAGATAAGTAACGATAGTTATGAATAAGAATGGATGGGGTCGGATATGGGATATGCCGGTTCAGGATGCTCATCGGAGTAATAAAGAAAAGCAACAGTGTCTGTGATGAGAGCGGAAGGCATGTAGTTTCAGAGAGATGGAAGTATCATGAACGGGAATAAGAAATGTAAACAATAGGAACAATCAGAGACATATAATGTAAAATTGTTTAATTAGTATTCATTAATGATCTGCGATCATTTCAGTAATGTAAATTGTGTTATTAATGTAAATTGTTATTCTCAATAAATCCTGTCTGTGTAATAATAGATTCATCGAATTCAGACATGCTGGTTAAAGTATCCCCTAAAAGACTTCCTGTACCCTAATGAATCAAAATTTTATGATATGTGTATCCCGAGAGACCGACAAGGGTAAGTACGGTCACATATATATATATATATATATATATATATATATATATATATATATATATACTGACGCAAACCCGCCGTGAACTATAACAATTTAATGCCCTCCCCAATTGTTGAGCGTCGGGGCGGTGCGCAGATATCTGCTCTTGCGAGGGGCAGTAGGAACGCAGGTATCTGCTCTCTACTTACCTCGGGGCAGTAGGAACTTTTTGGGTGTTAAGAGTCAATCCAAACAAGAACACATTAACAGTTAAACAGGGTTTAATTGTCTCAAAAACCCACTACGTCTTCTACAGAAAAAATCATCATACATAAACTTCAATGCAACATCAAACACACAAAAAAGTTCACATAAAAAAAACAAATTCGAGACTCTTCAAAAATTGCACACTAAATAATTACTCAAATAACTAAGGAATTCCTTTGTAACTAAATATTGGCCAAATTTATCTCCAATTCTAATCAAACAATTCATGATCTTTAAATTAAGATTATTTTCTCTTTTAAATTTCCCTTAGGACGGCGCGAACTTGACCTAGATTTTTCGTGCTCGAACCGTTACCTTCCATCAATCTGACGCAAACCCGCCCTGCGTCCGGGCGCTGGCTGCAGCACTGACACCGATGGCTCTTGCGCCGGCAACCAAGGTCGAGACCTCGCCTCTGTGGACTCGTCGCCTCCTCGCGTGCTTTCCCTCTTCTGGTCCCGGCGCCATTTCATCTCTCTTCAGCTCCTGGCCCCTATTCTTCTCTCTTCTGCTCCGGCTCCGTCCCCTCGTCCAATTCCGAGTGGTATACGCTCGGCTCCAATCTCGTCTAGCACGTCCGTTGTACGCGCCCGGTGCTTTCCGTTACACCGGCGTGATATAAGACTCTCGCCTCACGAAGCACCTCTTGCCAGTCTTTCTCCTGCTGCAGATTATTTGTGGCTAAATCTCAGCGCGAACTACTATCGCAATTTAATAGGCAAATTCACCACTGTGTCGTAACTGGAGAAAACTTTCTCTCAACATCTAATAAAATTCGCGGACGACTGACTAGTAAGTCTTTCTGACGTTGGACACTCCTAGATAATCTAGCTAGCCTAGTCGTTACGGCGAATAAGTCCAATACCAAAAGAATAAGCTGGGTCGGCGATCCGGAACCAAGAAGACCCTCCCGCTCGCGGGCTTGCGTTTTATGTGCCCTTCATGGTAGGGATAACGCGGCGTCTCCCCCTCTCCGGCTGATGTACGTCATTTTCGTCGCGTCGTTCTGCGGACGCTGCGGGTGACAGTTTTCTCGGCTGCGGGCGCGCCCCTTTTGAAATGCGCCGCGCTCGCTTACCCGTTCTGTTATCGGCGTTATTATGATGTGTGGGCACGTATGAGGAACCTCCACCCATGCATTCGTCACAATATATATTTATATATAGACATTTGATAGAAATTCAAAGTCCCACGCACGCCCGCGCAACGTACGCGACGCCAGGGAACAGTATGTTCCGTAAGTAAGCACGGCGATAGTCGCGGGAGCGCGACCGGGAGGCAGCCCATGAAAACCTCCGGCCGGCCACACGCAAGGGATTGCGACGCGCGCAGCTGCTCGCTAGGGGGGGGGGCGAAGGAACTCTCCCCTACATTTGAGGAGAGGAGCTCATAAATACCGCCGACAGCCAAAGAAAAGCTCTCTTGTCTCTTGCCACTTCGCACTTCGTTATTATTCATCCATGTACTCTCTCGACATCTAGTTACTTACGAGTTTTCACAGTAGATGCTGTGTTAGCTAGAATACGTCGGAATAGTTCTAGTGCATTCCGGGAGACTGTATCGGAAATAGGGCACGAAAGTTATCAAAGTTGAATAATTAGAACGTTTCGAGCAGAAATTAATAATAAAACGCTGTGAATTCGGAAGTGAAGTTGAGTGGCGTGAGATTGCGATCACTGCAATCTAATACGTGCAGCAGAAGGACTAAACGCTTTACTGCTTATACGTAGCTGCACTGTACGCAAAAGAACTTTTTATTCGCATGGCTATAAATTGCGGCGTGCATTGTCTACGCACGGAAGCGTACCAACGAGGGCAGGACGGATCTGGACGAGACGGGACAAGACGGACCTGGACGGGACGAGCTGCGTGTTCCGGAACGAGAAGAGACGAAGAGGTCGGTGAATTACGTGCGACGCGCTGACGAGAGCCGGCTCCCCGCCGCGTGTAATCCACGCCTGTGAACCCCGTCGCCGATCGCTTCGCTGCCGCAACGGTGCAACCGCCATGGTCAGGTAACCGCCGAACGGAAGGGATGGCCAAGGTTGGCGTAGGTTACGGATTTCGTGCGGCGCGCTCAGAACGCCGTTTGTGTGCCAGCCGAATGAATAGAGAGAATTTGTGCCTTGTCAGACTATGAACAGAAAACACTAGTAAAATTTAATTGCCTTGATGATCAAAGATCTGAGATAAAGAAAGTCATTTGTAATTATAAGGGATTATGTCTTGTAATGTTTTAAAAGGGTCATGTTTCTGTAAGAAAGGATTTAAAGTAAATGTTATATAAAGTAGGTAAATGGTATAGCAGACTGTGCACAAGTCAGAATAAGGTTCAGGCAAATGTTATTTTGCAATTTAAGTAAATTCAGTTCCTAATTCGCCAAAGATGGACAAGATTTTTTGAGTGTTTCAACAACATTATAATTTGTAATAATTCTTTATTGTTTGATTTTTTCTGGATTCATGTGTTTTGATTATGATTCATTAAATTCATGTGTTTTGATTTATTATTTGTGCGTGTTTGGTCAGCCCTTGTCACTTGTAAGATCCTGCTCCCCTGAGATTTACAAAAGCTCGTTTTCGAGCATTCGTCTGCGCGTCTGCCTATGTGCGACTACGCATAAGCGATAAGCGTCAGCCGTGTGTCGCATCCAAGGCGCCATGTTGTTTTGTCATGCCAAGAGTGTTAGAACATTTCTCTTTTTCCATTGCCACTGTTACACCATCCTTTTATTTCACTCTTGGCCGTCCTCTTTTCCTCCGTCTTGCAGGTGTCCAGTTATAAACCTTTTTGGGCAGTCTTTCTGAATACATCCTTTGTAAGTGGCCGTACCATATCAATATTTTCTTTTCAACATCACTTAAACATCATTCTATATTTAATCGCCTTTTTATAGTCTCTGTTTTTACATGATCAAGCAGCGTGACTCCACAGCATCTTCTCCAAAAACTGTTTTCAACACTATTAATCCTCTTTTTCAGAGCTTGGTTTCTAGCCAAATTTCAGAACCATATGTTACTGTGCTCTCCACCAAAGATTTAAACAGCTGGATTTTTGTTTTAGTTCAAATGTCCTTACTCCGAAGTATTGGGTTTAATTTACTGATTATCTGTCGGCCTTTTCCGATTTTTTATAAAATATCGGCTTGATCCGTATCTTCTTCATGCAGAATTACTCCTAAATACTTAAAATCTTTTACATTTTTTGTCTTAAAACCCTCTAGAATTAAATCTTCCTGTACACCAACCACCAAATAATGAGGCAACTCCATGTTAATTTCCAATCCCCATTTTTCATATTCCTCTATAAGTTTTCTCATCATGTAGGAAGCATCATTTACATCTTCTGCAAGAATCACTTGATCGTCAGCAAACAATAAAGTGCGTATATTTTCTTCCTCTATCTGCATTCCCATTTAATGCAATTTTTGTCCATGTTCTCAAGGCTGATGAAATGTATATTTTGAAGAGTGTTGGGGATAAACAGCATCATTGTCTTTATCCCTTGTTAGTCATAAAAGACTCTGATAAACCTGCGTAAGTTTTAACCTGGCTGCTATTTCCTTCACATAATCTCTTTACAGCATTTATGTACTGACCATGGATGTTGTTCTCTTTCAATGATTCCCACAACTTTTCCACTGGTACACTATCGTACGCTTCTCTTAGGTCTTCAAAAACTAGATGTAATGGGCTATGGACTTTTCCATCAGCTGTTTCAGGCAAAAGAGATTATCTGTGGCTCGGACCAGGATCGACCCAGTGGCATAGCTTCAGTTGGTGTCCCCGGGGGCAAAGCTAATGGTGTCTGCCCCTCTCATAAATTAAGTATAATAATATCAATTGTTGCATAGATTGTACATTATTTTCTTAAAAATACAAACATATTTGCACATGATAGTTATTTATAATATATTAAAAAATTCTATGTAATTAAGAATAATTGCAATATAATTTTTAAATAAATATTTTAAAATGACACATAATTTATCAACAAATGTAATTTACTTATAAAACCTCTTGACGATATTTACGGCAGCAAACTTATTTATAATTTCATTAAAATCTATGCTTATTGCAATGTCATTTACTATTGAAAATAGAGCCAAATCAGATAGTTTTGATTAATATATAAAATTTGTAAGTAAATGATTTAAATTATATAATTCAACTATAAAATATTGCAAAAATAATATACAAATTCTAATTTACGAAGTATCTAATTGCCTGGAATTACGTTCACGAAGCACAGTAATTTCAGAGTGGGCTATTATATTTCTGGACAAATTACAAAACAAAACCCCAACTCACAGTTTCCAAAAATTCAACATGACCTTATTTTAAATGTTTTAATAAACACATTTCATTAAGAAAAAAATGTATCTTCACAATTGAATTGTAGTTGTAGGAAGATGCCAACATTTTTAAAATTTTAAAAACTTTTCGCCAAGTCAGGCATTTTAAGGAACATGAGACCTGTACCATTTTCTTAAGGGTTCTTTATTATATCCAAGGACCCAATTTATTCAAAAAGTTTTGTGCTGTTTTAAGGAAAAAATTGTTTTACGAAAAGAATCCTGTTTGATACAAAATTTCACAAAAAATATTAATGTTTTTAAAAATTGAACATGATATTATTTTTAGATCTGCTTTTCATCAACACATTTCATTAAGAAATAAGTTGATCTTCATAATGATAGTTGTAGGAAGACGCCGAAAAAATTTTGAATTTTTGTAATTTTCTAAAAGTGAGGGTTTCAACGAACACGAAACCTGCGTCATTCTTATTATCGTTGAACTCTGTATTTGCAAAACCATGTAAATCTAGAAAAAGTGCAAGAAAATAAGTGCTGATGAGCATCACCAATTTGTTTTTTCTTCCCTTATTATACCCCATTGTTTTCATTACATTCTCCCAAATTTTTGCGCCAATCAAGGTTCGGGAAGACATTGAAAATTTAAATGATATCCTAGATTTGCAAGAAGATGTAATGTTCATTTCAATGACTATCAATTTTACGTCTTTTACTACCTTAGTAAAAGACGTAAACTTGATGGTCATTAAAATGACGATGGAGAAGAGAAGTGAATGTTGACAGTGGTTTCAGAATAATAGACTTGTAAATTCTTTCTGAAGGTACAGAGATGTCCAGAATACGTGACTTTTCTCGGGTGCGATCGGTGCGATAGACATGAGCCCCCCTCCCCCCACTACATATCCCTACTCAGAATCACGGTGTAAGGAAAATACAAAAAGTGCTTGGGTGCTCCGTTGTAAGAAACACCGTGTTCAAAATTACGAAGTGCTGAAAATACTTACGCCAAGGTAGTACCGAACTAAATTTCGTTTAATTAGCTCGTTTGCGAACGATTCCTCGCGAATTTCCTATATTGTCAAGGAGATTATAATATATTATGATCGCAAAGAATATCCAAGGAGGTTATATATTATAACCTCCTTGGCTATTCTATGCGATTCTTTGAAACCGAGTTTTGGATAGTAAAGATCTGTAAAGATTCTTTGACTGATTTCTGGAAGTTGTTTGCTGGCAGTTTGCTGGTTGCTTGCAGAGTGATTGATTGATATGTACCTTTAATTTTAATAGAAATGGGCTACAAATACTATGACTCTCCGGAAGGAGAAGACTGCTTTAAGAAACTTTGGTATACAACAAAGATAGCAGCTGCGGCTGGTCTAACTTGGTCAACGCTTGATGTTATTCTTCACTCGCATCCACAAGGATATGTTCAGACCGTTGCACGGTATGGTCATTTTACGTTGCCTTTTATTGGCGTAGCTGCAGCATTTACAACTACGGTTTGTGTTGCAACTTCTGTTCGCAAGAAGGATGATCATTTAAATTACGCCCTTGGTGGTGCCGCTGCAGGAAGTGTAGTTGGAATTTGGAGGAAGAGTACATTCAATGGTTGTAGGATGGCAATGATATTTATTATTGCTGCACTTGTTAAGAAGTCGTCTATAGAAGAAGGCTGGACTTTCTTCCCGGAAAAAGTTATTCGTCAGAAAGGAAACCTTACAGGAGTACGTCATGATTATTCCCTTACAGCAGAACGTCCCAGAAACTGGACCATGGGAGATCAGTAAACAATCACAAAATATTTGTATGTAGTCCTTCCATTGTACATCAGAATGATTCTTGTAGATAATATTGCAATAAAGATTTATTAATGTGTATAATGGAGTACACTTGTAAACTCTTTTACATTTTATAGAATTGAGGACCCCTTCGTATTGAAAATTGAGAATGGGAAGGTTGATGGATTAATAATACTCAATTAATTTGATACATTCTTTAAATTTGATACCTGCACCATTGGTAGACATGAATGCATTGAAAAAATACAAGTTAAGAGTTATGTGAAGGTTGGAGAGTCAAATTCTTGGTTTTATTCTGAGGCGTTGTAACATAGAACACTGCTGGAGGTCAAAAGTGTGAGTTGTACTAGTAGGAACTTGATAATCACTTCGATAAACATCTCTTAAGCACCTGTAAAGGGGTAGCAGTAAGTTCTTGAATCTAATCCGTATTTCAAAATTTGAACAGCAGTGTGACAATTTAAAGTTAACATTCATATGGATTTCAACTTTATAGGCAGTTGGATTCAATGCAATATTTTTTTTTATAGATTATGAAAGTTCAGGTTCATAGATACACAGTTACCATCGTAAATGAAGAGTCAAATTTGATGTGGGGCACATGTCGTGCCGAGTTCCAGAATCCCTATTCTCTCTTATTACACTATTATGTATAAAAGTAGAAAGCATTTTAATGTAAGAATTATTCACCTCTGTATGATAAAACTTCATGGGCTAGCAACCTTCAGATTTGATTTTGAATACCCTATTAACAAATAACACTCCTCTCCTTCCCAGCAAATTGTGAGCTCAAGAAAACTTGTGCAAAGAGTGAAGTTACATTTACTTAATAGTTGCTTTATATTCCTGAAAGGATGGTTAATAAAAGGCATGGAAATGACTTTAAATCACATGAACTACTCTCTCTATTGCAAGAAATAAAAATCTAAAATAAAAGTGTTATTTTTTATTTAGTTTGTACTCCATCATATGTATCTAAATTGTAATTGTAAATTCATAAATTTATTTATGTACTACGAGTCTTGTCTTCAGATTGGTAGAATTGTATTGCATGCTTTGAATAAAAAGGGTATAATTGCTATTTAATTACTGCAAAAGATTAAATTGGAATCAATCTGTATCTTGTACATGGTAATTTTTATTTGATTCTTTTTTCTTGAACAGTTTGTGATGTTTATTTGTGTTGTGTGACAGTATTGTTGCCTGTATTACTTTAACTCGAAAGCCAATAGTTTGTTTCCACGAAGTGCCAATAGAGAGTAGAACTACTTTGCTTCTGGAGGAAGAGGTGGTGGTTTGCTTCTCAGCCAGTTAGTGATGAAGCCAGAGAGTGAACTGTTACTAATACCTTTCACAGCCCTGTTACTCAGAAGCTTTGTTTTTGCCCCAAGCCAGGGAGACAGAAACATATAATTGTATTTCAGAAGCTACAAATTCATTTTTGTCATTTCTGAGAATCAACCTGGGCCGTTGTGCAAGGAAAGTGACCTTGAGCTACGTGGGGGTTCATAACATGGTATATGAAAAAATCTCAGCATTAATTAAGAAGCAATGTGATGAATTCCTAATGAGTGTAGTTCTTTCAACAACAACAAACAAACAAACAACTTAAATTTATTGCAATAACCTACGGTCTTGTTTCTCTAATAAACTTTCCTATTACGTGAGTTCGAATATTAAGATGAGTAAACGGGATACTTGTGTACTTAGAGATTTACAGCTAACTAGAAATTTTCTAAAGAATAACCCAGACATAAAAATTGTTTGAGTTGATAAAAGGGGGTGAATATGCGGCTATTGATAAACATGAATATATTCATAGAGTAGAAGCAAATTTTATTAATACAGAAAAATTTGAAACTAAGAGAAAACCTTCTACCAACAAATTTATGAAAAGTATTCAAGATCTTTTAAAAAGATTGAATGCAAATGCTTATAACAAAAAAGAATATAAAAAGTTTATCCTACGACAGCGAATATTGCATTAGCTTACGGCGTAGTAAAAGCCCATAAATCTGACTTACCGATGCGCCCTGTTGTATCCTCCATAATTACTCCAGACTATTTTCTTTGTAAATTTTTAAACTCATTATTAAAACCCATTTTAGACAATAATTATAAATATTCCATTCGTAACAGTTTTGAGTTTGTGAGTCAGTTGTGAGAACTGACAATTGATGCTGATTCTAGAATGGTATCATTAGACGTAGCAATGTTTCCTTCAATCCCACATAATTTAATTCTTTCATGTTTTGAAAAGTTGCTTAATGATCTGAATGATTTCTCAAAAATACCACCAAATGAGGTTTTTATAATTCTAAGAATGATTTTGAATAATATGGAGTTTCAATTTAATGGGAAAATTTACCATCAGTTAGAAGGTACACCTATCGGTAGTCCGATAAGCTCTTGACTGTCAGAAATTGTGATGAGACACCTAGAATCACAAGTCTTAAATGATCTAAACATTGTTTATTATACACGTTATGTTGATTATACCTTTATTGTTTTACCTCAAAATCAAATTGATAAATTATTAAATAAATTTAATGTGTTTAATGATAAAATACAATTTACTTTAGAAACAGAATCAAATTTTTCTTTAAACTTTTTGGATGTAACTGTTTTTAGGAAAACTACAACGTTTGAAACATCTTGGTTTACCAAACCTATTTTTTCTGGAATTATATTGAACTATCTGTCTAAGCATCCTGTTAGTATTAAAAAGTCGGTTGTTTCAAATTTAGTTGACAGAGCTATACAATTGTCGTTTCCCTGTTTTCATAATTATAATTTACGTAAAGTTTTAGAAATATTGCAGTTTAATAACTACCCTTTGCATTTTGTTCAAAATATTATATCTAGGAGATTAAAATTCATAATATATGGAAAACCTCACAGAAATAATAAGACAGAAATTCTGAATGATGTAATTGGTTTACCCTACATCCCTCAAATAAATAATTATTTCAAAAATGAACTTTTAAACAAATTTAAATTGAAACTGGTAAATAGAATAATAAATCAGTGCAATATAGTCCAAAATGTGAAAGATTTTAGAGCAAAATTATATATAAATAATGTAGTATATCAAATCAATTGTAATGATTGTAATAAGTCTTATATTGGTCAAACTAAAAGAAAATTGAGTACCAGATTATTAGAACATAAAAGGAATATTAAAGACTTAGCATGTAACAAAATTCATTAACGCAACACAGAATTGAAACTTTTTCTGTCTGTTTTTACAATCTCTCTTTCTCTAATTTCTTTCATACTGTTTGTAATCTGTCTTTCAATTTTCTAAAGATTTTAACAAGGTGCATTCTGTTGACTTGTGTATATTAATTTTTTTGTAATTCTTCTGTTTGGCATTTTTCCATTGTTTTTTTTATATAATTATTTTGTCACCTGAAGATGGAAAACAAATGTTTCCGAAACGTTGTGGAAAATTTGTATATAAAGCTGTTATTTAAAAGATTTCTGTCTTATCAATGATGGACCAACTTATGATACATATATTAGTAATACAGACAGAAACGAAAAATATTAAAAACAACTTAAACTTACTTTTTTTTATCGCAGATATTTATTCATCATTCAGAAAGAAAAAGTAATGATTTTATGAAAATGTTTAATTTATACATCCAAAAATTTTCCTTTTGAACAAAAAAATTGGTGGAAGTCTAATTTTCTTGGATGTAAACTTAATAAATATAATAATCCCTTTGTCACCAATTGGTTTCATAAACCTTGTGCTATAGACAGAATGTTCTGTGTTCATTGTAACCATTGCCCACATTGATAAAAGCATTAATTAAGAAGCAATGTTGTGAATTCCTAATGAGTATAGTTCTTTCATAAAAAGTTTTAATGAACACATGCTTGCCGTTGCTGGCATTGCATTTAATCAACACCTCTTGGGGGTTTTCTCAGTTCCCTGTGTGCAGAGGTAGGCAAGAGAAGACGAGCAAACTCTTCTTTCAAAATTTAAACTTCCTCTTTTTAATCGTAGATATGTTGATGTATTTACTTACTCATTATTCAAAAAAGAAAAATTAATGATTTTTTGAAAATGTTTAATTCGTATCATAAATCCAAAAATTTTACTTTTGAACAAGCCAGTGGAGGAAGTGTAATTTTCTTGGATGTAAACATAATAAAAGATAACAATCCCTTTTTTAACAATTGGTTTCATAAACATTGTGCTACAGGTAGAATGTTCAATGTTCATTGTAACCATCGCTCACACTAAGAAAAGTTTTCTATGGCCTTATAGACAAAGCTATAAATCTATCACGTCGATAATTTTACTCCACTAACTTACAAGAAAGAGCATGACATACTTAATGAGAATAGTCCTGTGGTCTCTGGGTGTAAGTTGGTAAGGCCCTCGTCTTATAAATTCTGTATTTTCCAACTTATGCTGACACTACAGAATTATCCATCAAATTGTATGGAAGTACATAAATAAATGGTTATCTATGTTATAAAAGTTGTATCAACATTTTAATTATCTAAATCCAAAATAAGTATCTTAGTGATAATAGGGGTAATGGGAAAAATAATTGTGCTGGTGGTATTGATGATGATAATAATAATACATCCAGATAAAAATCTAGAATTTAAGTTTTTTAAAAACATGGTATTGAGTTCATAGTTTAGATACTTGCTTTCGGTTTATTGTTTCTTATTCTGGTTTGATATTAAATTTTATTTCTTATAGATTTTCTGCACCTTCCCCTTAATTAGTTCATCTACTATTTTTCCTCCCTCTCTCATTCATCAGTCCTGTATTTTATAAGCTCTGATACAATGAGATGGTTGTGCTGCAGAGTATTCCCTCATCCCATCCACAAACTGACATGAACAGAGAGGGAATTTTGGATCTATTTATTTATTTATTTACGTCAAAAACAGTTAAAAACCGTGGGTGACGAGCTATGGGGAGAAGTGAAGTTTGTGCACGTTTTCATAATTTTGTGATCTCTATCCTAAACCATATTCTAGTCGAATTTTGAATACAGAAAAGAGAGGTTTTTTTCGAGTTTTGTTGACAAAATATTCGCTCCTATATAATAAAATATATTTTCAAAGGTAAATTAGCTATAAATTCCTGCCCTGAACCCTCATGTTCTTCATGAAAGAATAATACTTTTTGCCGCGATAATATGGAAAACGATAATTTGAGTAACTACGTTTCCCACTGAAATTCAGAAGACGTGCACAAATAATGATGTTTCATTTATGTCCAGAAGCAAAACAAGGGACCATCTCAGCATTTGCTCACGGATCAGGGAAACTGGACGAAAAACCTGATCGAGATGGGGGCCATCAACCCAGAAACTGTGGTACAATACTTGTTACAGGTTCTTTAGAATTATACAGTCCAAATGATAAATAATTACATTAACCATCATTGTTAAAATTAATGCTACTTCCTTTTTGATGCTCGGTATAGTCTCGAATTGTATAGAAACAGTTATGCAGCAGAAAAGATTTTACTAGGGACTTGAACTTTTCTATCGAATTTAATCGTTTAATGTCTTCTGGCAGTGTTGTAATGTACATGAATTGTATGTGAATTTTTTGTAGTGAGCTGTTGATACTGCCTCCTGGTGAATATGATTACTACGTCGTGTGTTATACACATCGGCGTTTGCTGAAAATATATTCCCGCCCTTAAGTCATATTTGACAAAAATTACTGATTCGTAAATCAGGAGACAAGGTAATGGTAAAATTCCTAGATTAATAAAGAGAGACTTACAAGAAGCACGTGGGTTGGATTTGCTTATTATTAGTACAATTCTTTTTTGTAATCTGAAAGTCTGGGAGCTATAAGATGTGTTTCCCCAGTATATTATGCCATATCTCAGGCGGGAGTGAACATTGGCAAAATATACACAACGAGCTGTATGAAGGCTGACGGAATTTGAAAGAATTCTGAACGCGTAGCATAATGAACTTAATTTTGTGTTCAATTCATTTAAGTGGGCATTCCATTTGAGGTTTGACTGAATTGATAGACCTAAAATTTTGTTATATTAACATAAGTCAAGGGCACATCGTTCATTTTCAATGGAGTACAGAATTTTTTATTTGAAATGGAAAACTGCATTGAAACGGTTTTCTTTTCATTTACTATTAATTTGTTATTACGGAACCAATTTGAAACATCTGATATTGTACTATTTACGGTTTCTTTGTTGCAAAGAATATTTGTATCATCCGCAAAGAGAACTGTTCTTCCGTTTCGAATCGCTAAGGGCATGTCATTTACGTATAATAGGAAGAGAATAGGGCCTAAAATCGATCCTTGCGGGACTCCACGTGCAATTATTAGCAAAGAACCGGAAAGGTGTGTACATAAAGTTCCATCATTCCAGTAAGGTATTTCTACTCTCTGAGATCGTTGTTTAAGGTACGAACATAGCCAATCTAGAGCAATACCACGGATTCCATATGAAGGTAATTTTGAAAGTAAAATGTTATGATCAATGACGTCAAAAGCTTTTGAAAGATCTAAAAATATTCCAATAGTTGCTTCGTTTTGATCCAATGATGAGGCAACATCTTTAAGAAAAGAAAAAAATGGCTGTTTCCGTAGATTTTGATTTCCGGAATCCATGTTGGCAATTTGAAAACGCGTCGTGTTTATTGAGAAAGGTTTCCATTCGCACATAAAAAAGTCTCTCTAATATTTTTGAAAAAACTGACAAAAGAGAAATTGGCCGATAATTTTGAATTTCATTTTTGTTGCCTTTTTTGAAGAGCGGCTTAATCTTAGCTGTTTTAAAAATATCTGGAAAAATTCCTGTGCATAAAGATGCATTAAATATGTGAGTTAACGGGCGTATAATGGCTGGCGCGCACGTCTTTAATAAACAATCTGGAAATTCATCTAAACCGGCCGAATATTTATTTTTTAATTTACCGATTATTTTGAGAATTTCACAGGAAGAGGTTTCGGAAACGAACATAGTGTCTAAGATTTTTAGGGAAACGTCAGATGTTGAATTTTGTGGCTGAAAACCCTTGGTGAGATCGACAGCAATTTTCGAAAAGTATTGGTTAAAGAGACTAGTCACTGTTGCCGGATCGTTCACATCTCTATCGTTATCTTTTAAAACAACATTCTCTACAAGGTTTCTAGTTGGTTTGGACGCATTTTTTACTACATCCCACATTGATTTTGTTTTGTTATACGAGTTCAAAATATCCTGATCGTGTTTCATGATTTTAGCCTTGTATTAGATCTTGTATTGGGGGGGGGGTTAAGTATTTTAATATGAAAATTTAAAATTAGTTTCATAAAAAAATAATTTAAATTCTTGTTTAAATAATATTAATTTTAATAAAAATGGAACAAAGCCGAATGCAATTTGCTTGTATTAAACAATTTACTTTTTGGATATCTGCTTTGCTCACAATATATATTTGATGCATAACTTATCAATATAATATATTGATCAAGATATGAAAATAATATATTGGGGGCTGCTTGGATTTTGATTTATATTTGAAATTTGAGCACCATGTGTCATATATGTATAATAAATGGGAAATACTCCTTCATTTTGAGAGTTAATTTGAGTGTTATGACTTATGATTTTGATAACAATAACAGTAATAATAATAATAACAATAATAATAATAATTTATTGAGTCACATATAATGAAACTGTTACATTTTTAAGTAAATAATGTTTAAATGCAGAATACATTTGAAAGATGATTTATTGATAAGGAAAATTTGCAGTAACGCTGCACATTATCCTGCACATTTTCTAATACTGAAATAAAGTTCACCAATTTATTAATGTACATTATTAGCTAGCTTAATAAAATTATTGTTCGCATTATTATTGTTGAATTTCTTCTGAAAATACAGAAAAAAGTAAATACTTTATAATATCAAATTGAAATGTCTTATATATATATATATATATATATATATATATATATATATATATATATATACTGGGTGAGTCACGTAACTTTAGCACCTCCTGTACTTTTGAACGGTTAAAGTTATTGCAATGCAGTTTTCACGGAAGTGCATGAAGGGAAGGGGCTAATAGATACGTGCATTAATTTCTATTTTATCACTTGTATTTTACGAGATTTTTTAGGTAACTTTGTTTTTTCAAATGGAACTATACATATTTTTTCAGTCCACCATGACGAGCGTAAAAAGACGAATCCAATGATGTACATAGTGTCATATGTTAGATAAGCATTTTTTAAAAATAATTTTGATTTTTGCGACTGGGGTTTAACGGACATTTTGAATAGTCTACCACACAAGGTCACGCAGCGCTCCACCAGCAATGCGCGCCCGAGCAAGGGAAGGGAGATTTGAAGAAATGAAACATGTTCTAAATATTAACAAAACCATTGCAGTTTTTTCCTGAACTGTGCTTTCCATCCTTCCGCATTTTCAGATTTTCGACTTTCTTTGATTGAAGGAATTAAAGGATGGAAAATAAGGATTTGTCATTAGTTTGTATCGTATTAAAATTGTTTATAACTTCTACTCCATTTAATGGGGTTTCATAAGATACGTATTAATGGATCTTGAAATAAAGCACAATAAGAATAAATAATTAAAACTGTACAAAAAATATTGCGTATTTTGAGCAAACAATTTCAATGTTAATAAGAATATAATAATAACTTAGGAATAGAATTAATCTTATTTCAATAAATACTTCTTAAGACAAATCCGTATTTTCAATCTCTAAGAAACACAAAATATCTGAAAATGGATCAGGATGGAAAGGAGAGTTCAGGAAAAAATGCAACAGTTTTGTGAATATTTTTCGTATCCTCAAGTACTAAAATCCCTTCCCTTTCCCGACCCCGCGTTTGCTGGGCGAGCGCTGCGTGACCTTGTGGGGCTGACAGTTACAATGAAAATATCCGTTAAACACTAGTCGCAAAAAAATCACAATTACTAAAAAAAAAATGCTTATCTAACATATGACAATATTTATATCTTTGGATTCGTCTTTTTACGCTTGTCATGATAGACTGAAAAATATGTATAGTCCCATTTGAAAAAACAAAGTTACCTCAAATATCTCGTAAAATACAAGTGATAAAAGAGAAATCAATACACATATCAATTAGCCCCATTCCCTCATTCACTTCCGTGAAAACTGCATTGCAATATCTTCAACCGGTCAAAAGTTACAGGAGGTGCTAAAGTTACGTGACTCATCCTGTATATAGTGAAAACAAATATAGTGAGACAATCAGTGGCGTAGCGTGACTCACACGTTTGGGGATGCTCAACAATAACACACAAAATGTCACTATCAACTACTTCGTCTAACAGTCGAACGTAACACAAGGCAGATACACTGGGACTACTTCCACGATCTCGATTGCTTACGACGGTGTAGGCGCTTCCCACAAAATCCTCACAGCAGTCAGGGCTGCCGATGTCTTGAAAGCAAATTATACAATGGCTCAGCTTTAATTCTTATACGCGAATGGCAATAAGACCCTTTGTTAATTTATACATTGCAGACTTAAATAATATGTAATCTATTTAAGAGATAATACAATTTCTTGGATATTAATTAAGAAATAGTAGTCAGGCACTATTTCTACAGTTTGTACCCATGACCAAGCGGGGACTCCCGAGTGAGAGAGAGAGAAAGATAATTTACTGAACGCCTGAAGTGTGCTGCGCTCTCGTGCACAAACGAGCTTCTTTCCGCAGTAGACGCTCTGGACGCTAGCGTAAAGCAGTCGGGTTTCTCAGGGCCAGGGATGAAGAGGGGAGAGGGGGACCTCGCCATCTGCGCATGCGTCATTGCTCGTCGCAACCTGGCGGCAGACGCTGAAGTATTTTAGCTTCCAACCAATCAGAGGCCAGCTTCAACAGCCCGCCGAATTCAATCATAGGAAATCAATTTAAAATTAATACAAAACGTGTTTCGCTCAACAGACCACTTGTAAGATTATCAATACAGTATTTAAGGTTCTTATATACGGGGATGCTCAGCATCTCAGCGTCCCCTGACGCTACGCCACTGGAGACAATATCACATTTATTTAATTAATAAAACGGAATTCTATGTCGATATATAATTTCTATGTCGATCGTATAATTTCTGCGGAAATTCCAGATCCGTCTACTGATCAATTGCTGTTTGATATTGTTACAGCAAACATGATTCATGGCGCATGCGGTAATCTGATTCGTTTGTCGCTTTGCATGGCAGATGGAAAATGTACCAAAAGTTTCCCTAAAAATTTCACTAACGATACGATCACAAATGTTGAGGGATATCCCGCTTATCGTCGGAGAAGTCCCGATAATGCCGGACAATCATTCATTAAAAATATCAACAACACAGACAATGACATTGACAATCGTTGGGTGATGCCATATTCACCTCTGTTAAGCAAAACATACAATGCTCATATCAACGTTGAGTTCTGTAGTTCAGTGAAGAGCATAAAATACATTTGCAAGTATGTGAATAAAGGCAGTGATACGGCTGTATTTCGAGTTGAATATACCAAAGAGAATGTTCCTACAGTGAATAGAAACTATGAAATAACGCTGTACCAAATTGGTCGGTACATCAGGTCCAATGAAGCTGTTTGGCGTATTTTTGGTTTCCCAATTCATGAACGGGATCCAGCGGTTATTCACTTAGCCGTCCATCTTGAGAACGGCCAGCGAGTTTGTTTTACGAACGAGACAGCGATTGATTGTGCTATAAGTCCACTAAAATCTACACTCACCGAATTTTTTGAAATGTGTAATCGTGCGGATGCTTATGGTGCATTTGCACGGACATTATTCAGAAGTACCACGCTATTTCACATAGGCTCAAACAAAAAAATGGATGCCCCGCAAGCTAGGCACACCAGTTGATGCATGTCCCGGTTTATTTAAATCAAACACCTTGGGACGAGTATTTACTGTTAATCCAAGGCAGACTGAGTGCTTTTATCTTCGACTGTTGTTAGTTAATGTCACCGGCCAATTGTCATTTCAAGATATACGTAAAGTGACTGGACAACAGCATACAACGTATAAAGATGCATGCCTTGCACTCGGCTTTCTGGAAGACGACAACCAGTGGGAATGTATGTTTGCTGAAGCAGCATTGAACTGTACAGCGAAACTACGAACTGTACAGCGAATTCACTTCTCCCCATAGCTCGTCACTCGCAGTTTTTAACTGTTTTTGACGTAAATAAAAAAAAACTACTGTTCGCTATAGTGCTGACTACATGTTTCCCAGCTCAAGGAGAGACATTGTGGGATAATCACAAAGATTCAATGATTGATGATATTTTGCATCAACATCGTACACGGTGCAATGATTTAACGTTACCATTCAGCGACGCTATTTACAATGAAGCATTGATTGCAATTGGGGATCTATGCATTATCATTGCTAACTTACCACTCAGTCATTTTGGTATGCGTTCGCCAAATCGAAGTGCATCTGATTTGATAAACATTGAAATGCATCGCGAACTACAATACAATACTGTAGAAATGGCAGAGAATGTTACTCGCAATGTCCCACTAATGAATGAGGATCAAAGAACTACCAGGTGGAACCAACGAACGGTGGACCAAAGAACGCACCAGTGGAACTGGCAAAACATTCCTTATTTCACTAATTCTCGCCGAAATTCGATCGAATAATGGCATTGCATTGGCCGTTGCATCGTCTGCCATTGCGACAACTTTACTGGATGGAGGCAGAACAGCTCAATCAGTATTTAAGCTGCTACTAAACATTCAAAATAACCCAGATGCAGTGTGCAACATAAAAAAAAACAGTCGTCCATGGCCACAGTGCTGAAACAGTGTAAAATTATCATCTGGGATGAATGCACTATGGCACGCAAACATTCACTTGAGGCATTGAACAGGACATTGAAAGATCTTAAAAACAATGACAAACTATTTGGTGGCACTCTGGTACTCCTTTCAGGAGATTTTAGACTAACACTTCCCATCATTCCACGTTCAACGAATGCTGATGAAATCAATGCCTGCTTTAAATCATCGCCACTGTGGCGTAATGTTGAAAAATTACAACTAAAAATAAATATGCGCGTTCAAATGGTTCGATATCCATCTGCTGAAACATTCTCAAAACAACTGTTAGATATCGGCGATGGAAAAGTTACTGTAGATGAAACTGGATGCATAAAATTACCGTCCGATTTCTGCACAATCATTGAGTCGCAAGATGCTCTCATTGACCAGATATTCCCCAATGTACATGTACATGTAAAACAACAATACATTAATCATGAGTGGCTTGCGAAAAGAGTAATTTTAGCAGCAAAAATTGTAGACGTCAACGAATTAAATTTGCAAATACATTTATTGCCAGGGGATTTGGTGTCATACAAATCTATTGATACAGTCTGCGATGCCACCGAAGCTGTGAATTATCCAGCAGAGTTCAAAGTACTTGCGGCAGAGCATCAAGTAACAATATCTACACAGATATTCTTCTACCAAATTATCCTTAGAAAACTATGAACAAACTTCACTTTCACACCTTGTAAGTTGGCACACACAAATTCTTGCGCTGTAGTTTACGCCTCGAACCGCTGGAAAGCGCTGCTTTACTGTCACCAAATATTTGAGGAGTTTCCACTATTATCTTTTATACTATTTGCTAATAATACGTCGCATGATCACCATGCACTGCTCGATAGTCGCGATCATGCAACTCCTAGCGGCACAACCGAGAACGACGCGAATTGCCGTGAGATATTACATTTTATTGACACACCCCCGTGCGCCAAGAAAGAACTAGTGGTGCTATGGAATGGCACAGACTTTCCCGTATTAATTTTCTATTTCCTTGGTTCTGGACTAGCTATTTGGAATTGTCACATACTCGTGCCAGCTGCCATCTATCGCCGCCCAAAGTACTTTCTTTTGACATTTTCTTAATTTTTCTGTTTCCTAATGGTAGAACGGAAAAAATAATTGTAGAATATTAAAAAACACAAAACCTCATCATAAATGGCAATTTTCTTTTAAAATTTGTAGCCGTTTTAAGAAAATGGCTTTTTAAGTGCTACTAAAAATGCGAAATTTGAAGCTCTTTTTTCACAGGAAATTTTTGAGTTTTCAAAAAACTTTATTTGAAGTCATTTGAAGCACATTAACTTACAAATACATAAGTGTTTACAAATTGCTGGTAATGTGCATATAAACGGTATAAGAAATAGTTCAAAAATTACATTATGTAATTTTACAATTATGTAATTTTTGAAAAAAAACAACAACCAAAAATGAACTTTACTTCATATTAAAGAGTGCAATTAGCACTGTCCGTTCCAAAACTAAAGAAAAATGTTGGGGCTATTTATGAGATAATGGAGATTGAGCGTTTCTGAAAATGCGGAATTTTGAGTTAGTTTCCACAGAAAACTTGAGTTTTCGAGAAACTTACGTGACATTAATTAAAGCACATATACTCATAAATATAATCACGTCAACAAATCGCCGCTAATGTAAATATAACGACGTGAGAGGCAGTCAAAAAAATTACATTTTTGCAATTTTTGAAAAAATAAAATAATAAAGCGATATGGAGTTTATGTCATCTCATAGGGTACATTTAGCACTATCCGTATCGAAAGTTTAAAGAATAAATTTGGAGCCGTTTTTGAAAAAATCTTGTTTTTGTATTTTTTAAATTGAACATATTCCACGCAATTATGCGTGAAAATTACGAAAAGTTTAAAAACAAATGTACATGATCTTAAAGAAAAATCTCACTATGAGGAAACAAATTTTATTTGAAGGAAAACTCTCTATTTGCAAGTTGGTAGTTGGAGGAAAACGCCGAATAAAATTCAAACGTTTGCAATTTTCGAAAATTCAGAGTTAACCGTGAAAATCGGACCTATGCCACCTTAATAAGTGCAATTTATTCTGTTCTTACAAGAAATTTAAAGAAAAAAATTGAAGCCGTTTTTGAGAAAATTTTGAAAATATCTTAATGTTAATCTTAAAGCCACCATCATTGGCGTGTCGATTTATTCATATACTGCTTCTTGAATTATTCGATCTTGCTGAATAACATCAGCAACACATACAATGAAATATCTTTAACACGGGCAAAAAACAAAAACACTTAATACACCAACAAAAATATTTCTCTCACACACACACACACACTTAACATTCCAAAATCCATTCACACTGCGCGCGTTTACTCTTTAGCATGGTCATTTATAATTATTGTTACTTTAATCATTATTAAATACCTTTCTAGTTCTGAAATAAAGACTAAACAGAACTTGGCCTTGTTATAATTCCGTACTGCCAGTCAATCGAAAGTAAAGAAAATCATCTCACTTCCCTTTGAAGTTCGGCAACGCTGAAAATCCCGTCACCAATGACGGCTGCATTTCTCCCACAGGTTCAGTATATCTGTACTCCATCACACCATTTAAAATCACAGTTCAGGATACTATTTCACATGTTCGAATCCAGGCGCGCACATCGCAGAACTACCATACGCTCTCGACCGAAACTTTCTGCCGTCTGACTATCAAGTCCTCCACACTCACCAATAAGACTTTTAAAACAACGTACCATCTCGCTTTTGGCCATCTCCGTTTTGTATCGTTCGACGATAAATTGAGTTTTCCATCTTATTTCACATGCATTCATGTCCGGCATTTAATGAGTTTATTGGCGAAATTTGTTTGAATTTTCCGCCTCCTCGAAAACTTCAAAAACTGTCTTTAGTTAATTATTTTCCGTGACTTGCTCTGCTACTTACTTGGTATAGATCGTTCATTTGTCTACTGTCACTTCATGTTATTAAAATTTCTCGTAATTTGGCATTATCCTAACATCTACTGTTTATGGCACATCACGATAAACAGCAAATCTTTATTTATTTTCGCGTGCTTGCTTGGACTTCGCGAAATTATGCGGTATTCGCGTAATAACACACAAAGGCCGTACGCCGACTCTTGTCACCATTATGTTATTTCATTTTATGGCGATTACACTTATAAATGTATTTTTTTTATTAAAATCACATGTGAGCCGTCACAATATACTATTATACCATGGAGGATATTCTTTACTCTTTGGTTGCCTTCAAATCCAGCCGGGAGCGTGGACGTTTGTGTGTTCATATACTGTTGCCGTAGCCCCCAATGTTTGACCTTAAGCCTCCTTTGACCTTAATGGTTGAAAAGTTAAACCTTAAATAAGTTTTAAAAAACTCTTTGGAACTTCTTGAGATTTAAGGGGATTTTTCTTTTCCATTTAATAAATCCTATTACTTGGCAGTGACGTAACTAGGGGGGGGCAGGGGAGCGACTCGCCCCGGGTGACACCATTCTAGGAGTGACACCAATTACATTTTTTATAGTAGTAATTATATAATTTAAATCATTTTCTTTAAAATGTTATATATTAATAGTGTGGCGTCGTGGCAACGTTTCCAAGCGAGCGGCATGCCTGAGCCGGATGCTGTAGTGAAAGGGCGCACCTGAGCTAAAAATAATAGGAGCGACCGACAGGATGTGACTGCTCCAGGAACATCCCACGCAGTGTTGAGAAAGGATAGTGGCGAGTCTGGGACGATTGTGCAAGACCCCTGGAATTGAATAGCCATCGTGCCTGGGGACGCCGACAGCATGACGCCGTGTGGGGGAAAACGGGGGTGTATATAAGGCGGGCGCTTTCTGCACTCGCGGAGATTCAGGTAGATTCGTAGAAGTGTGTTTTTTAGCTGTTAGTCTGTTTTTTATGTGGGTATTGTTAGACCTGTAGCTAGTCACGTGGCCCTCTATGTTTACAGTTGTTTGTTTAAAATGTCAATAACTAACCAATTTTAGAACGGTGTGGTTTTCAAACACGCGTTTTATACTTCGTTTTTTCTTTCTTGGCGCGTGGGGGTGTGTCATCAAAATAGAATAATCTCACGGCATTTCGCGTCGTTCTCGTTTGTGCCGCTAGGAATCGCATGATCGTGACAGCATGGAGGAATATAGGTCGTATATTCCTCCATGGTGACAGTATCGAGCAGGGCTGGCGATCGTGCAACTCCTAGCGGCACAACTAAGAACGACGTGAAATGCCGTGAGATATTCTATTTTGATGACATACCCCCACGCTCCAAGAAAGAAAAAAAACGAAGTATAAACGCGTGTTTGAAACCACACTCTTCTAAATTGGTTAGTTATTGACATTTTGAACAAACAACTGTAAACATGGAGGGCCACGTGACGGCTACAGGTCTAACAATAATCGCATAAAAAACACACTAACAATGCGATTTCGACAATGCACAATGTACCATTTTATTACGAAAACATTAAAGTTTTTAATGAATCTAAAAAATAAAAAATGTGAAAATGTTCAGATTTTTGCTTTATTACTCCCCTTAAAACACTTCATGATAATTATGTGCAGACAAAGAACACATGAACAGTATAGGTAATTCAATATTGATGTTGGATGGACTGCCAGATCTACGGTTTTTCTTTCTTGACGCACGGGGGGGTGTCAATAAAATAGAATATTTCACGTTATTTCACGTCGTTCTCAGTTGTGCCAGTAGGAGTCGCATGATCACGACTAGGGTGATATGAATAAAAATGAGCTAATACTTTTTCTCGAGTTTTCAAAGCAATTGCTTCAAACAGTATGAATAAAGGACGTGAGTAATTGCTCTTATTTTGAGCGATTTCTTCTATGGTGAGGAACTACTCGACCGAGAAGCAATTGCTTACTTTTTCGTATGAATAAAATCGAGACTTTCCTTCTAGTACGAAGCATTTACTTCCAATTTTCGGAGCAACCTCTGTAGGTGACTCAAATCGTATTGAATGGTTAGAAAAAAGGTTATGTACGACTTGTGTGTTTTAAGTAGTGAGGAGTGAAGTAGTAGTGAGTGTTTTAAGTAGTGAGTTACTTATCTGGAGTGAATGATGTAAGAATTCGTACGATGTCGCCAACAAAAGGTATACAAGGAGAGAAGAATTACTGAAGAAAGGAAGTATAAAACTTTGTACCGTTTCACGCGGAAAATGTTCAGTGGTTGGCGAATTATTTTCTCGGCGAATACAATGAAAACAGGGGTAGGGCATTAAATAATGAAACAAAAATGAGAATATTTTTGCGATATTTGGCGGATCCTGGTTTCCAAATTGGAGTGGCTGAGGATATAGGTGTAGATCAGAGCACCATATCCAAAACCTTTTCAAATGTACTGAACAGAATTGTGGAGAAAAGGAACGAATTGATTAAATTCCCTACTATAGCAGTGTCTCTTGATTCTGCCAAGATGGAATGGCAAGAACGTTATTCTTTTCCAGCTGCTATCGGGGCTGTGGACTGCACTCACATATTAATTAAAAGGCCTCAAAGGCATGGAGATGAGTACATTAACAGAAAAGGTCACCACAGCTTGAATGTTCAAGCTACATGCAATGGAAAGGAGGAATTCACAAGTATTGTTGTGTCCTGGCCTGGATCTGTACACGATGCCAGAATATGGAGAAACTCCAATGTGTGCAGAGTAATATCAAACCAGGCAAATGCTCTCCTCCTAGGTGATTCAGGATATTCTATTGCTCCATGGCTCATGACCCCGTATCAAAATCCCACTACACCAGAACAAAGAGCCTTTAACCGATTGCTTAAAACAGAGAGAGTGATAATAGAAAGGTGTTTTGGACAATTAAAACAACGGTTTCCTATTTTACAAAGTAGAATAAGATTGTCCACAGAGAAGATTCCTTCAGTGATTTTATGTTGTTGTATTTTGCATAACATAGCAAAATACTTGCAAGACGAAGATTTTCCTGAACCTGGAGTACAAGATGACGAAGAAGAACTGATTCCAAGATGATGGTGTAAATGACCAAAATGTGAGACAAAGAGGACAGCAGAGAAGAAATGAAATAGCACAAATCATTCATGGATTGAGAAGGGTAAGTAATTTTGAACATGCATCTTAATTTTATTTTTCAAGAGCAAAATGTATTATTCATGAATCATCTATGAATTAATATGGGAAATTTACCACTTAACTTGTTTTACTATATCTTATTGCTAGAATAGTACTGTGATAAGTGGATGATGGTGAGGGAAGGTGCCAAGGAAGAAACGAAAGGGAAGAAATATGATTTAAATGACCGCGCAAAGCTGGGCGCGTTCGGAGAAGCGCTTACCGACCAGAAGGGGAACCGGCCAAGCTGATAAGAGAGAAACCCCCCCCCCACTCACGTCACATAGTGAGGGAAAAAGAGGGGAAGTGCGGCTAACCGAAAAGGAATTTCACTCTTCTGGTCTGAGCAGCGATACCGAACGGTCGTGCCTAGTCGGTGTCTGAGCGGCGGTATCAAAAACGGACACATGCTAGATTCGTGGAAAGACTATTGAATTGTAGAAAGTGAAGGTATTCGTAATAGCGGCAGTAATTTCGCTAGCTAATAAGGCGATATTTCGTGACGCAGTAATAGGAGATGTACTGTGATTGAATGGCTAGGTTGAACAAAGTCGAGTTTTTGAAAAGTGAGTTAGAAAAGTGAATCAAGTAATTATTTACCCGGCAGATAGTGCGAACACAGAACTGTATTGAAGCAACTGACTCGTCTCGACGGCCGCGCTCGAGTACACGATTGCACGGACAGTATTAAAACTCGAGGACCGGACAAGAAGCAACGAAGACTGAGGAACCTGGTAGAACGTGCTGTGGAGGCGACGCGAGAGGGCTCGTGGCCGGCTGGAATTCGCCCTTGGCGGTGCATAGCGGCTGGGCTTTCGAGGTGGCGGCAGAGCGAGTGTGCGCGACCTTCGCAGCAGACCCCGTTGGATGGCGCGAGGAGACGGCGCGCGTTAAGTATCAAAGGCTTCATTCTGGGCAAAGTGAAAAGTGGAAATACGAGAGGACATGTTAGTTAATGAGAACTAATTACTTGAACCGGGGAGGGAAACGACCAGTAATATTTTCCATGTTCCAAGTCGAGGACTAAAGCAAGGAATTCAAATTTAAATCAAAATTGTGATCTCACGTAATAGTTTTCAGACAAGAAAAAAAGGAAAAACTGATTTTGTAAAATAAATTTAAGCATTTTGGATGGGGAAAATGGTAAAGTTGTGTGTGCTCATTGAGCAGTAAATGGTTTTGCATTTAGTAAGCGAGGGATCCCATTCGCAAAGGCCTAATAAATTTCAGTTGAGTAATTTATTAATGATACCCGAGACGATAAATGTTTTGATTTCTTGTGCATTTGTGTTTGCTGGATTTGGGAATTTTGTTGATTGGAATAAATCCAAATTTGTTATCAGAAAGGTGTCGCTGAAATTCATGTCACATGTGATCCCGAATCACGGCTCCTCCCTGCCAAGACCCCTGCGCCTTTACAGGTTCCCATCAAAATAATAAGGATTATGTTGGCGAAGTTCCGTCACAGTACCAATCAATGCAATTTTGAACCGATAAATATCTTGTATTTTTACTTTCACAGGTATAAGTGCTTCAAGCTTCCTCACATAATACCATAATACCTCTGCCACCAGTCAGCACAAAATTAAATTTAACATTTATAAAATAGCTTTTAGCACAATCCTACAGGTCCAGAACGTATGCAACGATTTAATTTTTTTTCTGGAAGAACAGTCATGAAATGATCCGAAAAAGCAAAAACAAAATCAAAAACTTACAAAATAAGCATTGATTCTATCACCTGAAGATGAGCAAAAGCAAATCCTTGATGGACATTAATAACAAGCAACAGGGACAACAGAAGTGGGGTGAAATAACACAAATCAGAGTTAGGAGTTGAGAGAAACTAACATTCTTCACATGGACATTTATTCACATATTACACATTCATTGAATTTGATCTAACTGCCATTGCAATTTTCGCTTTTTTTAATTGTGCAAGTTCCAATTCTTCAACATTCACCATATTGTCCAACTGCCACTGCAATTTCCTTTTCTTTAATTTCAGCACCTCCAACTGCTCAATATATACCATTTTTTGGAGTTCGGCGTTAGAAAGTTTATTTAAATTCTTTTTTTTCCGCATGGGTGTAACTTCCTCCGAAGTGCAGTCTTCAAAAAACAACGTACTAGGTGATGCACAAATTCGTGCACCACTTATAAGTGATACACCATCACCTCGTGCTGCTGTGGAGTCGGCGCCACTCGCTGTAGCTACAACTGGGAGTGATAATGTAATATCCGCATCACTCCCTGCAGTAACACCAGCCTCTATTGCTCCTGAAAAAAAAGTACATATTACGTATTTTTAATACAGTGATACTCGTAATTTACTAATTGAAATGCAACTGCATTAATTTATTGTATTCTATAAATAATAAATGAATGGATAAATAGAATGGTTATTCTATGTTCTTACCTTCGATCCGCACCACCGTTGGATTAGTATCCCCACTCATTAATTTTAGGCAATCTTTTTTCCACTGCTTTAGTTTAATTTTTTTGTTGCCCGTCTGCGTAACATCGGTTTTCCTCTTCAGTCTATCTTTCAGATTAAAAAATTTTTTTGGAGAGTTGGCGCTCGGTAATTTCTTTGCCGAATCTGTTTTGATATTTATGAAGCACTTCAGAGAGAGCTTCGGCCTTTTTCAGCCGTGCTGAAGGCAATTGTGACTTATCGAATAATATTTTGTGTTCTTTTAAAATATTAATAAAGCCCTGTTGCTGGCAGGTTTCAGGGCCCTCCGCATCCGAACGATCCGTATCACTCATGACCAAATAAATTAATTAACCTGACTACCACTGACTGACTTACACTCTCTGCTAAAGAGAGATTCATGTAAGAACAAGCAATTTTGACAGCTAGTGCTGGCAACATAACCGAAGGTTCTGTGGTCGTTGTGTCCTTGATCCCATTGAACTCTCCTTCCTCGATTCGTTCGTTTGCAGTTGGCTAACTTGTAAATGATTTCGACGCTTCCTTTTGTGATGTCCTCGTCCGCCGAAAATATAGTGCGCCACGAGAAATAATTGAAATTAGGAAGTGCAGTGCTATGTGCTCTTCTGTAAAAATTTCTTTTTTTTATACACATTATATGGAATTTACTTTTTGTGTGATAAGTATTATGTTTATTTTAAAACCGAGTCTTGAATGTAAGATGAGTACTGGTGCACGTGTTTCCTGGCTCTTGTGTTGTGTTGATTGTGAGCGTTTCGCGGTTCTGTGCTTTGCGTTTTTATTTATTTTTTAAATAATAACACCATTGCGAATCGTGGAACGTCGGAGTGGTCGCAGGAAGAATCCTTGTTTACGCCAGCGACAAGAGGATATTATATTTCTCGCGAGAAAAATCCGAGAAATGCAAAGGAAAGGAAGGTTAGAATCCGGTTCTGTTGTGAGCCTCATAATGGAATAGCTGAATTCGAGCAAAAGTACTGTCACGAAGTAAGTTTTTATATTATAATTACACTTTAATAGCTGTTGTTGTGCAATTGATATAAGTGTAACTGAAGGAATTCTGTTTAGTTAGGTATTATAAAAAGGACATCAGTGAATTGAGAACTCCTGGGAAATAAGGAGGCGAAGAGCATATGTAATAGACAAAGTGGACGAATTTGGCAAAGGCATCATCAGGAAAATGTTTTACGGGATGTGTGAAAAGGGTAAGTTATAATTTATATTTTATTACTTGTCCTGTATATTTATTTTGTAGTAGTATTGTACAGGAAAATCAGAACTGTACTGTATTTATGGGTAAAATAACAAAGATGATCCTGTTGTAGTATAGTTTCCATATATTTTAATTAATGAAACTATAAATTTTGTCGTCTATTACATTTCACTTTATCTTCAATAGATCCACATTTGGTTGCCTGAGAATGAAGAAGTTGGCCCTGGACCATCTTTCAGATTGTACCTTTGAGACTGGATATTACTAATTTTCTAGGGAAGTATTTTCTTGATCCCCAATAATGACAAGCCATTGTACTTTAAGAGAGGAAATATTCAACTAAAAAACAGAATTCTAATTAACAGTTAACTAAATCGAAAACTATAATACTATTGTCTTTTTGTTCCAGGAAACTTCTACTGACACATGAAAATAATTAAATTTTATATAAACACAAATTTAAAGAATAAAAATCTACAAATACAATACACAATGCAACTTCAAAATACAATCTACAAATACCATACAATATACATTTAAAAATATATAGTGTATATTATAGATTGTATTGTAAAGATGTGTATTATTTTTGTAGATTGTATTTTAAAGTTGTGTTGTGTATTGTATTTGTAGATTTTTATTCTTTAAATTTGTATATTATTTATGCCAGTTTTCTTTGTATCAACAATATATTATATAATTATCCATAATGATAGGATACTGTTTTGTAAAACTTCGTTTACAAATTGTGTTGTTTCTGTACCATTTCTTTAATTTTGTTTTCATTATTAGTGTGCTTGAACTACATTCATTAACTTATGTGAAAATAAATAAAATATTATTATTATTATTATTATACATAAATGCTGGGATGGATCTAAATTTGGAGCTCAAGTGTAATGGCAATTCTACCCCATTGGTCAAAGTGATAAATAAATGTTCTTGTGAATTTTTCTTTTTTATTCACTTTTATAGGACAGTTTTTCAAACCCATCTATTCATTTTATATTATTGAGATATGTTCTATTGATAATTAAGAATTTAAAATAGATATTAATTTGTTAAGTGGATGCTTGTAAAGGAAACAATTCTGGAGAAAATTTAGTAAAGTCTTGAGTTGAGGATGCAAGAATACAAGTAAAAGATAGCGTTCACTGATAAGATGTTTTAATTAGTAAGAGTGAATTTAAAGGATGTGCCTATTATTCATCCAAGAAATAAGAGATGAAAATAGACATACTAGGTTAAGGAATGCATTGCCTTGTAGAACATTTTTGACATACAAAACAATTAAGTCACATTTGAGTTATGAGAGCAATTGTACTAAGTATGGAAAATCGGGGTGTTGTAATTATAAATAAACCACTCTTCATTACAAAATACACGGGTCCTTTGCTGCGCTGTGAGACTCAAAGAAAAGGTATTTGAACGTCCTCTGAAAAATATTTTTTCTTTCTATTTACATTCGTGGCAGTTTTCTTTTACTTCATATGAGAATATGTTAATATATTTTTCCACATGCGTAATTAAATTTCAATATTTCGCGGACTCGCGTACGTGCATATACATGAGCGAAACTCTTAGACTTCTGCATATATATAGTTCTCTTCACGGGAGCCATAAACAAGCCCTTTAAAGTGAGGTTACGAAGAGGCGTGGCTGAACAGCTGCCGCGGCGGAGGGATACTTCTCTGAATTACATGTGATGTTCACTTGTTTAGCGAGCTGTCACTTTTGCTTTTTCTTACGTGAATTCTTCTATAACTACCACCGGACTAACCACGTGCTCATACACAACTGGAGTTCTAACCTAACCTATCCTACTTGCTCACGATCACCTACGTCAAAACATGGCGCCCGCTAAACCACAGAGTTTCTACAAAACAGATGAAAGTCGATCAATCGCAGCAGACCAGTAGAAAGCAATTACTCACAGAGAGAAGTAAACACTCTAAGTTTCCCGAAACTTTTTATTCATATGAAAAGAAGCAATTGCTCATGAGAAGTAGTAGTTCCTACTTGTACTCGTGAGCAATTGCTTTCAAGTACTTACTTATTTTTATTCATATCACCCTATATCGAGTAGTGCTGGCGATCATGCGACTCCTGGCGGCATAATGGAGAACGACGCGAAATACCGTGAGATATTCCATTTTGATGACATACCCCCGTGCGCCAAGAAAGAAAAACCGAAGTGTAGAGTGTTTGGTATAACCATAGATGTACTACTATTCTACGCGAGTCCTTCAACAATTTAATTTGGACAAGGCTTCCTAAAAATATAATTGTGGGGATTAAAGCATTGAAATTGTGAGTTAGAGATGCAGTAATATCATTCAGTGATGAAAATTCTGGAAGAATTAAAATAATTAGAAATAAATAGTTCCTTTTAAATTTTACACATTCCACTTTTTTTATTGTTCTATAATTGTTGTAATCGTGACGTTTCGGCTATATACTTAATAGCCATCTTTAGACATGTATTCAAAAAAATGTTCAGAATCGGTTGTTAAATCTAAATTATTTACATTATAGACCTATACATTTTAAACAAAACATATTATATACTTGTGTAAATTGTCAGAAGCTTACCTTTCCAAAAATGGTTGGAATCAATTTCTTTTTTATAAAAATCTATACTACTTACTACTTCTACTATTTAGATTATATACAGTTTAAAGAACAGATGGGTCATTCCATATCAAATCAACAGAGTCATTTTACATTACCATCTCAGATTCAGATGAAATTTGACACATATGTAGTATGAATGAAGAACAAGAAAACTACAAGTTTTGAGTAAAATATTTCCCCCCGTTTGTGAAATACAGCCATGTAAAATTTTACAAAGTTGGGTTCCCGAAAAGTTTTTAACTTGATGTAGCACCTCTTCAAATTAAAATATAGACCTGGAACAGGTGTCATTTTGCAGCTTTCTAAATGGACTTTTTTATAATGTACAACTCAATAGGGTTTGGGTTAAAAAACTTTTTCAAATTTGAATTTAAAATTTTGATGTTGAGTTTTCTCAAAATGCTCATCTTCAAAAAAGTTAAAAAATTCTAAATTAGTCCGTATATGTTTCCAAACAGATAGTGCAAGTTTAAACATGAGAGTGCAGTGGGTTCATATGGTAATCTTTACTTAAAATGTACAGTATTTACTTACTCTAGATTTTACTGATTTAAAATGCATTTTATTTCAAGGTATAAACCCTAATATATACAAATTAGGTCATGTTCATTATTTTTTATGAGTTTTGAAACATAGGACAACATACTGTTTGAAAATATCCAACAGGTTCAATTCCTTTGTTCTTCTGGTAAAATGGATATGGAGTTTTCCAATTCTTTAATATTTTGTATTACAATGTTTTTCTTGTCATAATCAGTTAAAGGAAAAAAAATATTCTTTGCCTAAGTTGATAATGTCGATAACTTCCTGAGGAACACATGATCAGAAAATTTTTTTAGAATACGTATCTAAAGATGGCTATTAAATGTATAACTGAAATGTTACGTGTACAATTATAGAACAATAAAAAAAAGTGGAATATCTAAAATTTAAAAGGAATTATTTATTTCTAATTATAAAATAAGACATTCGTTAAAATAAGATAATAAAGAATTAAAATACTGCAACAATTAGTTATTGTACAAGGAGTCAATACAGTGATAGATTTCTAAGATATGGATGTCAGAAGAACTCAGAATGCGCAGCGAGCGGCAGATTTCTCATCTCAGGAGGCAAGATTACTGAGAAGAAAGTGATATGTGAAAGAAAATAATGAAAAGGAACATGATCCTGCATATGGCTCACGGATTATACTAAAACATCATGTTGTTAAAAATAAGTTTCTGTTACTTGTAACTTTAAAGTCCTTTTCTGCAAAACTACATTTTTTGGTACATTTGCCCCAAAATTTCAAAAACTGTTCAAACTACATTGTTAACATTTTTGGAGTACATTCCCATAACAACAAAACAACTACTGAACTATAATTATTGTATTTAAATCCATACTTTTTGAAATAAAAAATAATTTAGTAAGAACAAATGTTTAAAAAGTCTATAGCAAGTTTGGAAGCTGTACTTCAGGCTTCGTCATCTAGCGACCAAAGAGCTTATGTTACAGTGGGGGAAAAATGTCGCAGCTATAGCAGGTAATGAGAGTTGAAGAGAAACCAGAGATATTTTGTAACCTCAAGAAGAAGATCATTGGGTTCTAGAGTTTGTCAAACCTTGCCACAATGTGCCTGTGAATAATTGAATAATCTAGAAGAGTTACTGAACTTGAATAATCTAGTGTGTACTTGAATAATCTAGAAGAGTTAAAAACCAATAACTCTAGGATTTCATAAATACAACAAGTATATTTTTAAATTTTAACTGATTTGTGCATTGGTTAATGTTTATCGTTATATTCTTATGTCTAATGTTTTGGACCATCAGAATAGTGCCCGCCAGAGAAAAAAATCATGTGTATATGGTAATAGTGTATGGTACTGAAGGGTTAGTTAAATATTTAGAGGGGGCTCAAAATTAAAGTCAGCCTCAGATTGCTCAAGTGCTAAATCCGCCACTGAGTGTAACTTATTATTTGCACATAGTATTTCAGGATTTAGAAGGGAAAGGAGAGAGAAAACAAATTTTTCAAATACTGAAAGAACAAACTATTTCTGTTCCAAGTTGACCTCAAGCAGTTGTGAATGCTAGTCAGAATACTTTAAATTCAATAGAATGAATAATGAAACAAAAATAATACAGTAAAACCCCGCTATAAGAGACCCCGTTATAAGAGAATCCCGCGTATAAGAGACAAAATTCACGGTCCCGAGGTCAGTTGTATATAAACAATGCATTTGTTTCCCGCTTTTAAGAGACCCCGTTATAAGAGATTCCCGCGTATAGTGGACAAGATTTTATTCCCCGCCATACGTTTCTTCTCGCTTGTAAGAGACAAAGCGTGGGATTTTCCTCCAGGTGAATCAGGAATTTCCTCAGCGTGGTAAGGGTTGGGACACGTGCTTAAAAGAGGCTGGAGCAGGGGTGCGCAACACCAGTGCCCGCGGGGGGGGAGGTGTGCGAAGTTCTCGTGAACAAAGCTCATTCAGTTCAGTTCACCTTCGTGTCTTGGCAACAAGGAAGACGCCTATAGTGCGACTTTTGTAACCGTGCCTCTAGAAGGTATCAGCTGTTTATGGTTTCATCCAATCGGAAGCTTCTGTGTCGCTAGTGACGTCACGATGGTGACTTTCAAGGTCCCGATTGGATGAAACCGTCAGCAGCTGAAATCTGCCAGAGGCAGAGTTGAATAAATCACAGTATTTTGCTTCTAGTTTTTTGACCAGTGTTTCCAATTGTTACTTTCTCGTATACGTAACATAGAGAAAGTAATGTAATGCTGCATAAAACCGAGTACGAGATTTTAACAGAATGCATGTTTTGGGGTCCCTTGATCCCTGATACCGAAAAAGGTGCGTTTTTTCTTTCAAAACGTCCCTTCATACGTCCGTGAATAACACTAGCGCCAAAACTATTCGTATATTTTTTTCCAAAATGAATATTCCGCGATCGATTTAGTTCCGCTCGAAATACTGCGGTTTTGAAAAACATTCTAAATTTTTGTGGGTACTGTACGTGAAGCCTGTGGGACATTTTCAAAATTTCCCCCAAAATGGCCCCAAATTTTTTTTTTAGATTTCTTGTAAGAATAGAGTGAAATTCACTTACAGAGGTGGCATTGTTAGGATTTTCACTGTTAACTAAATTTTTGAAAATTGGAAAAGTTTGCAGTTTTTTCGGTGTTTTTCTACAGCTACAAAATTGAAGATAGAATTTTTTTGATAATAATTTTTTTCTCTATAATTAGGTCTTTCATTAACATTATGTACTAAAAAAAGTTTTCTCGTAATATTGAGTGAAATAATAAACATTTACAAAAACAAGATTTTCTCAAAAACAGCCTCAAATTTTTTCTTTAAACTTTTGGTAGTGATAGTTATAAAGGTACTTTATAAGACTCTTAACATCATTTTGCTCTATTCTTTGTTTTTTCAAAAATTACTCAAATGTAATTTTTTTATACTAACTCTCGTGTCAATATTTACATTAGAGGCGATTTGTTCACATAATCCATTTATGAGCACATGTGCTTTAAATGTCATAAAGTTCAGTCAATAATCTTTTTAAATGGGCTCTGGAATCAACTAATTTATGATTCTTCAAGTTTAAAATACGTGTACAAATCATACTAATCCACTAAAAATATAGGTAACATGTCATTAAATACGTCAAAAACGCATTTGCTTATAAGAAACAAAATTCTATTCCCCCAGGTGTCTCTTATAAAAGGGTTTTACTGTATATCACTTTTGCAAGCTGGTCAAGAACTTTTATCTTAGACAATTTTGGTTAATTTTTGGTGGATTCTCCATGGCCTTGGAATGGAAGTAGGAAACAAATTCTTACAACAATATCATTTATTCTTTAATATTATAGTTCACATTTTCAAGTTTACAATTATAACATTAAAATGCAACATTTTTTAGCAGCTCTTTACAACCATGAAACACATCATTTGGACTTGTTTTACAATTATGCACCTTCATATGATGGGTTTAATGACTTTACTACATCAAGGCATGAAATAGGGGAAAAATATTGCATCACAAAAGAAAATTAAATCGTATAAGAAAGGTAAGAATAAGCTGAAATGAAAATATTCTTAAGTAGAATTATCAAAATAACTTGAATGTCAAGATAATTTAATCTTGTTTGATACAAAAGGACAGTTTATGTTTCAAATATTAAATTTTCAAAAGCTAACAACCTAAGTCTGAAAATAACAAACTACCTGTACATTATTGACAGCCAAATGTTTTATTGACACGGCAATTCATGCCACAGTTGTTTTTATTAAGGGAACTTGACATGGCATTACTTATTGTACTTCGGCATACTTTATATAATAATCTACATCACTTTTAATATTGTAGTTCACCATAAAATTCTATTCTTCAATATATTTTGGAATGTGATGTGTCGGACTTTTATTTCTTATCACAGATTATTTGAGTCTGCCACATAAAATGTTATGGCATATGGCTGATTCATCTAAATATCAGTATTCATCACATATTTCTTGGCACGTTTAACACTTATTTTGGGTTCACAGGTGAAATTTATCTGCTCCACAACTTCTAAATGATATTTAATTACCAATAACAAATACCATTGAAAATTAAAGTCTTTGCAAAGGAAGGTGATTCCAAGCAGATGAGTCTGAAACAAGATTTACAGAGAGAAGTTTACAATTAATTAAATAGAATTAGATAAAAATATATTAGTATTACAATTAGTTACATAGTATCTAACTTAATACCATTTTAAAAAATTAAGCTTAAAATATTTTAAACAAGGTTCAAATTGGCAATTTTCTCCAAGGGAGTCCAACTTTTGAGTGAAACAAAGGCCATCTTTCCTCACATGCTTCAATCTGATTGAATCCTCTAGGGAAAATTATCTTTACAATTTCTTTTATTATTATAAGATTGCATAGTAAGGAAATCATAAGGCACCTAGAAGAATGTTAATTGTGGATCCTGATGGACTTTTTAGCAGGAGAATTACACTCTCTAAGAGAGTGCTCACATCAATTTGGACCCTCCTTTATAAAAAAAATGCACCCAAATATTAAAGATGAAGTTCACCAAAAGTATGACGTGGATTTATATGGGCAATGTTAGTTACATGTGGAAAACAGAAGTGGGGATAATACTAGGACATCAAGAGAAACAATGCTTGAAGTTGATGAACATTACCAATTTGACTGTTAGCCATCTGCCAATGGAGGAGTAACCCATCCATATTTTTCATGGGTTTTCACCAGACTTCGAAAGGATTCTTCTGCTGATCGTCTGTTAAATTCTTTACTCCCTTTATGCTTCTTGGCAATCCGTCCCTAAAAATGCCAAACATTGAAAATTAGCCAATCATATAAAATTGTGAAAAGAAATTTGTTAATGATCATGAAATACCATAATGTTTCAGAGTTTGACAATCAACTAATTCAACCATTCTTAGGGTTAAAATTACCACTTACTAAAAACAAAGAAAGAAAGAGGGGAAAAAAGAAAGATATTAACAAGATTTCCATTAAAGTCTTTTATTCTAGGTCAGGCAAAAGTAAAATACTTTTATAGAGGGACTAAAAACCTTTACTTTTGATAAAAACAATCTGAAGTATCACATAGTAGGCCTACATACAAAGTACACCATGTGTTTAGGTAATTATGAAAAATAAAGAGAAAATAGCTTACACTATTCCAGTTCTCCTTAAAATTTCAAGACTAGCAATGGCAGATTTAACAGGTCAGTATTCACCTACAGCCGACTAACCCCCCCTGAACAATGGTTGCTTCAGGCTCTTTGCACCAATGGTTGCTTGCATATTTTGAGACTATTTGATTGAAACTTTTTGTTCTTTGCATATTAAGTGACCTTATTTCATATTACAATTCTTTTGAACAAGTGAAACTCTACATTCATCATGGTTTTCATAATGTTGAATTTGTATTATTTTTCAACTTTCACAACTTGCTACAATAAAAAAATATTGTAGTGTTATACAAGGGTATTGTATTTGTTGTTCTTGAGCAGTGTGTAAGCTACTTTTTACTTTCCCATATACGTACGTATACACGGAGTGATATACGTAGTATAGGGAATGTTATGTAATGCTGCGCGAAAAAATGGCCAATTTTCGGCGGAAAAAAAATAATTGCCAGGCCGTGAAAACAAAAAAGTCAATAAAACCAGTTGCTAAATTAAGTAAAAAAATCCCCCAACACGAGGTGTAGCCAGAAACCCTGTTTTCTAGGTCCTTGACACCGAAAAACCAATTGAAAGGAAAACGTCCGTCTATCTGTCCGTCTGTGAACACTGCTAGCCTAAACCATACGTACGATTCCTCGTATTCCTCGGTCGATCTGGTACCATACGTACGTAAACCATACGTACGTATTCCTCAGGTCGATCTGGTTCAAGTCGAAGCTTTGAGATTTTGAAAAAGATACTGTAAAATTTGGGCGTACTTTACATGAAGCCCCCGGACATTTTCCAAATTTTCTCAAAAACGGCTCCAAATTTTTTCTTTAAATTTCTTGTATGAATAGAGTAAAATACACTTATTAAAGGTAGCATAGGTCCAATTTTCACGGATAACTCTGAATTTTCGAAAATTGTGAAAGTCTGAATTTTTTTCGGCGTCTTTCTCCAACTACAAAATTGAAGATAGAGATTTTTTCTTCAAGTAAAATTTGTTCTGCATATTGAGTTCTTTCATAAAGGTCATGTAAATGTTTTTCAAAATTTTACTAGTTTTTTTGCAATATTGCGTGCAATATGTGTAATTTTAAAAAATTACAAAAACCAGATTTTCTCTAAAACGGCTCCAAATTTTTTCTTAAAACTTGTGGTAGGAATACTGGTAAATGTACTCTATCAGATGACGTAAAAGTCATATTGCTCTATAGGTGGGTTTTTTCAAAACTTACAAAAATGTAAATTTTTTCACATGTTTCTCACGTCGATAATATTTATATTAGGGGCGATTTTTTTCACATTATTATATTTACGAGTACATGTGCTTTAAATAATGTCAAGTAAAGTTTCTCGAAAACACAACCGTTTTCTGTGAAAAGTAGCTCAAAATTTCGCATTTTCAGAAACTCTCAAACACCATTTTCTCATATATAGCTGCAAATGTTTTCTTCAAACTTTTGCAACGGATAGTGCTAATTACACTCTTTAGTATAGGGTAAAGTTTATTTTGAGTTTGTTTTTTTCAAAAATTACATAATTGTAATTTTTTTGAAAGATCTTTCACATCTTTAATACGCACATTACCAGCAATTTGTAAACATTATTATATTTGTGAGTGTAAGTGCTTCAAATAACTTCAAATAAAGTATTTTGAAAACTCAAACATTTTCTGTGAAAATGAGTTTCAAATTTAGCATTTTTAGTAGCGCTAAAACGCCATTTTCTCTTAAGTGGCATATCATTTTTAAAAGAAAATTGCCATTTATGACTAGGTGTTTGTGTTCTTTAATATTCTAAAATTAATGTTTCCGTTCTACGAATAGGAAACCGAAAAATTAAGAAAATGACAAGAAAATGTACTTTTGGCAGTGATAGATGACAGTTGACAAGAAAGAGTTTGTGGCAATTTCGAGTAGCTAGCGAAGACCCAAGGAAATAGAAAACTAATACGGGAAAGTCTGTGCCATTCTGTAGCACCACTAGTTAAAAAAACCATTTTGTGTGGTTTTCTTTGGCAACATTTTTGCTGCTACAGGCAGCAGGACTTTAGATAGACATATTTCAGTTGAAAATAAGTAAAATATATTGCAAGGTGAGAGAAATTGCAACTCTTTGGACTTCAACATACACCTCTTACTGCACCTACAACACTTACTGCAAACAGATACTTCTAGATGTCCATATGTCCATGTGTTTCTCATCATCACTACACATTTTGAAATGTATGTATGCGTTCTATAAATGATTTTTATCAGCGATTGAACGCATTTTCGAAAATAAAATGTAGGGCTAGGGGGTCCGTTCAAAATTTTAAGTGGGAACACCTCGTCTGTCTTCCCCCACCCCGTAGTGTTGTCAGAATGTGAGTAGTACGTGGTGTTGTGAGAATCCGCGTTTTGTTGTTCCTTGATACCGAAAAAGTTTCCAAAACATCCATCCGTCAATCTGTCGTGTGTGAACAACACTGGCGCTTTGGGCCCGTCCATAAATTACGTAACGCAAATTTGGAGTATTTTGAATATCCCCTCTCCCCCCAGTAACACACCTGTAACGCGCACTTGAACACCCCTCTAATAATTACATAACGCTTACGACAAGCCCCCCTCATTACAATAAATAAAAACCAATTATAAAGCAGAAACAAGTTGTAGTAATTGTATTTGTGTGATATATATTAACATTGATGATAATTAACGTAAGAATTAGTTGATGGTGTGGACTGCACATAATAATAAGATTGGCGACAAGTTTTGAATGAAAGAGGACGCCTAGGCGATATTTCTGACAAGCCGTGCACACTCCGTCGTGGATAACGCATAGGTTCCGAGTCTACAGCGCCAACTTAATTGGATTCTAGAAAATAAGATGGGTCAGTTATGAATGTTTTCTTCGTAATCTAATAGATTCAATCAATAGATCATTGATGAAAAATACTTTCAATTATTGTAACAATTTAAATTTCTTTAACTTATTATATTTTTAAATTTAATTTGTTAATATGGTAATGTTTTAGTATAAGGGTGAATAAAAGTAAGTATTTTAGAAAATTTTGAAAGATTTTAAAAATAAATATCAGCATTATGTGATACTAAACTATGACCCTTCTAACCCGTAACGCAGCGTAACGCTGCCTGAAACCCCTCCTCCCTCTTCAGCGTTACGTAATTTATGGACAACCCCTTTAACTACTAGTAGGAATTTTATCAAAATGAATATTCCCCGGCCGGAATATTCTGGACTGCCCCAAAGCCATGCGAATTATAAACGAATTCATTGGATTTTGGGAGTATTTTACACGAAGCACCTAGCTCATTTCCAAGATGTTCTAAAAGTAATGGTGCACTTCCTTTCACTCGTACACTAACAGCACTTACTTTCTCGCTCTTAGTATCGGTTACGTAACATAATACCACAATTTCCCTCTACATTATCACGTCTCAGTTTTCACTTGTAAAACTCATCACAAATCGTAGAACATTAGGTGCGAAAACTAATCCTTTTAAAGCTAACACATCAACAATAATTCGACAATTACAACTGCGTTTCATATAGCTATGGCCTAATAATCTCCCAATAATGAGAAAGAATTCTAAGAATTTAAACAGCCGTGTTGTGACGGGCGTGTCATTGTCGATTCCAATCATAGACAAACAACCATGGGTGCTTTGTGATTCCAATCTGATAATTCCTGAGACTAGTAATGGAGCGTGTGAAATTCAAATTCGCAAATTCGAAAATCAACATTACGGTAAACTACTCAATTAGAAAAAATTATATAACCTTTCCTTTAAAGAAATAATTTTTAGAGCAGATTTCACTTAACAAAGAAACTATCATCAATATTGTACTTTTCCAATGTTAAATTTTACTTTCCCGTATACGTACGTATATACGAAGTAATATACGAAGTGTAGGGAAAGTTATGTAATGCTACGGAAAATCGATTTCGAAATTTCAACGGAAATACACGTTTTGGGGTCCTCTGATACCGAAAATCTGGGTATTTTCAAAACGTCCGTCCGTCCGTCTGTCTGTGTGTCCGTCTATATGTGAACAACACTAGCGCGTAAACCATACGTGCGATTTCTTCCAAAATAGATCTTCCAAAATTCGCGACAGCGGAACGGAATTCAATTGTTTGCGTTTCTGCATTGTCGACACTCCCTTAAAGAGCTAGCAATTTTTTTGCAATATTCGAAAAGAAATAATTTCTTTAAAGATTAATGTGTAAATGTATAACAAATGGTCGAATGTAAAAACTAACAAAGAAATAATATACAAAATTGCAATTTCTAATTTACGACGCATCCGGCTGTCTGAGGCGCAGTGAATTGCAGCGGGCTATTATATTTGTCACGAAATTATAGAAAAACTACTGGTATTTTCAACAAATTTATGCATGACCTTATCTGAAGATGTAGTTTTGATAAATATTGAGAAAACCAGCTGCCATCTATCGCCGCCCTAATTTTCCTAATTTTTCGGTTTTCTAATGGTAGAACGGAAATATTAATTTTAAAATATTAAAGAACACAAAAACCTCGTTCTAAATAGCAATTTTAAAAAATTGTAGCCGTTTTTTAAGAAAATGGCGTTTAAGCGCTACTAAAAATGCGAAATTTGAAGCTCTTATTCACAGAAACTTTTTGAGTGTTCAAGAAACTTCACTTGAAGTCATTTGAAGAACGTACATTCATAAATATAGTAATGTTTACAAATTGCTGGTAATGTGCATGTTAAAAATTTGAGAAACCTTTAACAAAAATTACATTTGTGTAATTTTTGAAAAAACAAAAAAATATCCAAGAATTAACTTTACGTCATATTAAAGAGTGCAATTAGCACTATCCGTAACAAAAGTTTGAAGAAAAAAATTGGAACCATTTATGAGAAAATAGCGCTTGAGCGTTTCTGAAAATGCGGAATTTTGAGCTAGTTTTCACAGAAAACGTTGAGTTCTCGAGAAACTTTACTTGATTTTATTTAAAGCTTATGCACTCATGAATATAATAATGTCAAAAATCAATGCTAATGTAAATATTAACGACGTGAGAGGCAAGTTAAAAAGTTACAATTTTGCAATTTTTTAAAAAAAAAACAAAAGAATAGAGCAATATTACGTTTATGTCATCTCATAGAGTACATTCAGTACTATCCCTATCAAAAGTTTAAAGAAAAAATTTTGAGCAGTTTTTGAGAAAATCTGGTTTTTGTAATGTTTTAAAATTGCACATATTGCACGCAATATTGTGCATAAACTACTCAAGTATTCAAAAAAATGTACATGACCTTAATGAAAGAACTCACTTTGGAGAAGAAATTTTATTTGGAGAAAAAATCTCTATCTGCAATTTGTAGTTGGGGGAAGACGCCGACTAAAATTCAAACTTTTGCAATTTTCGAAAATTTAGAGTTTTCAACCGATATGAGACCTAAGTCATTTTCTTAAGTAACGTTCAGACTATTCAACAACAAAATTTAGTCAAAATTGTTGGTGCCATTTTTTTGAAAATTTTGAAAATGTCCCAGAGGCTTCGTATAAATTACCCTCCAAAATTAAAATGTCGGTTTCAAATTCAAAGCGCCGCGAGATCATTCAGATCGATCGGGGAATATCAATTTTAGAGAAAATCTGCTTTTATCGGCGGTTTAGTTGCTAGCATTGTTCACAGACGGCCGGGCAGAAGTTTTACTTTCAATTGTTTTTTCGGTGTCAAGGACCCACAAAATAGGGATTCTGGCTGCACCACGTTTTAGGAGATTTTTCCCCCTTAATTTAGCGACTGGATTTATCCACTTTTTCGTTACCAGGGCCCTGTAATAAGAGTTTTTGTGCCGAAAATCCGCCTTTTTTTCGCGCAGCATTACATAACTTTCCCAATTCTACGTACATTACTCCATCAATACGTATGTATACGGGAAAGTAAAATTGCATGGTTTATGTAATATTCTTTACATAGAACGAGATGCTAATTTAATTTACTGAAATACTCATACTACGATTGAATAATTTATTGCTGAGCAAAAAGCGATATCCCAATTTTTATAATGATTTTTCATCGTGTGGTCAAATAAAATGTTCACTTTACGTTTGTAATCATTGAACCGAATCTATTTAATTGAGGTATATTTTTATTTTAAATGATATATGAAAAAACTGTCATACATTGAATCAAAATTTTATATCTATTAAAAGTTTTCAAAACGGGGTTCCGGAAAGTTTTTGCTGACTGGACATTTTTCCTTTACTCCGCTTCTGAGAAGTAGCATTAATGAATTCTGGACGGAAACCATACGCCTCAGTGCTTTGTCCAAAAGAAAGACATAAGATATCACCTTCTTTTTCACACAAAAATCTGTTGGCTGGTCTAAATTTCCGAGGTGCTTTAATTTGTCAAAATGAAAATTTGATATAAATTTTTAATGATAAAGGTACGTCCAAACATTATAGTTATGCTAACGAATATTGATGTCTTGAAGATAATTAGATGCCATGCTAAGCGTTGCCGAGCAATTATTAGTCTTGTATGCAACTTGAAGTTCAATTTCACTTTTGAAGTGGGTTTGAAAAGATACGGTTTGTTGTGATTCAAGTACTCGTAGTTTGAAGAAGATATGTTTCTGTACGAGGATAGCTGAATTATTAGAGGTTCGTTATTTGTAACATATCCATTATTATTTTACAAAACGTTTCCAATTTTACAAACGTCTGTGCCATGGAGCATCACTAGTTTCTGAAATATTAATGTAAATGCTTATTTTTCGTGTTTGTATGAAATACCAGCAAATAATCAGTTTTCCTGTCGTAAACTTTATCTTACCCATTCATCGATACTAAACCATTAAAACCGCAGTGCGTGTTTACAAGAAAGTGGCGTATTAACGTAGTCATCGTAATCAACACTAGCGACTTACGCCATGTTTTCATAAAATGGAACAGTCGTCGACCCATTTAACCGAGAGTTTGTACCCCCTGGGGTGGATGCAAAGGTCTAAATGAGCATATTCAGACGGTTTGACGTCGGTACAAAGACCTACTTTGCCTCAGCTTTGGGATTCTCCCACGGAAGATCCACGGCGAACGGAAGACCCCCCAGCGCTTCAACGTTGATGCAATGTCGCCAACCCCATCCCACGACAAGCCTCGCCAAATGGAACTCGTCGAGTTCGAGAGCTCGCCGGCAGCCCGGAACTCGCGAGCCCGGAGAGAGAAGGGCATTCACAAGGGAAACAAGTGGTGCTAGGATAGCTTTCTCGCGTTATTTTTAACGTTTGCAATTTTCGGAAATTCGGAGAGTTCAGCGGAATGAGACCTGCGCCATTCTTTGAAGCGACCCTTGTTCTATCGGGGGGGGGGGGGGATAAAGGAAAATATTGCAACGGTTTTTGAGATTTTTACAAAAGGATTTGCTTTAACAAGAATTCAACAAGAAGAAATTACGCATTACGAATTAAATTTAATTCTAATTTTTTAGAGCAGAAAATATCTATTATTAATATTCTACGTTCACAATTTTAAATTGTGCATGTTTCGAAAATGCCGAGAGTTAACCGAAAATCAGATCCACATTTATTTACCGTACTTTGCTAAATAGAGGGAAAAAATAAGGAAGAAATTTAGGGTCGTTTATTAGAAGATACTTGTTTTAAAATGCGCAAAATTGGGCGAAAACTACTCTAAATTTTGGAAACATTGTAAATGATCTTACTACAAGATCAGTCATTTAAAAACAGAGTTTATTAAAAAAATCTGTACTTTAAATCTTATAAGTAAATAAAAAGGCTGAAAAACGTTTGGACTTTTGCAATTTTCGAAAAATCAGAGATTTTAATGACAATGAGACCAGCACCAATTCTACTTTTCCGTATACTATACGTACGTGTAATATAGTATACGGGAAAGTAAAATTGGTGCTGGTCTCATTGTCATACGCATAGTAAAGGGAAAGTTATGTAATGCTGCGCGAAAAAAACGGCGGATTTTCGGCAGAAAAACTTTTATTGCAAGGCCCGGGTAACGAAGAAGTGGATAAATCCAGTTGCTAAATTAAGAAAAAAATCTCCTAACACGTGGTGCAGCCAGAATCCCTGTTATGTCGGTCCTCCACCGAAAAACCAATTCAAAGCAAAACGTCTGTCCGTCTGTCTGTCTGTGAACAACGCTAGCGGCTAAACAGCTCAGTCAATTTTTTCCAAAATTGATACTAACGAATTGATGTGGCTGATCACGTGGCCCCTTGAATTTAAAACCGATATTTTAAATTTGGGGGGTACTTTACATTTAGGCTTCCAGACATATTCAAAATTTAAAAGAAAAAGGCTCCATTTTTTCTTTAAATTTATTGTAAGAATAAAATCCACTTATTAAGGTGAAATAGATCCCGTTTTTAAGGTTGACTCTGAATTTTCGAAAATAGCAAAAGTTTGAATTTTATTCGGCGTCTTCCTCCAACTACAAAATTGCAGATAGTGATTTTTCCTTCAAATAAAATTTGTTCTTCATAGTGAGATTTTTCTTTAAGGTCTTGTACATTTTTTTCACAATTTTAGTAGTTTTCGTGCAATATTGAATGCAATATGTGCAATTTAAAAAAATTCAGAAACAAGATTTTCTCAAAAACGGCTCCAAATTTTTTCGTTAAACTTTTGGTAGGGATAGTGATAAATGTACTCTATTAGATGACATGAACGCTATATTGCTCTATTCTTTTGTTTTTTCAAAAATCGCAAAAATGTAACTTTTTTACTTGTCTCTCACGTCGTTAATATTTACATCAGCGGCGATTTGTTGACATTGTTATATCAATGACTAAATGTGCTTTAAATAAATTCAAGTAAAGTTTTTCAAAAATTCAACCATTTACTGTAAAAACTAGCTCAAAATTCCGCATTTTCGGAAACGCTCAAACGACATTTTCTTATAAATGGCTCCAAATGTTTTCTTCTAACTCTTGGAACGGAAAGTGTTAATTGCACTGTTTAATATGACGTAAAGTTTATTTTGTGCGTTTTTTTCTCAAAAATTACACAATTGTTTTTTAGGATTATTCACATCTTTAATATGCACATTACCAGAAATTTGTAAACATATTTGTGAGTGTAAGTGCTTCAATTTACTTCAAATTAAGTTTTTTGAAAACTCAAAACTTTTCTTGGAAAAAGGGCTTCAAGTTTTGCATTTTTAGTAGCGCTTAAACGCCATTTTCTTAAAAACAGCTACAAGTTTTTAAAAGAAAATAACGAGAATTTTGTGTTGTTGAAGATTCTAAAATTAATATTTCTGTTCTACCATTAAGAAATGTCATTAGGAAAAATTAAGAAAATGTCAAAAAAATATACTTTATTTATTTGTCAAAAAACAGTAAAAACTGTATATGACGTGTGGGGAAAGAAATTTATCTGCGCACGTTTTCTTGAGGGCCAGAAAAAAAAGAAAAAAAAAAAAGAAAAATGAATTTAGAAAATAATTATTTTGGAAACATAAAAATATGTGGAAAATGTTTGTTCCCGAGTTATAAAAAATCAATTTTAACTGTAAATGAACTACAAGCAAAAGGCGTGCTCAACAAAACGTGCGCACAGTGAAGCTACATTTACGTCCAGAAGCAAAACAAGGGGCCATCTCAGCATTTGCTCAATGGATCAGGGAAACTGGACAAAAACCTGATCGAGATGGGGGTCATTGACCCGGAAGCTGAAGTACATTACTTGTTACAGACGCATTAAATATTTTTTTAAAAATGTATACAATGCAAACGTAAACTAATTCATTATACGGATGTCCGTATATCTCCGTATATCTCGTATATCTTTGTTTTGTTACATTAAACATTATTTTTCTTTTTCACGATCAATATAGTCTCTAATTGTATAGAAATCAGTTTTGCAGCAGAAAAGATTTTACTTTAAACTTAAATTTGTGTACCGACTTTAATTGTTTTATGTCATCTGGCAATGCGTTGTAAAGTAACGTACTTTGGGTGGCGATTGAAGGCAGATGGTTTTCTTAATGAAATGTATTTATCAAAACTACATCTTCAAATAAGATCATGGTTAATTTTTTGAAAATGTGAGTTTTTCTATAATTTCGTGACAAACATAATAGCCCGCCGCAAATTTACTGCGCTTCAGACAGCAGGATACGTTGTAAATTAGAAATTGCAATTTTGTATATTATTTCTTTGTTCATTTCGTACATTCGATCGTTTGTTATACATTTACACATTAATCTTTTAGAAATTATTTATTTTGAAGTATTTGAAATAAAAATTGGTAGCTCTTTAAAGGAGTATCGACAATGCAGGGAATTCAGCAATGGAATTTCGATTCGCTGTCGCGAATTTCTGTGAATTACACGTCATTGTTGTGACTTGATATATCTGTATGGTATCAGGTTTCTTTTTCCAATACAAGTTTACAAACCTTTTGTATTGTATTTTTACGCAGTTGTAGAATTCACATAGTTTTGACAACACTGCGATGGAAACAGTGAGTTGTTCGCTTCTAGGTTGAATTGGAAGTTTTCAAATAATAGCTAGGATGTTAGAAGCGCAGAAAGTGCAATATTTCAATCCTACGTAGCTGTTTACAATAACACGGGAAAGTATGTGCTGTTGTAGCACCACTAGTTTAGGTCTTTACGCTGTCCGGGGTTAAAGTTTAATAAAAAAATTGGAGACATTTTTTAGAAAATTTTGAGGCTTTGTATAAAGTACTCCCCAAAATCACAATATCCGTCTCAAACTCTGAGAGTCTCGAGTTCGTTCTGATCAATCGGAGAATATGAATTTGGAGAATTGTTATAAATTTTCTGAGTTGTGGAAACTGTTTCTTTCCCTAAAACGTGTGATGGGCGACACTTGTTATTCTGTTATTCTATCCTGTTTGACGGTCTTCTTACGTTTTGTGTACGAACCAAATTCTTTGCAATATCACCAATGAATAATCGTATGATTGCATATTTTCAAACATTCAGTCAGGTCATCAACATTCCTGTCGCTGTGTAGTTTTCCCGCAAAACCTGAACCCACACGACTTCAAAATCTCACTCTCCTGACTCGGCTACATACTAACCCGCAGCAACACTGTCAACGAAGGTGTTGATCCGAAGACGAATCGCTGACATGTAGTGTCGGATAACTTCCCGATGAAAAGATATTACCCGCAGATTAAGAGACCTGGGTCCAATGGACCCCGCTCACCCGGTTGCGGATGAAAATATATATTTTTTAAATTTCTTATTCAGAAACGCTTTCGTGAAATAGTTGCGGGAACAATTAAAAAACACCGTAGCAAACAAAGTCACAGAAATCTATCGTAATACCTTGGATAATTTTCACGAAAAATTTGGAAAATCTTGCATCTGGGTCCAATGGATTCCGATTGCCCGACCGACAAATTAGCTTACACCAAAATGCCTGTCTGTGCTTCTTTTTACTTTCCCGTATACATACGTATATACGCAGTACTGGGAAAGTTATGTAATGCTGCGGAAAATGGATTTCGAGATTCCAACAGAATACACGTTTTGGGGTCCCCTGATACCGAACAAGTGTTGTTTCAAAACGTCCGCCCATCTGTCTGTCCGTCCGTCTGTGAACACGACTACCGTCTAAACCATACGTAGGATTTTTTTCCAAAATGGATATTCGCCAGACGATCTTCCTCCAGGCGCTGCGATTTTGAAAAAAATTCTTCAACATTTGGGTGTTCTTTATATAAAAACCCTCCGGACATTTTCAAAATTTTCTCAAAGACGGTTCCATTTTTACTTTCCCGTATACGTACGTATACACGGAGTGATATACGTAGTATAGGGAAAGTTATGTAATGCTGCGCGAAAAAATGGCCAATTTTCGGCGGAAAAAAATTAATTGCCGGGCCGTGAAAACGAATAAGTGGATAAAACCAGTTGCTAAATTAAGAAGAAAAAATCCCCTAACACGTGGTGTGGTCAAAATCCATGATTTGTTGCTTCTTTATACTTAAAAATCGATTGACGGCATTCCGTCCGTCTGTCCGTCTGTCCGTCCGTCCGTCTGTCCGTCTGTCCGTCTGTGGTCAACGCTAGCGCCTAAACCGTTCGGTCGATTTTCTTCAAAATTGATATTCCCCACTCGATCTGATTCTAGTCGAAGCTTTGTGATTTTGAAAAAGATTCTTTAAAAATTGGGGGTACTTTATATGAAGCCCCCCGGGGATTTTCAACATTTTCTCAAAAACGGCTCCAAATTTTTTCTTTAAACTTTTGGTAGGGATAGTGGTAAATGTACTCTATCAATGACATAAAAGCCATTTTGGTCTATCGGTTGGTTTTTTCAAAAATTACCAAAATGTAAATTTTTTTACTTGTCTCTCACGTCGTTAATATTTACACTATCGGCGATTTTTTTACATTATTATATTTACGAGTATATATGCTTTAAATAATGTCAAGTAAAGTTTCTCGAAAACACTACCGTTTTCTGTGAAAAGTAGCTCAAATTTCGGCATTTTCGGAAATGCTCAAACGTCATTTTCTCGTATATGGCTGCAATTTTTTTCTTGAAACTTGTAACGGATAGTGCTAATTACACTCATTAGTATAGCGTGAAGTATATTTTGAGTTTTTTTTGTTTTTTTCAAAATTTATATAAATGTAAATTTTTTGAAAGATCTCTCACATCTTTAATATGCACATTATCCGCAATTTGTAAAGATGATTATATATGTGAGTGTAAGTGCTTCAAATAACTTCAAATAAAGTATTTTGAAAACTCAAAAATTTTCTGTGAAAATGAGCTTCAAATTTCGCATTTTTAGTAGCGCTAAAACGCCATTTTCTCTTAAACGGCACATAATTTTTAAAAGAAAATTGCCATTTACGGCTAGGTTTTTGTGTTCTTTAATATTCTAAAATTAATGTTTCTGTTCTACCAATAGGAAACCGAAAAATTAAGAAAATGACAGAAAAATGTACTTTTGGCGATGATAGATGGTAGCTGGCAAGAAAGAGTATGTGGCAATTCCGAATATTGACAAATAAATAAATAAAATAAATACGGTCATGCTTAATTTTTTCAAAATACGAGTAGTTTTTCTTTAATTTTGTGACAAACGTAATAGGCCGCTGTAAATTTACTGCGCTTCGGACAGCTGGATGCGTCGTAAATTAGAATGTGCAATTTTGTATATTATTTCTTTCTTCGTTTCTTACATTCGAACTTTGTTATAGACTTACACATTAATATTTTAGAAATTGTTTATTTTGAAATATTTGAAATAAGTAAAAAGAATTAATAGCTCTCAGAATAGCGACAATGCAGGGTCTGCAACAATGGAATTCACTTTGCGCTCGCGAATATCTGTGAATTAGTGTCATTGTTGTGACCTAATGGAGCTGTATGAAAAGGAGTTATAATTGTCTAATTTATGTTGATATTTGCAGGCAAATATTTAGTTTTGCACCAAATGCTGTACCATTTGTAGTGAGTAGAGAATTTGTTGCATGGTTTTAAAATACTCTTCCCTAATCATGGCCCAATGGAAGGCATTTCTATATTTCCAGGGTATCAGGCTTCTTTTCCAATACAGGGTTACAAAACTTTTGCATTCTATTTTTGTGAAGTTGTAGAATTCACATAGTTCTGACAACACTGCAATGGAAATAGTGAGTTCCAAGCGAAGATGTTAGTAGCGCATAAAGTGCAATATTACAGTACTACTTAGCTGTTTCCTCTAATACGGGAAAGTAAGTGCTGTTGTAGCACGACTAGTTTTTTTCAAATTTCTTGTAAGAAGAGACTAAAATGCACTCATTAAGGTGGCATAGGTCCAATTTTCAAAGTTAACTCTGAATTTTTAAAATTGCAAACGTTTGAATTTTTTCGGCGTCTTCCTACAACTACAAAATTGAAGATACAGATTTTTCCTTCAAATAAAATTTGTTTTGCATAGTGAGTTTTTTTCATTAAGGTCTGCTACATTATTTTGAAAATTTTAGTAGTTTTCGCGCAATAGTGCGTGCAATATGTGCAATTTTGGAAAATAACAAAAGCAATTTTTTTTCTCAAAAACCGCTCCAATGTACTCTACGAGATGACATAAACGCCAGTTTAGAACTCTATTCTTTTGTTTTTTCAAAAATTACAAAAATGTAATTTTTTTACTTGTTAATATTCTACATTATTGTATTTATGAGTACATGGGCTTTAAATAATGCCATATAAAGTTTTTTGAAAACTCAACCATTTTTTTGTGAAAACTTGCTCAAAATTCCGCAATTTTAGAAACGCTAAACGCCATTATCTCATAAATGGTTTCAAATTTTTCTTCAAACTTTTCGAACGGATGGTGATAATTGTACTCTTTAAGTAGGACGTATAGTTCACTTTGGGGTATTTTTTGTTTTTTCAAAAATTACACAAATGTAATTTTTTTGAAGATCTTTCACACCATTGATATGCACATTTCCATCAATTTGTAAACCCTATTGTATTTGTGCGTTAAAGTGCTTCAAATGAAGTTTTTCAAAAACTCAAAAATTTTCTGTGAAAAAGAGCTTTAATTTTCTAATTTACAGTACTGCTTAAACGCCATTTTCTTAAAAAAGCTCCAAATTTTTCAATGAAATTTGCCTTTCAGGACATTGTTTTTACTCTCCTTTTTATTCTTAAAATAATATTTTCGTTCTACTATTAGGAAACCGAAAAATTAAGAAAATGTCGAAAAAATGTACTTTGTGCGGCGATAGATGCCAGGTGGCAAAGAGTATGTGTCAAGTCCGAATAGCTAGCTGAGATCAAAGGAAATAGAAAATTAATGCGAGAAAGTTTGTGCCATTCTGTAGCACCACTAGTTTTGCATTGATGGATTGCGTATTTTCGCAACACGCTTCTTGTCCCTTTTGGGCAATGAGCGTGTGTGTGTGTGTGTATTATATGTGGAGTAATCCTTCTTTGAGTTTTGTGTTTTGTCTCATAACGTCCCAGTCAGAAATTTTGCCTTTTTCGGCCACGGTCTCGACCTCGTTAGTAACCAGGGCTCCCAGATGGTCACCCGTACAGGAATGCATGGCATATAGAGTTGTTTAACTTCCGTGACTTCACGGCGCGTAGTAAAGCAATTCAGGTATTGACGTCGTTTATTTGCGGTCAACACTAGGATCGATCTGGGCAAACTCAAGGCTCTGAGAACTTGAAATTGATGTTCTGGTTTTTGGAGTGTACTTTGAATGAAGCCCTAACATTTTCAATTTTTTTCAAAAATGGCTCTAACTTTTAGATTTATTCTTTGGACAAACTCTCTTAAAAATGGCGCAGCACTGATTTTTTGCCGCCTTGAGAAGATCTTTAAATAAGGTCATGTACAAGTTTTCAAAAATACGAATGGCCTTCATGTAATTTTGCTTCAAAAATAGGCAATTTTTTAAATCACTATTTTCTCAAGAGAAGCTTCAGAAATTTTTATTTTTCTTGTTTTTTCCACAAAATAAGCAAACTACGATTATAAAAAATAGCGTAAATCTCATTTTCGTGATCTTTGTATTTTCAAAAATTGAAATTAACATCGTAAAACTAGAATCTAATGATAGAAATTTTCTCCCTAAAAACGGGTACTAGTGCTAAAATAGCATGTACTTTCTAAATAATTTATAACTGCTACGCCATATAATACTACTAAATGAACTTGCAAAAGTGATTCCAGCTACCTGACACATAATTTCCGCGCCGAAACTCGAACGCAGGGTCATCGAACTAACTGGCCATACATTTTACTCTTACGCCACGCAGTCGTTTGGACGTATTAACGTGTGTGGATGCTGAAAAATAATTGTCTCTCCCATTATTTCCAAAACGTAATTTTCGAAAATTCAGAAAGTTCAATCGAAATTAGGCCTGCCCCGTTTTTTAAATACTTTGCTCTGTCTGTAGAAAAACAAAAGATTTTAAGAAAACTAAATTGGAGCAGCTTATGAAACAATGTTTTTTTATAATTTGCATTAACTTCAAGCAGAAATTACGCGAAAATACTTGTTTAAAAATATATCACTAAAATTAAAGACCTAATTGTTCAGAACAGATTTTTGTTAAGATAAAAATATTTATCATCAATATTGTAATTTTACAATATTAATTTTTCGCAATTTTCGAACGTTTGGAGTTCAACGATATTAGACGATTAAAACGATTAAAATTAATGAACTCTTTTTGGAATAATTAATAACCTAATAAAAATGTCGCAGCAGGGATTTGAACAACAAAATTCGCACTGTAATCGGGTTTGCTAAGTTAATTGACATAATATTTGCGCAGTCTGGCATGTCCGGCCGTCGCGCAAGATGCGTCCCCGTTTTTGTATGCAAAGAGTGGGCATTGTCCCCTTCGAATGTACAACTACCTGCAGGCTGTTTCGTTTGAATCCGCGTCTCCCAACTTGGATACTTTGTTAAAGAGAGATTAATGTAAGAACAAGCAATTTTGACAGCTAGTGCTGGCATCATAACCGAAGGTTCTGTGGTCGTTGTATCCTTGATCTCATTGAACTCTCCTTCCTCGACTCGTTCGTTTGCAGTTGGCTAACTTGTAAATTGTTTCGACGCTTCCTTTCGTGATGTCCTCGTCCGACGAAAATATAGTGCGCCACGAGAAATAATTGAAATTAGGAAGTGCAGTGCTATGTGCTCTTCTGCAAAAAAATTTCTTTTTTATACTCATTATATGGAATTTACTTTTTGCGTGATAAGTATTATGTTTATTTTAAAATCGAGTCTTGAATGTAAGATGCGTACTGGTGCACGTTTTTCTGAACAGCTGCCGCGACGGAGGGATACTCCTCTGAATTACATGTGATGTTCACTTGTTTAGCGAACTGTCACTTTTGCTTGTTCTTACGTGAATTCTTCTACAATTGCAGCCCTGCACCAGTCGAGGGTTTAGAGCTCATCGCGATGAGGATGGTGCCCCACTGGGGGGGGTGGGATATCGGGCGGGAGAAAACCCTCGGTAGCCGACGAGTAGATCGAGGCCGATTCTCACGTTCCATCGGGGAGGAATCCCGCTTCCTCCCAGGATATGTCTAGACCAGCGGTGTCCAACTTACAAGGCCTCAACAGCCGCAAATAAAAGTTCTAACACGGTTGCAGGCCATCCACTCGGGACTTCCCCGTATCGTTGATCGCTTTGCCTGCCTGCTCTGAAATGGGGGGACGGAACGGAACCATGTGTGATTCAGTCTGTACCATACATAACGCAGTGACAACACATTGGGATGATTTTGAATTTCTGAATTTACCAGAAAAATAATTCTTTACATTTAAACTTTAACTAGTGGTGCTACAGAATGGCACAGACTTTCTCGTATTAGTTTTCTATTTCATTGGGTCTTCGCTAGCTGTTCCGAATTGCCACATACTCTTTCTTGCCAGCTACCATCAAAAGTACCGCCAACCTACCGCCAAAAGTACATTTTTTTGTCATTGTCTTACTTTTTTCGGTTTCCTATTGGTAGAACGAAAATATTAATTTTGGAATATTAAAGAACACAAAAACCTAGCCCTAAATGGCAATTTTCTTTTAAAAATTATGTGCCGTTTTAAAGAAAATTGCGTTTTAGCGCTACTGAAAATGCGAAATTTGAAGCTAATTTTCACAGAAAAGTTTTGAGTTTTCAAAATGCTTTATTTGAAGTTATTTGAAGCACATACACTCACAAATATAATAATGTTTACAAATTGCTGGTAATGTGAATATTAAAGACGTATATCTTTTATATCCAGAAATCCTTTAAAAAATTACATATGTGTAATTTTTGAAAAAAACAAAAAAATTCCTCAAAATAAACTTTACGTCATTTTAAAGAGTGCAATTAGCATTATCCGTTACAAAAGTTTGAAGAAAACATTTGTAACCATTTATGAGAAAATGGCGTATGAGTGTTTCTGAAAATGTGTAAATTTGAGCTACTTTTCACAGAAAACGGTTATGTTTTCGATAAACTTTACTTGACATTATTTAAAGCACATGTACTCGTAAATATATTAATGTGAACAATTCGCCACTTGTGTAAATTTTAACAACGTGAGAGACAAGTCCAAAAAATTACATTTTTGGAATTTTTGAAAAACAAAAGAATACAGCAATATGACGTTTATGTCATCTCATAGGATACATTTAGCACTATCCCTACCAAAAGTTTAAAGAAAACATTTGGAGCCGTTTTTGAGAAAATCTTGTTTTTGTAATTTTTTAAAATTGCACATATTGCACGCAATATTGCGCGAAAACTACTAATATTTTCAGAACAATGCACATGACCTTAAACAAAGAACTCACTTTGAGGAGCACATTTTATTTGAAGGAAAAATCTTTATCTTCAATTTGTAGTTGGAGAAAGACGCCGAAAAAATTCAAACTTATACAATTTTCGAAAATTCAGAGTTATCCGTGAAAATCGGACCTATGCCATGTGAATAAGTGTATTTTACTCTATTCACACAAGAAATTTAAAGAAAAATTTGGAGCCGTTTTTGAGAACATTTTGAAAATGTCCGTGGGGCTACATGTAAAGTACCCCCAAATTTTGAAGAATCTTTTTCAAAATCTCAAAGCTTCGACTAGAATCAGATCGACCGGGAAATATCCATTTTGGAAGACACCGTACGTATGGTTTAGACGCTTAGCAGTGTTCACAGACGGACGGACAGACGGACGTTTTCCTTTCAATTGGTTTTTCGGTATTAAGGACCTACAAAAGAGGGTTTCTGGCTACGCCACGTGTTAGGGGATTTTTTTTCTTAATTTAGCAACTGGTTTTATCCACTTTTACGTTATCACGGCCCGACTATGAATTTTTTCCGCCGAAAATTGGCCATTTTTTTCGGCGCAGCAATACATAACTATCCCTATACTACGTATATCACTCCGTGTATACATATGTAAACGGGAAAGTGAAAATGGTTAAATGGTCAAAGGCTTTTTTGATCGCGATAGGGCGCGTGCGCTAAGCGCACAATGTTCTCGCCCAACATGGATGAAAGGGAGTTTCACTTTTGACTAATAACCTTTCGCAGGTCACAACAAATGGCACTGCAGGCCGCCGGTTGGACAACCCTGTTCTAGACTTCTGATCGCGGCCGTGGACCCTCCCAGAAACTCAAACTAATCGGCGAAGGAACTCCGTTCCCTCTCACCTGTCCCTTGACGATGCTGGCGGCGAACTGCATGACGACGGCCTCCACGGTGTAGGCGCTGGCCCATCCGCGCGGCGTGAGCAGCTCCATGCAGATGGCGCCGCCCTCCATCACGAAGCCCTTCTCGATGCGCGGCGAGATGACGCGCATGAAGGGCGGCGCGAACGGGAAGTTGTCGGGGAAGACGATGTGCAGCAGGATGTAGGGCACGCCCATGTCGCGCATGTCGCCCGCCAGGTCGCTGTCGGCGTCGACGCGGTGCAGGCGCACGTGCCACTCGAAGAGGTTGTCGTTGACCAGCTCCACCGTGAACACGGGCTCCCCGCGCTGCTGCGCCTGCACGCGCTGGATCTCCCGCAGCTCCTTCATGAGGCGGCGCGCGCGCACCGACCCGGGCCCCGCGCCCGCGCCCGCGCCCGCCCCCGCGCCGCCCGCCGCCCCGGGCCCCGCCCCGCCGGGCCCCGCCCCGCCCGCGCCCGCGCCGCTCGGCCCCGCCGCCCCGCCGCCGCTCGCCCCCGCCGCCTCCCGGCCGCCGCTCCCGCCGCCGCCGCCCCCGCTGCTCTTCTTGCGGAAGAGGTCCGCCACGGACTTCCGGCTGCTGCCCGGCGCGCCGCCGCTAGCCGCCGCCGCCGCCGCCGCCGCAGCGCTGGGCCCCGTGCGACGGCCGCTCCTGCGACAACAGACACACGTTTCACTGGGGAGGGAAATGGAAATGGAACATCTCTTGCATACTTCGATTAAAACATTACGTCCGTTGACACAATCAGATGTGACGTTATCATCTAATCGAGAGCTTGAACTTTACTATTGTTACGTCATTACAGTGACGTTCAAGCTTCCGATAGCATCATAGCTGACCGAGATCTTATTTATTTGGTCAAAAAACAGTAAAAACTGTATATGACGTATGGGGGAGAAGATTATCTTCAATTGGATGACAGCGTCACAGCTGACCAAGCTCGATTTGAATCAAGCGCGCTATGCGCGCAATGTTGCCAACTTGCACGTTACTGTCCCGATTCTCTCTACAAAGCGTGATAACGCTTGCCTTCGGTGTAATTAAGGCTTGTTATTTTGCAGAATTCTCTCGTTCTTCAAATTGCGCACATTGATTCTTCGTGACGCAAGCAACCTAAGCAATATTTTTTATAAACATTTTCAATAGTTAGTTTTCTTACAATTTTAAAATTTCTGGTTGAGTCTGGCAAGTAACCATAAGAGCACATGTTAAAATAACAAATTATACGGCCTTATTACTTGAAAACTAGACAGTGAAATTGATTCAAACTCCGCCAGAACCTAGAAGAGCGTCTCGTCTTTCAATTAATACTATAAAAAGGGCATGGTAAACATAACATACTCCGATTTAAATACTTGTCACACAAACACAATATCACTTGAAAGTCACGTGCTTGACGGAGAGGGAGACACTTTTATCCAATTGGGAGCTTCTTTACGAAGAATATTTGTGGTATTGGAGCTCGCGATTGGATGACAACGTCCCCCTTCTCCTTCCAGCTTGTGACTTTGAGGTGTCTACTACCTTTCAATAGAAGTATAACCACCTTAAAGGCAATCACATGGCCACTTCACGTTCCATGAGTGGAGAACACGTGCTAGTTTTCTCGACCAGGTAACTTACAGTGAGTAGTCTGGAGAGTAGCCAGCCAGCTGAGTTTAGGTAACAGAAAGTACCAATTTCATGCAATTTTTGATTTAAAAAATTGGTTTTCTTCTACAAGGTGAGCTCAATAGGATATAGCTTACCACGTTTTCGGTCTAAGATAAATCACTGGCGGATCCGAGGGCAGAGGGAGCACGGGGGTCATGTACCCCCACCTCAGTCAACATTTTTCTAATTTTCCTCAATTAATTCACAAAATAATTAGGCCATACATAGATCTCAGCACATTAAAACGCAGAATTCTCATAATGAAAATCCATTCGTAACTCTTTTCATTACAAGCTAACGATTTCAAAAAATATTGTATCAAAAGTGCTTTGGGGAATTCCAAAAACTGTCCCTTCCCTTCGAAATATTTTCTACATTCGTCCCTGCGATATTGCCAGTACTTCGGGATGGTAATGTAAGTATGTGCTGCTAAAGGTAGTCACAAAACGACAGATCACATTTGTTTGCTTAATCGGGGTAGAGCTGTCTAACTTGATACGAATTTAGCAAACATTGCCGTCACAATTCAGAGCTCAGAACTGCTTCCATTAACATAAAGTGTGTAGTGAGGGATTTAGCAATCAATAAATCAGGTGGAATATGGTATTCCTATGTTTTTCTATCGTAAAGTTAAGAGTTCGCGCAGGCGCACAGAAGGTGAGAAGCATAAGCGGTACATTCACCTTGTGCACAATCTCGACTAATTATCTCCGTGGCAGCAACGAATTGCACTGGGTATTAGCGAGTTCTTGCACAGCGGGTACGCTAAAAACCAACTCCTTTAGTACAGCTTGTACTCTAAGCATGCGCCAACTCTAACGTTACGTTAGAGAAAAATCACCTAATTTATCAGGTTCTGGAAGCTAGGATGTGAGATAAACGTTCCGATAATTCAAGTTTTTCTGTAACGGCAGTGTGTTCATATAGCTAAACTCTATACACAAGCAATCAAATTTGATATGAAATGCGCAGTACAAGCTTGTGGAGTTACCACAGAACATATTTTGTCGAATTATTTCTAACGTTTGCAATTTTCCAGAATTCAGAGAGATCAAAGAAAATGATACCTAGTATGCTATTTCTTAAGCATTCCTTGCTCTAGCCATGAAAGAAAGAAAAAACAAAATGAAAGCTTTTTGAGATGTTTTTTTTATAAAGTGCATAAACTTCACGCGAAAAATTTACTCTTAAAAAATGAACATCAATTTTTTCCTATAGATCTGATTTTATAGAACGTTTTATTTAAGACAAAAATTCTGTCTTCAATATTGTACTTTAGCGGTGTCAATTTTTTGCAATTCTTGAAAGTCAGAGTTCGCCGAAATGGGACCGGTACCAAGTTTTTACCGTCCTTTTATACATACGAGGAGAACAGTTAAGAAAAATAGTTTTTTGAAAATACAGTTGTTTAAAAATTATTTGTATTTCACGCAAAATTACGCGAGAAGTACCAATATTTTTCAAAAATTGTATGAAATGAAAACAAAGTTTTTGAAACTTGAAAAAAAGTCTTGAACAATGTGTTTGAAAGTCTGTCTTTGAATAAAGGATTTCATTTAGAAGAAATCTCTAACTATAATATTGAAACGAAAAAGTGCAAAGTTTGATACTAATCAAATATTCCCTTCAGCAATGCTAAATTCTGCCCCTGGAGAGAATTTTTTAATTAAAAACGGCAATTGAGGTCAGCAAGGAAAGTAAAAACTAGAACTAGTGGTATTATAAAAGCACATAGAGCTTTCGGATAATTTGTAACTTTTGCAGTTATCGTTATCTCGGAGTTCAACAAAAATGGGTCCTACGCCATTTCCCACTATCCGAGAAAAAATGGAGCCTTTTTAAGAAAATGTTGCTTTTAAAATCGCGTACAAAATTAGGCAAAATGTACTCTTAATTTGAAAAAGTCGAACATGATATTATTTAGAGATATATTTTTGAAAAACAGATTTTTTTCTTACGAAATCAATCTTTGTCTTCAGTATTCTAGTTGTAGGAATGCACCAAACATATTTTAAACTTAACAACTTTCAAAAATGCAGATAATGCAACAAAATGTATCTGTATGTATAATTTTTACAAGCGTACATTTTGCCCCTTTCAAGGATAAAAAATCGAAGCCATTTTTGAGAAAATTTTCAAAATTCCTTTTAGCTTAATGCAAAATATCCCCCAAAATCAAAAAATCAGTTTGAAATTCAAGGGCCCATGACAACAGCCAGATCATTCGGGAAATTTCAATTTTCATCAAAATTCTGTTTACAGTTTAGCTGCTATAATTTTACACGATTGTTCACAGCAGACGAACAGACGTTTTGCCGTAAACCAATTTTTCGGTATCAAGGACCGACAAACATACCGACCGACATACATACGACTGACAATATAACGTAGGAAATTATTTAATACATACAGGAGCAATAATAATATTTTTGTTACGAGAACCAGCAATACGAGATATCGTCGTTTGTCGCCGCCGCATTATATAACGTTCTCTATAAGTAAGTAATATGGAAGAAAGTAAAATTGATAGGTTCACGAAAATCAAGAGCCGAGTTGAAGGTTTTAGCTGAAATAGAAAGGAAAAATGTTTTCTTTCCAATATATTACTGATGTAATCATTAGAGTACGAAAATATTATACTCCCTTTAGCTCTAAAATCATTTGAGATCATAATTCCACCATCGCCCTGAGATTTCTGTGGCAAGTTGCTAACTAGCTCCTGTCTCTTCTAATACATCACCTAGATTCATTTACTTTTTAAGTCAATAAGGTTCGATATAGTATACTACATGGGCATTTAAAAATATCTCGTAAAACAATAAAATATTTGGACCTGGTTCCAGAATTGAGAGGTTGCACTCAGCCGGTTTTACAATTAATAGTTTCTGCCGGTATTTGGTGACTATGTAAATCGGTGACCGATTTAAATTTTTAATAATAATTTTCTAGTATGGATGCAAGGTAAATAAACAATAGTTCCTAGAATTTATAAACAAGATTGACATATACCACGTCGTTCCTAACAAGAATATTATGTTCCAAATAAAAGTTCATTATGCGTTTTCATTATAAGTGGATTTTGCGCCGACTTCACATTGTTTTAAAGACACATGTACAGTCAGATAGGTAAATATTATAAAGAGTCAAAAACGTATCACTTTTAATTTAAAACTTTTTATTTAGTTTTCATAAAGAATAAGATTTTCCAGATGAAATAAAGACGAGTTAATACGCTAGGCTTTTTAAAGCTTGCTTGGAAGTTGGTTCCATGTGTTTTTAAACATTTTTGTACACCAACATATACACATATAATTACAACATATACCAACATATGCACATATTTTAATACCAGCATTAAACATTTTCTGTCGCAAGAAATCGTTCAGAAAAGGGCTTTTCACGGCACAAATGAATACGTATTTGAATTTGCATCACGAATGATTGCGCCATCACAGATTCAGCTAATTGCAGCGAGAGAATCGAGGGTAGATAGTGGTAAACGCAAAAGCCGACTACCGTTTTCTCGCACCGATGTCAAATACCCATGACGACACAAGAAAATTGTTTCGCACTATTAAGTTTGATTCTCTTATAAATTTATAATTCTGTTATAAAGAAATGGCGTATGCAACACGTTTATAATGTTACTTTATTTGCATTCGTATCAATTTGAAAACTAGCTCCTAACCAGGGGGAGGGAGGGCACTTGCGCATCGTATCTAACTTCAGCCAATGAGCTTCAGGCACCAGTTGTGTCACAATATTAGCGGGAATTTTAAATGCAGTCAGATAATAAAACTATCACCTCGTTACAAGACATTGAAAAAGATTTATGAAGCATTTCTTTTAAATATTGCATCTTGTTCACCTTCATCGAGTTATTTTTGGTTGGTTACCGTTGCAAATGGTCGCTTTGTACCACTTTCAAAATGTGTCTCAACACTTCTCGCTTACCATGCAACATATCGGCCAGCGTCTGGTCTGGCTTTTCAAACGAAGTGCCCATGATGTGGTCACGTGATTCGTGACGCAAACTGGTGCTGCACAGAACGAGCAAAAATCGGTGCTCCGGAGAAACTCACCCACATCTTTCCACCATGCTTCTAATGTCGTTCGTTTTCAAAACATGTACTCATGCAATAAACCTTAATATTATAAATTACTATTATTACTGTTTCATGCATTATCTGTTTTATACATTGCCAATCATCGGCAATTAATACAGTAAAACTTGCTCAACGCGAAACCAAGTGACCAGAATTTTTTTCCGCACTAGACAAGATTCCGCATTACAAAAATGTAATACAGTAGAACTTTTGTTTGGCAGGACCACGATTCATGTTCACTTTAGACAGATTTCCGCATTATGTACATTCCACATTAATTAAGTTTACTGTATTACATCGTGAACACCAGTAAATAATATCAATTTTACAGTTTAATATGTTGCACGTTTTAAGTAACAATTTCAGTGGCTGAAAGCTACTGCTATAGTTATTAAAATGTTTCATATTTATTATTTAATTTGACGAAATACATTAAAGTACTGAAACGTGTTTAAAAAATTCCTATTTTCACCTTAAAAACGGACAAAATTATGAGGGTTCTCTTTTATTTAAGTTTATTCTTTGGAACTCGACTCTCGATCGACAAAAATATTTTGTGCGAATACGAGAGCTTCTTAAACTTTGGACAAACGAAATGGCGCTTCTCACACATTGTGGTTCATAGAAATCAAGGTTACATATTTTGTAACTACGGTCCTATACGTGGGTTTTTATTTCTTGGCGCGTGGGGGCCTGTCTTCACGATGGAATATCTCACGGAATTTCGCGTCTCTCTCGGTCGTGCCTCTGGATGTCGCTTGATCGCCAGCACTGCTCAATCAACACCACCTAGATTCTAATCGAAGTGGTGTCGACTTGATACGGTAGAGATTAAATATTGTATAATTCATATTCTTGAAAGATTAAAAAGCAATTTAGTTCGAAAATCCCAGTGTGCACAGCTCGTCTAGGTCTATTGTAAAATCGTTAGAAAGACTATGCGTTGGAAGCGATGTAGAAAAATTGAAGAACCTATTTCGAAAGTGACGTACATACGCGCACGTTTTCTTGAGCCCCGGAATATCTATCCTCACACCTTTGTTATCATTAGTTGAATTAAGAATAAATTATAGTAACAAGCGTTGCAGACAAAATCTGATAACCAGAAATGTTTGCTCCCGTATAATAGAAACTATTTTGCATCGAAAAACGAACTACACAAATTTGAGACAATGTTCTTTTTGTCAAAATAACCAAACTCCCCACTCCTCTCGGAACTAGCGAAGCGAGAGCTCAAGAAAACGTGCGCGGATAATATCTCAGTTTCCATTAATGTTCTGATTTCACATACCAATATATTTTTAAGATGCTTCTCCGTCATGCTGCGTAATATTATGTTCAGAAATTACGATTCTTCTACGTTAACGATTTCAAAACAGTTGAAAACTATTGATCTGTAAGGCTTAATGAAAATACTTTCCCGTCAGGAAAAAATGCTGTTCAAGGAGATATGTCATTTTGGAAATAAGCTCTTTAATTCAATAACATTTTATAAATAAACTTAGATCACAAAGAAATAGGTAGGTACTTCTTGTCAACGTATATTACCACAATTAAGTAAATTGGTGTGATAAGAATGGCTACTAATAATTGAATTTCAATAAATGTAAAAAGTACTTTCACGTCATTATCGTTAAAAATCATTATGTAAAATTGTTACCTTCTCGAAAAGAAACAAAGAGTTTTCAACTTGTTTACGGCCGACGTAGCACTGGTGTGAATAAATCCAAATGTGAACATCGAACGAGTTGCAAGCAAAGGCTTTCTCTGGAGCTGCAGATCAGATTCTTCATTTTTCAAAACATTTTCTTGTACCACGGTTGGATTTGCAACGTTCTTTTCCATCCTGGATGAATAAGTGATTTGGAGCATAATGGTTGATTCCAGCAATGACAATTGACCCGTGACACGAATTAGCACTGTCGTACCATCGCCGCGGATTCCTTGCACGAATGTAAAGGGAGAAGCTCGTTGGCGTGAGCTCCAACGTTCTTGAAGTGAAGTTACGTTCTCTGAGCGTCACACTGATATCTTGTGTCCATCTCATTGGGTTGGTTTCTTCATTTGGGAAAAATTGACCGCGATGAGTAAACGTTTTCTCTTTTCCCCGCGACACGATAGTCGGTTTTGCCGGTCTCGCCTGACACCCGGCTACACGCCGTACGTAATTCTGCTGAGTCTTTCGATTGATAGTTAGTGATTCCGGGCCCGTCAACTACCGAGGTCATTAGTTCCGTAAGTGTAGAGCATATGTTTCATCGGGAGATGGCGGTGATCTTCCCCTGCTGGATGGCAAGATTGCCGACCTATCGTCGACTAGCGGGGTTTTCTCCAACCAGTTATCTCCCACCAGCGGGGCACCGCCCAGCTGGAACTAGCTCTAAGCCAGTTAGTGTGTGTGTAAGTAAAGGGTGAGGATAGAACAAAGAAGAGGAAGGAAAGATCGCGCGCGGTCCGTGGGCCTATTGTTAGGCTAGTGCCTTTTGCTAGGGTACTGTGTTGATCGGAGAAACCACGGAAAACTATCGATCAGAGCAGCCTGCCGCTAGAATTCTCCTCCAAACAGCAACTGAATACGACCTAGTTAACAAGCTAGTGTCAAAAATCCTGCCGCCATCGGGACTCGAACCTAGGACCTCGCAAAACTTACGTTCGCTGTAGTGAATGCTCGATTTTCCGTGTAAATTTACCGTTATATTACGATAGGTTACGTTTGCATTATGAATGAGACAATCTACTACGCTATATTAACCCATTAGTGCCCAGAATAATTTTGAGCACATAGCGCTCGCCCATTGTTTTGTACCATTTAGCAACATGTTTTCGCTCTCTGACAGGATGGATTTGCAACACTTTGTGCTAAAAAATTATTGTGTTATTAAATATTTGCTACTAGAGCGCTTGAAAGCGCAAACCGTTAGTTATATGAGCATTTTTACTTTCTCGCACTTACAAACGTAAGAAGAGAAAGCATTATAATCGTGCGCTGGAAAACGGCGAATTTTCTCCTCAAAAACCCTTATTGCCGGGCTCTGGTAACGAAAAAGTTAATAAATCCAGTTGATAAATATAGAGAAAACTTATTATACACGGTGTAGCCAGAATCCATGTTTTGTGTGTCCTTCATATCGAAAAATCGATTGACGGCAAAACGTCTGTCTGTCCGTCCGCCTGTCTGTCTGTGCAAAACGCTAGCGCCTATTCTCATCAGCGGATTTTCTCCAAAATTGATATTACCTAATCGTTGATGTCGAGGCTCCTGGAATTTGAAACTAAAATTTTAATTTTGGAATGCACTTTACATGAAGCCCTTCGGATATTTTCAAAATTAAAAAAAAAGGCTCCATCGTTTTTATTAAATTTTAGTGTTGGATAGTTCGAAAGACGTTTGGGAGAATAGTGCTGGTCTCATTTTCGTTAAAATTCCCAATTTTTCAAATTGAAAAAAAATATTAAAATTAAAACTACAAATTCAAAGATAGGGATTTTTGTCTCAAACAAAGTCTGTTGTACAATATTAGCTCTTTAAAAAGGACATATATATATATATATATATATATATATATATATATATATATATCACAATCCACACGTTTTTCATTTATCCGCAAGCTTTAGTTTTTTTAGTAAAAGTCTCACCCCCAGTTTTCTTACCTTCCCCAACCATATCTTCTATATCTTGCCCTCTTCCAAATCGCCGACATCCTGATTTTTTCCACTGCTCTCGTCTGGACGCCGCGCTCATGCGAGATTGATCTGACTCGCGAATGGTTTGTAGAACCTTGGTCTAGAACAATTCTGCTACTGATCGCACGCAAGATTCCGTTCTTCAAATGACTCAGGTAACAAAGCACGCAAGACGTGACTAATTCTGCCAGCTGTCCTGTCTTCCGTCGACCCTTATCTGTCACGTTTTGTAGACTGCTTGCGATTGTATTGCAACTTGCTTCGTCAGCAGTGTAATCTGATTCGTAAATAAGCCAGTTTGGAAACATTTGTGTTGCAATCAAAACACTCTGACTCCAGTGCAGTGACTGAAAATCAGCGTCACGAGAAGACTGACAATGAAGACCTAATTACATCTTTTATATTGGAAAGTAGTAAAGCAAAAAGAAAATATCGAGGGCTGTAGATAATAACCTGGTGACAGTTTCTACTTTCTCATACACTGCTTAGTCCTTAAAGACTAATAGTCTAATAATAACTAACTAATAATAAGATATATAATAATAATAATAATATAATATAATAATAATAATATAATATAATAATAACAATAATATAATAATAATCATAACTAATAAAGACTAATAATCCTCTATTAGTTCTTAAAGACTAATAGAGGACGAGTTACACACAATGTTTTTTGTTATTTCTAAAATTCTAGTTATTCAAAATAAACATTTAACACTTTCAGGAGTTAAGAATTGCCATTTCTCTCGATGTTCTGTAGCATGGGTTGTTCATACAGGTTCTTGGTAGTTTTTAAATAACTATCGCAGTGCAGTGAAAGACACAGTGGGGAAAGGACGAAGAGGGCAAGAGGAGAAATTGGAAAATGGGACGAAATGTGGCAAGGGGCAAAATGGCACAATGGAACAAAGTGGAGCAAGAGGACAGAGTGGGAAAATGGGACAAGGAGACAAATGGACACTTAGGACAAGGGAACAAGTGGTCCAAGGGGGCAAACTGGGATAAGTAGACAAAATGGGACAATAGGACAAAGTGGGACAAAGGGACCAATTGGGACAAGGAGATAAAAGGGTCAGGTGGACAAAATGGGATAAGGCAAAATGGGACAATGGAGCAAAAAGGAACAAAAGAACAAAATGGGACAATGGAACAAAAGAACAAAATGGGACAAAGTGGTACAAAGTTGAACAAGAGGTCAAAATGGGACTAGGGGAAATTGGACAAGGTCAAACGGGACTAGGGGACAAATGGGATTGGGGAAAATGAGACTAGGGGTCAAATGGGACAAGATATAAACACTGGTGAAATCTAAACCCGAGAGTCCGCTAATAGTACATTATGAAACGATGATGTAATATCCATTACATCGAGTTTCATACGGTACTTTTTCTACTTTTTATGGTAACTTTTATTAAACTTTTACATTGAATCGTTTCGTGGCAATTGACATGAAGGATTCAGCCAAGGCCGCTTAGCGGACAGCTTCCTACCCACCGCAGGTGGCTTTGTTTTATCAGACTGCCTGCGAGAAAGTACAGAAGTTGCGGCAATAATTCCGACGACACCATTTTTGCTTTTTTCTTATTTCTGGCCATATCGAGTCCACCTTTGATTCACTAGACATTTTAAACTAGACGTTTTTAAGGAGAATCACACGGCATCAACATATAACCCAAATGGCTTGCGTACAAATCTTAACCTTAGACAAATGTTCGCTCCAATAACTACCACTACGGTAGTCAATTAGGATCAAAGTGAAATTGTGATTCAATTTATTTTAAATAATATTTCACGTTAAAAATTATTACGAATAAAATAAATTAAAACTCAGAAGCATAATATAATATTAAACACAATTTAATGTACATAATCGAACGAAACATTGAGTCTAAATATTCTCAATGTTTAATGAAGTGTCACTGCTTAGTATGTAAGCTTCTCTGTAATTGGTCAAGAACTGTATTATAATAAAAACTGTAACTAAATGAGTATCATTATGCAATGGGTTGTAGACAGCAAATGCCAGAATTATACACGGGAGTAGAAAAATATTTTTAATGGACTCGAACATTTTAGTGGCAGTTGCTATGGATCGTAAAATGGTTGTTTAGATGGTTGGTTGCTAAGGAGCTAAGCGTGTGTTAACGACGTAAATCACCCAAAAAAAATCCAGGCCCTGGCAACAAAAAAGAGGAGAAATCTATTTCCTATAAGCAAAAAAATAACTTCTTCTAACACGTTGTATAGTCTGAATCTATGTATTGTCGGCCCTTAACACCGAAAAATCGATTAAGAAAAACGTCTGACTGTCCATGGTTAATGCTGTATACACAGCATTTATGCCCGCCAAGGCGCGCCTAGTGGACCCACTGTGGCCAAGGGAGTGGGTTGCGGCCCACTGTGTGCCGCCCCAGGGGCGACGCCCCGAACGCGCTGCCTACCAAGTGAAGAATGGCGGCTTTCCGAGAGCGCCACCAGGGGCGGGTCGGGCGGCGACCAGGAGCATCACGGGCCAGTGGCCAGGGGTGACGGTCCCGCCGTCCCGCCAGAATGAGCAGGAAGATACAGACTCGCCACGCCGGCTCCGGTGCTATATAAGGGGGGAGCCGGCTCGGAGTGGGCAGACGGATGACATAGCCGTCTTAGCGAGAGGAGCGAGCATACACCATAAACTCAAAACACTACAAACACAGATGAACCTGACGCGTAAGTGGGCGGAACAAAACCACTTGACTTTCTCAGCGGAAAAGTCACAGGCAATCTGTTACACTCGCCGCAAACACAAACACACTAAATACTTCACACCACCTAAACAAATCACTTTAGGCACACAAAAGCTGAAGTGGGCGCATAAGGCAACATACTTAGGCGTCACTTTCGATAGAAGTATGCGCTGGCACTTACATGTCAGGCGAATTCGATCGAAACTCCAAAACAGAGTTCGGCTACTAACTCCTCTTTTGAGGGAACCTACACTCCCCTTGGACCTCCGCCTGGCACTCTATAAAACGTGCTGCCGGCCTGTAGCCACTTACGCCGCGGCGACGTGGTGGACTACAGCGGAGAAGTACAAGAGAACACTTGAGCTAGTACAGAACAGAGTTCTGCGGCTCATAGCGCGCCCTCCGTTTCGGAAACGGTTGAAAACTCTCAGAAAAGAACTCGATATCGAGTCTTTCACGCAATGCCTGAGACGGCTTTCTTTTAACGAAGCCTATCAAGCATTTCAAACCAGCGAAGCACCGGCGCCGCTAAAAACACTCGCAAGACATGTCCTCACAATAGGACGAAGAAGACAAGCTCTTCCCTCGGACATACTGAGGGCATAGCGCCACACACATAAAAATGACAAGTCACAAATGTGACTGAATTTAAACGCCTAAACGGCAAATGACAAAGGTCCGACGCGAACCTACACCAGCAACCTACACAAAGCAGTAAAACGCAACATGCGTGCGAACTGCAACACACACACACACTGACCTTCGGCTTCGCCGAAAAAAAAAAAAAAAAAAAAAAAAAGGAGTGGGCAGAAGGTGTTGGAGTGTGAGCCTGCGCTTTGGTGACTAGTGGTGTTGTGACGTTGGTGTCTTGGCGAACGACTGTTGTGGACGAGGTATTATCCTACTGGTATTTTGGTTGGACTGGCTACGTGTTTGTGCATCTACTGGTATTTTTGGTTGGACTGGCTACGTGTTCGGACATCTTCTGGCAAATTGGTACCCTGGCTTGTATTTGGTTTATTCTTTGGACGGCGGCAATAAATTGTTTAATCAGAACTGTTATTTTTTCTACCCTGCATTTCCCAGTACATAACAGTTAACACTAGCCCCTAAACCATTCAACCGATTTTCTCCAAAACAGATATTTCCCGATCGATCTGAACAAACTCGAGGCTTTGCGAGTTTGAAACGGATATTTTGATTTTTCAGGATACTTAACGTGAAGCCTCAAAAACATTTTGAAAATTTTCCCAAAAATCGCTCCAAATTTTTTGATTAAACTGTGTCCTCGGATAGTGTAATAGACGCTTAAAAGAAAGGTTTAGGTTTCATTTTCGTTGAAATTCATGATTTTTTTAAACCGCATGTGTTGAAACTTTTTTCGGTGTCTTCTTACAACTACAATATGGAAGATATTTTTTGCCTTAATGAAATCTGTTCATCAAAAATATCTTGAAATACGATCATGTTTAGTTTTTGAAAAATATGAGTAACTTTTTCGTAATTTTGAGTGAAACAGGCAACTTTAAAGATTAAAAAAATCTTTTTCTCAAAAACGGCTCGAAATTTTTGTTTAATATTTAAGTAAAAAAATTGCAAAATAATTGGAATTTGCAAATTCAAAATTCCCGCGCTTCGTTTGGTGCTATTGCTTTGCAAAATGGCAACACGGAGGTTTTCTTAGAATTATTCTCATTGTTGGCGGTCGTGATAATCATATGATGTAGATACTATTCTTACGAAAGGAAATATAATTAAGAAAGATAATAAATTTAACTTAGAAGTGACAAATACACTTCTATTTTTAAAAGTTTTGATCTCTGATTACGCGACACTGAAAATCTTTAAGGTCACTTGGACGTAATGAAAACAAGATGATATGAAATTTTCTTGCTTTTCTGTATAGTGAGCTGCAAATTCTGTATCAGTCAAATTTATTAATTTTTGTTTCATTTCTAAAAGTAAGAAATGATTACTGCTTATGACTATCAAAATAAATGCACATATGCTCCACCGGCGCTTCGCTTTATATCGATTGGCCAGAGCGAAGTCGCTCGCCTTTCACCAAGGAGGCCCGGGTTCAATTCCTGTCGATTCCCGGACAATCTCATGTGAAATTTGTTCAGATGCAACGAGTTTGGCTGCTTCACAAGGGCTAGTTCAACCTCTGTGAAATGTCTCGAACATAATTCTTTCCCAATTTTGGCCGCTGGGTAGTGACGCAGGAGAGCATAAGAGAGAAGCGTGCACGCAGAGATTCTACCTGCCGGTCCTCTTCGCAACTGCTGACACGCCTTACGGTCTACAGACTATAATATAAAAGTTAACGGAGGATTACCCCAAATACGTTCTACGCCCAGGTCACGCTTGTCAACGTGACAGTGAACGTTGTCACAGAATTGTGACAGAACGCTACAAAAACGTTATTTCAGTATTACGTAACTGTATCCAATAATGCGAGAAAGTATGCGCTGTTGTAGTAAGTTACGTTCATGTTTGAATGGATTGGGATATTATGTATTGAGAGGTCACGAAGCTAATTCTATCAATATAGTTCCCATTTCAGAGACTTTTGCTTTTTATTGCGTATCTAATTTGTAGTCTCCCAAGAATTTCTGGGTCTTTCTCAGTTTCTTCTAGTGGCCGGAGTCCAATTATTGCATTCTTGTTTTGGTCATCTACTATTGGTCTCTGATTTTGCATTTCGTACCGCCTCACGTTCTTCGTCTCAATGGTTGTGGCGGCTGGGATCCTACAAACTGAAAGTTGCAGCTCCATCCAATGTCGGGAATATAATTTCCAAAATTGAGATCACTAATATGCAACAAAAAGTAAGCGACTCATGTATATTAATTTTAAAAAATTAAAAAAATTATATATGCTAACATTACTTACAAAAGTGTTTGCGTGGAGTTCGTATCGGGTATGATCACCTCCTAGGAACATTGTTATGGTTTTCCATTTCCGGGGGGCACTCGAGTTTCGTATTAGTTCTGTATTATATATATCCGGGCAAATATCCGGGTCAGATGAGATAAATCGGGTGAGAAAAATCCCAGAGTTTTGACACTTAAAATGATTGTTGGTACCAACTGCATAACATACTAAAAATCCTGAAGTGTGAAAAATCCTGAACCGAGGACGGACACGTTTGAAGGTGCTTTTTGCATATATTTTCATAACTATCAATCTTATCGAAAATTAAGTTCTACACAAAAATACAGTAGATAAAATGTCCCCTAAAACAGTTCTTATAAGGTTTTGTTGTAAAATTAACTGTTTTAGAGTTATAGGCTCAAAACATTCTTGTTTCTATTTACGACAAAACCCCTTTCTAGTCAACTTCCTTCAAAAATGATTATGTTCAATGTTCAGAAGTAATGTTATTTTTGTTAAAAATTTATCAATAGTATTGGCGTATTTTGTGTAAAAAAGGAACATATTACATCTTTACAAATCTTATTTTGTACATTGTCTTTGCGAGTATACGAATTCATTGGGGTCTGAGATTACGTTGGGTACGAACACAGACAAATTATTGTTTATTTGATAAATATCGACTAAAATTAAAATTTGGTGTAAACTGTCAACATAAAATAACATAAAACAATACAAATGGAATTATCACGTTTACCTTGTACATTGAGGAACAACTGAAACTGACAGTGCCAATGACGAATAACACTCTCAATGTTTGACGAGGGGATCCAATGATTAGTGATTTAGGGGAAGCCCCAATATCCCAAAATCACTAACGGCATCAACAGTTTTGAAATGAGTAATTCTGTTGTTTTTTATAATGACTGCCTCGGTGAATCGGGACTTGGATAATCCCAAGCCATCTTTGAAATAAAAATATGTCTTATGGCTTCAGTTATCATTGCTTTTACGGAATATACTCTGAAAATCGATAGTGAATTGAAATTTCCTAGAAAAAGTGCCTATAAACGTTTGTAATAACAGTATTAATCCTAAGTGAAAAGTTGAACAAAATCTCGAAATTATAAAAAAACATTTAATTTTAAGAGATTTATCACTTTATAAAAAATTTAGTCTGTTTATGCAAACTTTAAATGTAAATCACCAACAAAGTTAGAATTCCTGCGATTCGTACATTTCCTCTTCAAGTTCATCTTCTGGTGGAGGGCCATTTCTGCAGTTTCACTGACAAATGTCACAGACTAAGGAGTATCTTATACCGGCCCTACGACATCTGCAGCGTAGCCCGCGTCCAGTAACATATTGGCAAAAATGGGCTTGAAAATTGTCTTAGGAACCACTGGGTCCTTCCTCATTAGTGGCTCGAGTCCATCAACGCCTCGTATCCAACCCCATTCCTCAGGTGGCAGCAGGTTGCCTAGCCAGATATGTTCTTGTATATAATTTCGGTAAGAGTGCTACTCTGCTGAGCCTCTGGTTGGCAATAAAGGAAGTTGTTTTAATCTTGTTGGGAGAGTTCAAGAGTGCAGAGTACCTGTGGGTGTTTAAGTCTTTTTCTTGAGCATTATATTGCACTAAAAAACATCTGCCACCAACTTGTAATACTGCCTCTGATGTTGAGGTGGGCTCATAAAATATCTTTGCTATGGCACGGAGGCTTTCATATTTTCAAATAATTTCATAATTTGTGATTTTCCTTCATTCAATACCAACGAGAATCAACTGAATTTGTGTACTTTCGAAGACGTGCGAATGCATAAAATTAAAATGCGTGCAAAGAGATTCGGTCGAAGACAGAAAACTCCGGGCCCCTCAAGGTCAGTCGGCGATGAGCTCTAGCCCCAGAACTTTACAATGTAAGTATATGGTGCGTTCTATTGTCTTTGCGGTAGTAAAACGCATTGGGAATGACCGTGTGCTGGCTATGTTGACAAAGAGGGTCGCCAGGCTAATCGGATAGCTCAGGCTTCTCAAGGTTAAATATGAGTGTGACGTCACATCGGGGCACTGCATATACTTGCAACTGCACACAAAAGAAGACATGTAAGGCGCTCTTTGATTTAAAAATGATTTCATACATTTCTATTGATGCAATATCTCGAATATGGAATGGTATCAAATAAAACTAGTGGTGCAAGAGCACACAATTTATCGCATTATTTGTAACTGCTCCACTATATTACACTCCACATAAACCTGCAAAAGTGCTTTCAATCAGCAAGTAATATTTTTCCGCACCGACACTCTAACTCAGATGCTCAGAGTTAATTCGTTGTCATCCATACAACTACGGTGCTGAAGTGCCGTGCGGATAGAACTCGCACCGACACTTAATAGTACATTATGAAACGATGATGTAATAATGGGTATTAATACAAGAGTGTGAAATTACGATACGAGAGAGGAACGAGCGAGTATCGTAAACTTCACACGAGTGTATTAATACCCATTACATCAAGTTTCATACGGTACTTTTTCTAGGACTGATGGTAACTTTTATAAGTTAAACTTCTCCACTGAATCGTTTCCTGACAGTCGACACTCAAGATTCGGCCAAGGCCACCTAGCGGGCACCTCTCTACCCTACACGCATAGATGGCTTTGTTTTATCAGAGCGCTTGCGAGGGACTACAAAAGTTCCGGGATTAATATTAATAATAATAATAATATTCCGACTTCACCATTTTCGCATTTTCTTTAATTTCTTGAAATGTCGACACCACCATAAAGGACCACTATTCACTAAATATTTTAAACTAAAGAATTGGCCGGTTTTTAAAAACAACCACTCGGCAGCAGCAAATAACACAAAATGACTCGCGTGATCCAATACCTTCTCGATAGATCTATCTCTATCTATCTATCTCGATAAATCTAGGTGGTAATGCGTGATCTCGCATGGAGATCTTAACGTCACTCAAATGTTCTCTGCAATAACTACCACTGCGCTAGTCAAATACGATCAAAGTGAAATTACAATTCAATTCATTTTAACTAATACTTCACATAAAAATCACTACTAATAAAAGATATTAAGCATGAGAAGCATAAAATAATATTAAATGCAATTTTAATATACACACTCGAACGAAACATGTACTGCAAAGATACTCAATGATTAATGAAGTGACAATATTGATTTGTAAGCAACTCTGTGATTGGTCAAGAATCTGTATCATAATGAAAACTGTATCGAAATGACCATCATTATGCAACTGGTTGCAGCCATCCAATGACAGCATTATACAATGGGAGTAGAAAAAATGTAATTGTACCCAATATTTCCCACTCGCAATTTTTGCAATTTTCGAAAACACGGAGAGTTTACCGAAAATGGGACTATCATAATATTTTTTCCGTTTGTTGTTACATGCGAGGAGAAAATTTAAGGAAAAATTTGAAGCGGTTTATGGGAAAAATTTTTTAAAATTGAAAATTGCTTATATTTCGCGCCAAGTTACACGAATACTATTCATATTTTCAAAAAATTGAAAATGACGTTACTTTAGGATCTGTATGTAAAGAACAGATTTTTTAAGGAAAAATATCTATCTTCAAAATTGCAGTGGTGGCAAGACAAATTGAAGTCATTTTTGAGAAAATTTTGAAAATGCTTTTGGAGCTTCAAGTAAAGTACCCTCAAAAATCAAAATATCCATTTGAAACTACCAAAGACTGGAGTTCGTTTCTTGTGTTTCCGTTTCTTGAACAGATTTAGAATATTAGCTTTACTACAACTACCATATCTAAACGACTTTAAGATATCAATTAGACAATGAGTATGGGCTAATGTTTTGAAATAAATGGTTTATTAGATTTTTACGGAGTAATATACGAAATATAGGGAAAGTAATGTAATGCTGCGCGAAAAACGGCGATTTTCGGAAGAACAAAATTCATTGCCGGGCCCTAATAAAGAAAAGGTGGATAAATCCAGTTGCCAAATTAGGAAAAAAAATTCCCTAACACATGGTGTAGCCAGAATCTTTTGAGAGTCCTTCACACCGAAAAATCAATTGAAAGCAAAACGTCCGTCTGTTCGTCGGTTGGTCTGTCCGTCTGTGAACACTACTAGGACCTAAACAATACGAAAGATTTTTTCAAATTAAAGAAACCACAGTCGATCTGGCTCGAGTCAAATCTTTGAGATTTTGAATAACTTTCCTCAAAATTTGGGGGTACTTTACATGAAGCCCCCGGACGTTTTCAAAATTTTCTTAAAAACAGCAGCAAATTTTTTCTTTAAATTTCTTGTAAGAATAGAGTAAAATACACTTATAAAGGTAGCATAGGTCCTATTTTCACGGTTAACTCTTAATTTTTGAAAATTGCAACATTTTGAATTTTTCGACCTCTTCATACAACTACAAAATTGAAGATTGAGATTTTTTCCAAATAAAATTTGTTCTCCGTACTGAGTTCTTTCATTAAGGTCATGCACTTTTTTTTTTGAAAATTTTGGTAGTTGTCGAGCAATATTCCGTGCAATATGCGCAATTTTTAAAAAAATCGAAAACCAGATTTTCTCAAAAACGGCTCCAAATTTTTTCTTTAAACTTTTGGTAGGGATAGTATGTACTCTACGAGATGACATAAACGCCATATTGTTCTATTCTTTTCTTTTGCAAAATATACAAATGTGTAATTTTTTTGACTTATCTATCACGTTAGTATTTACATTATCGGCAATTTGTTCACATTATTAAATTTCTGAGTACATGTGCTTTAAATAATCTTCAGTAAAGTTTTTCGAAAATCCAACCGTTTTCGGTGAAAACTAGCTCAAATTTTCGCATTTTCAGAAACGCTCAAACGCCATTTTCTTAAAAATGGCTCCAAATTTTTCTTCAAACTTTTCGAACGGATAGTGCTAATTGCACTCTTTAATATGACGAAAAGTTCAGTTTGGGGTATATTTTTTTTTCAAAATTACACAAATGTAATTGTTTTGAAAGATCTCTCTCACCGATAATATGCACATTTCCAGCAATTTGCAAATCCTATTGTATTTGTGAGTTAATGTATTTCAAATGACTTTTAATGATTTTTTCCGAAAACTCAAAAATTGTCTGTGAAAAAGAGCTTCAAATTTCGCATTTACTGTAGGGCTTAAATGCTATTTTCCCAAAAACGGCTCCAAATTGTTCCAAGAAAATTGCTATTTACACGATATATCACTGTTCTTTAATATTCTTAAAATAATATTTCTGTTCTACTATTAGGAAACCGAAAAATTAATAAAATGTCAAAAAAATTTACTTTGGGCGTCAATAGGCGGCAGCTGGCAAGACAATGTGGCAAGTCCGAATTGATAATCGAGACCAAAAGAAATAGAAAACTAATACGGGAAAGTCTGTGTCATTCTGTAGCACCACTAGTTCAGAATTTGCTGTCCTGTTAGCATTTCTAATTCTACAAATGTAAACAAGATTTCAGAATCAAAACCACAAACAAATTGGAGAAAGCTCAATTTTTAGTAATGGAAATGATGCAGGATTCCAAAAAAGAACGAGTTTGTAATTTATAATTATATGTCTTGAAGTTTATTAAACCAAACAAATCATTGTCAACTTCATTAATATTTTTTTAAATCAATGGGAAAAATCTTTATCATATTAATCATTCACCCCTGCATATTGAGCTATCGACTCGTCGATCTTGACCAGCAGCGCGAGAAGTCGAGAATGAGTTTTCGCACGTTGTGATCTAAATAGTAGTAATTTTGAACTGTTGCGGCAGAGTGCACTAAATTCTCGTAATGCCTCATCCTCTTGCTTCCCATTTGTATAACTAGAGCTGCCCATCAACGACTGTTCTGTACGTATAATCATACATAATGAATAAATATTAATAAATAAATATTACAAATATCACGCATACGTATTAATGCCACCACCATGATGTTGTCTCTTGGGAATGTACACTTAACTGCACACCCTGCCACCACCCCTGAGGACAAATTCCCTACAGCACGACCGAGTGGTCGATTAACATTCGATAAAATGGGGAATTTTTTGACAATCGACTGCAGTTTGTTGAATATTTATTCATTATGTATGATTATACGTACAGAACAGTCGTTGATGGGCAGCCTTTGCGCATGCGCTAACTTGAAATCGAACTCGAAATGATAGCACAACCCGCTATTCCGCCGGATTTAACGGGTGATTTATATCTCATAAGTAATCGATAATTCGATCATGTTATTTCGATTTCCCCCCTCCAAGTTATTCCCATGATGCAACGTGAAGTTGGTGGCATTATTCTGCAATATGATTATCACTAAACATGGTATTAGTTTTATTTTTTCATAATATAATAATTATATAATAATATACTGATCTATACAGATTGCTGGGCAGCTTTAATTGAACAAAGGCGAATCAAGAGGATGTGGCATTATAGGAATTCAGCGCACTCTATCTTCACAGTTGGGAACTTCTTCCATTTTGACCTAAACGTTCGTGCAAAACCTCTTTCTAGACTTTACCCGCTATTGATATCGATATTACTGTCGATTGCTATAACGCTTCGCCTCGCAAAAACTCCCTAATAACCCAGCCGATAAATCCGGTGGAATAGCGGGCTCCAGTATCACTTAAGAGTTTGGGCAGAGGCCAAAAAGTGGTACGGCTAAGGTGTTTCGCTATGCAAAAAGCTTTATATGGACCCCATTTAAAATTTCATATACTCGCTAGGGGTTGATATCATCTTCGTTGAGAGCCATCGCTTAAATTGACCAAAAGAAAAACAAAGTAAAAAAGTACTCGCCCGAGGGGTTTGTTCGATAGCTGGCGGGTGCGAGAAATTTGCTTAGGTTAGGCCTCATTCACAATGCAAATTTAAACTTAAACTTAACATAGTCGCAAAACCTAGAAATGAGTTATTAAGCGAAACCATTCACAACGCCTTGCCATAACCGTAGACCAGTCAGAGAGCAGCATGGAAGAAACAAATGCACAACAAAATTCTCGAGATGCAAATGAAAGGTAGATTTCAGATTGTGTTCAGGTAGTTTGTGGTCACGTCAATTCATTACTGTTATGTTGTGAACTACTTTGCAAACGGTTTTGATGCGAGTAGTATATTCAAGTAAGAATTTTGGCTACTTTTCTTGTGACTTTAATTTGACATGGCGAATAAAATAAAGTTCGACGTATTACACGTGAATTTGGCACCAGAGAATGGTTGTTTTCAAAATGAAGCAAATGCGAGCAATAATATAACAGCAACTCGCATTTGTATATAAAGACAAATAGATATGAAAATCGAAGAAAAAGCTAGAAACCATGGCGAGAAGCTCTTTCCACCACGCTATAAATGAATCGATCAAGCTCCAATACATTGAAATCTTTGGTTCAGGCAAAAATTTACGTTCCAGCTTACATTTGCCATTGTGAATGCTTATTTTTGTATTGTATGTACGTGTAAATTTTACTACTACGTTATCGGCATTACGTTACGTTTAAGATTTATTTATTTATTTACGTCAAAAACAGTTTAAAACTGTGTGTGACGAGCTACGGGTAGAAGTGAAATTTGTGCACGTTTTCGTAATTTTGTGATCTCTATCCTGAACCATATTCTAGTCGAATTTTGAATACAGAAAAAAGAGCGTTTTTTTCAAGTTTTGTTGATAAAAATATTCGCTCCTATACAATAAAATATATTTTCAAAGGTAAATTAGCTATGAATTTGTGCCCTTAACTCTCATCATGTTTTTCATGAAAGAATAATACTTTTTGCCGCAACAATATGGAAAACAATAATTTCAGTAACTACATTTCCCACTGAAATTCAGAAGACGTGCACAAATAATGAAGTTACATTTATGTCCGGAAGCAAAACAAGGGACCGTCTCAGTATTTGCTCAAAGAATCAGGGAAACTGCACGAAAAACCTGATCGAGATGGAGGCCATCAACCCAGAAGCTGTGGTACAGTACTTGTTACATGTTCTTTAGAATTATACATTCCAAATGATAAATAATTCCATTAACTATCATTGTTAAAATTAATGTTACTTTCTTTTGATGCTCGGATTGCATTGTGAGTGGTGCCTTAGAGACAACTGAGTTGTTGGTTCGTTAGTGGAGTACTCTTTCTCCTACCTGTCGGGGCTGTCGAGGCCTCCGGTGGTGCCTGCGGGGGTGACAGGCGTCGCGGTGGTAGCCCCTTCCGTGCAGCCGGCGCGCAGGGCGAGCCGCCCTGGGCGCCCGCCGCCGCCGCCGCCGCGGCCGCCGCCGCCGCCGCCGCTGCGCCGCAGCCCGCCGCCGCGCCCGCAGCGCCACCCGCACCCGCCACGCCTTCCGCGCCGCCCAACTTCTGCGACGAGCGGAACAGCTTCCGGAAGGCAGCCGCCATCTTCTCCTTGGACCGCGACGACATGTCGCCCAGCCACCGCAGCGCGGCGCGCCCTCGGCCACGGCGCGGCGGCGCCCCGCCCTGCGGAACACCCACACACGCTCACTCCTCTGCGACAGAGCGGACCCCTTGACACGGCGCGCCACTCAGCAGCGCTTCCGAGAGGAGCGTTTGTTGGAAAAGCATTTGTTGAAATGGAGGTATTCATACGAACGACATAGTGACGGTGCTGTGGCGAATGCCAGCCACCAGCAGCGCGGACTCTCGTCCGCGCCACCGCCGGCAGAAGACAGGTCTAAATGGGATCCTCCACAATGGTTTTTATCTGTTGGACTGTCTTTCGGCAGTTGAAGCCCACAACGGTGTGACTCACGAAACCTTCCTCTCTCGCGGTCAGTGACGGCGTGTGAAGGTCTCTGTCGCTTCTCGGTGGCGCCACCGAGTGGCTCTGTGTGAAGTAGGAATGCGAGATCGATTTCCATGTTTACCGAACATTGATATTTTTTATACAAACACCGATGTATTTACATCGATGTATTGAAGCTGACGTTTTTTAACATCGATGTTTTCGCCCTTACATATGGGTGCCATCACATGGAGTCACTCGGTAGCGCCACCGAGATGCGGCAAAACCCTTCACATGCAACGTTTCATGAGTAAGAGCGCTGTGGGGCCCCGACGGCCGAAAGGCAGCCAGCAGGGAAAAACCGGTTCAGTGGTGTGTTCAGTGTGAAGGCTGCCCTTCAGATTTGTGTTCAGCTGGCAGTGACGTAAACGCGCATCTGGGCTACTGATTGCGGGAGTTCGCCGCCGATCGTCACTGCAGAGCGACTACACCGTTCGTGTGAATACCTCCATTTAAGCCAATGCTTTGCTAGCAGACGCGCCACTCCGAAGCGCTACTGAGTGGTGCACTGTGAAGGGAACCGTAGTTTTCCCATGAGAGAGACTCAGAATGCCGCCGATGATTGTTTTTTGTAAGTTTATTGAATGGTGAAAATCATTGATATCTTTTGAGCTGAAGAGCTTTTTGTTCAAGTTTGCATTATCACAGTTTTTGCCAGAATTTGAACTATTACAAACCCTTTGGCTGTGGGATAAAATCGGGACTATTCTCTCGAAAACTGAAAATTTAGAATTCATTTTGGTCTCATTTGTATTTTTCGTCTGTAATACAGTTTAATACATCAATATTTTATGAAGATACATCGACCTTAATTTGACCTAAAATGGAATGGGGTTCAGTGCCAGAAGGGGCTAACCCACATGAGATGCAATCTGAGAAAAATGAGGTTTTACTAGAACTTGATTTTCTCAAAAAAAAAATGTATTACTGCCTGTAGCTGGCAGGTGGGATAACCCACGCACATCAGATTTTAGAACTCGTTGGAACAGATGGCATGAGATGTTCAAATATGTCAAAAAGTGAATTTTTTCATTTTTGTGGGTTAGCCCCTTCTAGCACTGAGCCCCTCAATTGGTAAAAAATACAAATATTGAGACGATAAAATGGATCTTTTTCATTTGCAATGTGACATAGAAGACTATTTTTTTAAATGTATGCACGTTTATTACTTATGTCAATGTATTCATTTAGCAAATTGCTCAAAAGTAACAATAAACTCAAAATTGAAATCGTGGACTCCCGGAGCCCTCTTTATTGGTAATGTATGGAACAATTTTACCACGATACTTCTAGGGCTAATAAAATTAAATTTTTGCCTCTCTGTATAATTATTATAATTTAAAATATGTGTCCTTAGCCAAATGACTCTCGTAGAAGCAGAGACATGCCTAAGAGATGAATTGTCCGTTTTTGAATTTTTATTGACATTTTGTTGAAATCTCTTTTTTAAACATCTCTTCTAAGTTGAGTTATTGTTTTCTAAAAACCTGTTGCGTCGTCGTTGACGCAACGCGTCACTTCACCCCTTGTTGGGCGTTGAGCGCTTGCGTGTGGTAATTCTCCTTCACTACAGTGTCTTTTATTCCTTCGGCCAGGGGTTCGACGCCGTTAGACCCTGGAGTTCCTAGCCGGTCACCCATCCAGGAACCCGCAAAGCCTCGAATTCGCGTAACCTCCGTGACTTCACGGAGCGTAGTAAACGAATTCGTCTAGCGACGCCGACTAGCTAAACGATTTCAATAAACATTGTCTTCCGGTTGAGATAACTTTACAAGGTGTAATGAATTGTAATGCACATTGGACAAGGGAAGCCGTTGCACGTAACATTCCGTGATGCAAGCCTCGATGCCCCGCGTGATAGCTCTTGGGGATCACAACATACTCATGGCATCATGAAGAGAACGTGATGAGCTCTGCTTTACAATACAGAACGTAACGTTTCTAATATATATGTTTGCAAAACAAATTAAGAAACTTTTGTTGTCAACACCGTGCGAAGCGTCACAGTGCGTAGCACGCTGACGTCGCAGTCGGAAGGTCCGGGTTCGATCCGCGAGCCGGTCATCCTAGGTTTTTGTGGTTTCTGTCGGTCATAAGGCGAATGCTGGGATGGTTCAAAAAGGCCACGATCACCTCTCATCATCACCCTCATAATTCATTAATAATAATAATAATAATAATAATAATAATAATAATAATAAAAACTCTATACAGTATTGTACCAACAAATTCAAACGGATCGCACAATAGCAGCAAACAAAACGGATATCGTTATCCGGGATTTGGAGAAAAAAATCATTTGTTCTTCTAGATGTTTCTGTGCCTTGCGATCAAAACGTCGGTATGTAAGCTGTTTTGTCGGTATGTACGTCGGTATGTAACGGTAGGTAACGTCGGTATGTAAATTTAAAACATTGCAATTTTATTTCTCAGAAAAATATTTAACTCAATGTTCACAATGACTCAATGAATAGTGATTGTATTGTTTCAGAACTTCTAAATCTCCTTCATTTTATCGACTGATTGTTCGTGATTCAGGGCGCGTCAACTACAGAGGTCATTAGTCCCGTAAGTGTATTGCGTGTTTTTCGTCGGGATGTGGCGGTGATCTTTCCCCGCTGGATGGCGAGATCCGGCGCCGACCTAACGTCGACTAGTGAGGTTTTCCTCAACCAGGTACCCGCCACCAGTGGGGCACCGCCCCAGCCGGGACAAACTCTCAGGACAAGGAAGAGGAAGGAAAGATCGCGCGCGGTCCGTGACTCGTTTGTTAGGGTACTGCTCCGGCATTCACACGATGTTGATCGGAGAAACCACGGAAAACTACCGATGAGAGCAGCCGGCCGCTAGAATTCTCCTCCAGACAGCAACTGAATTCGACCTAGCTGGCAAGCTAGTGTCGAAAATCCTGCCGCTGACGGGACTCGAACCTAGGACCTCCCGATCAGAGGGTCTGCAGTGACATCAGTTGATGTACTGAACCATCTCTCTCATTCCTTCATTTTATTACATTTGGAGAATAAGTATTGAAAGGCATTAAAAACCCTTTTTTAAATTTTAATTTCTCCGTACAGTGCATGTGTAGAACATTTTATTGAGACCATTCTACAGTTCTTACTTTTGTGCAATGCAATTGCTTCCTAGTGGTTCAGCTAGTTGATTTATTGTACGTGCGCTAAACGAAACGGAGAAAAACTACATGCATAATTAAATATTACATAATTGGAGCGTGTAATTAAATTACACTAGTGAGAACCCGTGCAATTAAATCGCACGGTTAGTCAAATAACCAAACTGTTTTCTGCTTAAATTCTTTTTTTGTATTCCAGCGTTATAAACGACCTAACCTCACTAAGATCACTAACCTCCCATATTTCAAGATTTCTATGCAATGTAGAAAATCACGTTCACGTACTTACACAACCTACTCTAAACTGAAACAAACAAAAAGGCTTGGGATTGCAACATTCACTTGTCCCCCGCCAGCGTCCGACAATGTAATTTTCTTCCGAAAGATCGCGCGGCAATTAGAAATCACAGATCCCGAATTACTACTTTGTTTAAAACTTATGTATTTTTAACGCACTTTTTCAGTACGAATGTCCCATGTGCAGCTGAAAAGAAACACGATTTTTCAATCCATTGCTTCTTTATACAGATCGGTCACGTATGTCGCCCGATTTATTGAAAAGACCAAACAGAAATAATATATGAGATTATTACATCCTCTTATGATTGTTGAAAAAAGAATTTATATTTTATGATGAAAATGATTCCATAGAATTTCAGTCCATTGACAGAGTATTTTCTTGTTTGGAGACTTTTTGTAAAATTGTATACTACAACATCAGCATATTTTCAGGAGGGTAGATACATTTATGTGAGGGTAGATATTACGAAAAAAGTCCGCAATGCATTTCAAATTCTGCGTAAATGAAATCGATGTGGAATGAGGTTTATATTGAGATTCGAATTCGCATTTGTTGAAAATTCAGAAAAACAAACAAACAAAACAAAACCGTATTTGAACCACGGATGTAAATTAGATTTTAATGACTTCGGGAAAAAGCCCTCAGAATGCCCTGCGAGCCTGGTACGACTCAACTAATTCCCTTGTTTCTAAAAATATATTTAACGCTTTGATTAAATAAATGAACATTGTGCCTGTGTCCTATGTGCGGTTTTCTTACATTCGATGCCATTTACCGCTGAAAATACAGCAATTTAAATTGTGGCTACGAATTTCGTTATGCTTCTTTCGAAGAATAGTGACCGTGTGGTAGTAGTACGTAGAATGCCACGTCACAGCATTGAAGGGTTTTAATTTTGCTCAGAGGGGTTGTTTGGGCTTGTGATTCTTTTACTTGCCACAAATGTCCATCATGGCCCAACCGGCAACCACCGATGAATAAAGGCTACTTCGTTAGGGTTGCCCCGACATTCACTACACCATGTCTCATCATCCTTATCTATTTTAGGGGTGCTCGACGTGCAACGCTTCAAGGGCCACAGCTAACACCTTTAACCCTCCGGCGGACGCGTCCCATCATTTCCTGTCAGTAGGCGCGTGCGGCACTTTGTACCGTATGTATCGATTTTCGCGACAATAGTTATTACTTTTGTTAGGGCATGTGAAGGAAATATTCTTTTTTATTTTTATACATTTTATTTCATAATAAATAACTAAATACCAAATGAAATAATATTAATAAGAGATCCATCACTCGCTCCCTCCGTGTCTTGGCATGTGTTACATGTCGGGGAATAAATACGGTGCAAACGTGCCTTCTAACGTTTCTTCGGTAACAACCCATTTAAATTTAAATTAGTAGTTAGAACTCCAAAATATTTGTCATAAAGCCCAATAACAAAACTGCAGTAAGAATTCTTTTGGACAAAATACGCAAATACAAGGGGGTTCAAATATGACCGGAAGTGAATTTTTTTTACGAAATACTTTATTAGCAAAAATTTATTTACATGTAATTCTTTAAAGTACTCCCCTCCAGATTCTATACATTTTTTCCAACGTTCTGGGAGCATCCTAATCCCCTTTTCATAAATGTCTTTTGGTTGTCGGCATATCCACTCCCGAACACTGTGGATGACTGCGTCATTATCAGCAAATTGCATGCCTTGCAAATGTGATTTAAGCTCTCCAAACAGGTAAAAATCACTTGAGGCCAAATGATGTAATGATATAAAAATCACTTGAGGCCAAAAAATGTAAGAACGTGGCACTGAGTGCCGCTACGCGCCCGCCGGAGGGTTAATATGGTTGCGGGCCAAATTTCCATTACTCGGGCGATCCACCTGACTTCCCCGTACTGTTGATTTCGGCGGTTTCCGAGCTGCGCTGAAACGGGGAACGGGATTTCCACCCACAACCCGCCGTGCGTGATATCAGGTCGTACCGAGGATAAATGTTTATCCATAATTTACCCTTAAGCCGTAAAAATGTTTATCCATATTTGTCTGAATATGATTATGAGTGAATACGTGCACGATGGCGTGTATGCGAGGGTTCCTATGTCTTTGTATGATATGTATGTAAGCGTGTATGTTTGTATGTAGGTGTAATGTTGGTGTAATATGTATGTTTATTTACTTAAATGTTAGTATACATTTCATTTGTTGTATATGTATGTAAATGCATTTGCATGTTCTAGGTAATGAGTAAGATAATTTGTTTTTTATATTGATTTTTTATATATTGTTTTTTTGTTAATTGTGTTTTGTAATTGTAAATGTACTTTTATATTTCTGTATTCTGCCACCAGGCAACATTAGCCCAATTGTAGATTAAACCTTATATCTATCTATCTATATCGCAACGAACCCCATTGGGATGATTTTGAATTTACCAGAAAAGATCAGTGAATCTAAACAATCTATTTTTACATAAAGGGGGGTTGGGCCCGGTAGAGCGCTTGCGCTAGGCACACATCTCGCTCCGACATGTATACAAGGGACTTCGACTTTTAACTAGTATCCTTCCGCGGGCCAAAGTAAGTAGTACCGCGTTGGACAACCTTGATCTATTATATAGCCTTCAGTGAGGTAAGGGACCTCTCACCCGAATTAATAAGTACATTTATTAATAATCAGCATAAAAAAACTGACAAGAAAATACCCAAATTCACCCAAAAATACACACCCGAAATTATGTTCTCGAAAATATAGGCAACAATCAAATGTCTTTAAATATTTATTTCAACCACAATAAACAGTGTAGGCAGTTCATATAATGAATGAGTAAAATATTTAATGTATTGTAATTTTTATATCCTTGTTATTACTATGGAATATTGATTGAATGCATAAGAAAACCTTTAAATTTATGGAAATAAAATTCGAGTTAAGAATATAAAAATGCCTATTTTCTCTAAATATAATAATTGATTCATGTATTATTTTTAAGTTCGAAGCAACACTTTTGTACTATGGATATTCTTTAAACATTTTCGTATTGGTACGTAATGTAGTATAGATGAAGTTAAGTGGCGAAAAGAGCAGCTTTTTCGCCAGAAAACTAGAGGTGCTACAACAGCACATACTTCTCGCATTTTTGGAAACAGTTACGGAATATTATAATATTGCAATTTCTACCTGACTTCGGCCAACGAAGTGCCTGCGATGCATATCTGAAATTATTTTGTTAGTTAGAAACAGTAATCATTTCTTACTTCTACAAAACAAATAAGCATGAGTAAATCTGAACTGTTTGTAGCATATTATACAGACAAGCAAGGATAACTTCAAACAAACGTGCCTTGATTACATTGAAGTGAGCTTGCAATCATTTAATTACTATAAACAGCGATCAAACCTTTTTAAAGTAAAAGAAGTGTATAAGTTAAACATTTATAACTAAGATCATCCAATTTATTGCCGTATAAATGCATAAAAATAAAGGTTGCAAATCTATCGGACTTTTATCAACACAAAAGAAATGTTGGTACGAAATTGATTCTTTTAAAGAAAATACATCATCACAAATTGAATATTTGAGCAACGACTGTACGAACTGATTTAACTCACAAACTTCATAATCTATCGACATGAAATTTAAAAACAGTATAGACAATACACATGGAACAACGTTGTTTTTCTTTTACTGTGAAATCCCGGACGATTCCAAAGATATGATTTTTTTTGCTATCTCCCCCTTGCATTGCTCATCTTTGTGCTCTTGGTACATGCAAGTGAGTTTGTATGTTTGTATGTGAGACAAACACTTCAGAAACTCTGGAATGATTGCTCCCAAATTTAGGTACAAATACTTTCAATAGACAAGGAATGAAACATTGCGTGACTTGCGATTGAAAATTTTTACCTATTTTTTTTTCTAATTCAGTTAAATGCAATCATCCGGGCTTCATTGTTGCTACACGTCGTGTGACACGGGTGGGTCCGGACAGGACCGGACAGCTGGCGGAACGGGAGGGGCGAAAGGAGCCGGCGGAGAGGAAGGACAGAAACGGGTGAAGGCCCGGACGGCCGTGTCAAAATAAAATAAGCGAAAAGAACGAGAGAAGTGGAAGAAGCAGCGCAACTGACGAAAGAGGAAGCGAAAGAGCGGGCAGAACGGAAGGAATGGGCATGGCTGAAAGTCGGAAGAAGCGGGAGGAACAGATAGAGTAGAAGGGGCTGGATGGGCGGGTTGGGAGGATTTGACAGGACGGTAATGGCATGCGTGCGGGGGAGGGAAGTAACGTTATGGCCGAGAGGAACACACAGAGCGGATGGGACTGGATGGGCGGGGTGGGAGGTGTTTCCAGGACGATCATAGCATGCCAGATAGGGCGTGCGGAGGAGGCGGACAAAGCGTGATGACTAGACCTCGGATATTAGGACAAATGTCTGTTTAGTTCCTTTAGGAAGTTGGGGAAAATAATTGCAGATGTTTACGAATCATGAAAAAATAGATCTACTGACAGCATCTAATAGTGCCTAAAATGTTCTAAAAGGGGGGTTGTCACCTATTTTAAAATTTTGTTACCTTAAACTGCCTAAAACAGATAATTTTGAAAAATTATCATACATTATTTACTCTTTTACTTTCTCGCTCTACGAAGTTCTTCGTAAGAAGAGAAAGTTATATAATCGTGCTCCGGAAAACGGCGAATTCTGTAAATTTTGTTTTACCGAAACGCAAATACTTTCTGGGATTTCCGCACCGAAAATCTCTACGCACCGAATTCTACGCACCGAAATCTCATCCAACACAACGAACATACGGAGTTCTGCATACCAATATAAAGAGAGTGTTTCACGAGATCAGAACGCACTTCTTTGGCTGCGCGTTGGCAGGTTGAGACTTGTCGCCGCGGCGCGTCGTCGAAGAAATCCAGGCGAGGAAAGTCACAGGTCAGGCAAAAGCCTAGTGTTGGAAAGCTGAAGCTTACAAAACACGATCGAAGTCTTGAATCTCTACAAAAGGAAAATGATCATTTCAAGTTTTCTTCTGTGTATGTGTACGCGTGTGTGTATGTGCGTGTGCATGTGTGTGATTTCGTTCCAGTGTTACATCAGCTGTAATGCATAATGTGAAGAGTAACAATGTTGCAACATATTTCAAGTGCCTAAAACGTCATCTTTCATGCCTAATAGTGCCTAATTTCATAATTTTTTGCCTATTTTAGGTGCCTAAATCCTCACTTTTTTTGCCTAAAATTCCGTGGTCTAGTGATGGCCGGGAAGAAGTGATCCAGCAGAATATGTTGGATGGGCGGGGCTGGCTGATGACTGAGGTCGCGGCCTCTTGAATTTGAAAAGGACATTTTAATTGTTGGGGGTACTTTACATGGTGTCTCAAAGACACTTTCAAATTTTTTCTAAAATGGTTTCAACTTTTTTCTTTAAAGTATTACTTCCAAACTACTTTAAAGCACGCTTATAAAAATGGCTCAGGTCCGATTTTTGTTGTATCCTTTGAATTTTCGAAACTTGCAAAAGTTGAAAATTTTTTCAGCAATTTTCTATAACTACAATATTGCAGATATATATTTTTTCGTAATAAAATTTGTTCTTCAAATATTTCTTTAAATAAGATGATGTATAATTTTTTTCAAAATTGTTTTCAAGAATTTTGCGAGAAGTACAAGCTATTTTCTCAAAAATTCAATTTTTAAAGTAGCGGCTCAATTTTTTCTCATACAGTGCGAATTGTGCTTATAAAAACGGCGCAGATCTGATTTTTCGTTGAATTATAAATATCTCAAATGTGCAAAAGTTACAAATAATGCGAGAAACTATATGTTTGTGTTACTATTACAACCTTAACCGTGTCGCGCTCAAGGTTTGTGGCAATTGTTTACATAAAGTTGTGAAAATCTACTTCTTACATCTACTTGATGAAAATTAATTATTATTATTACGTGGGAAAATACTATATTTTTATTTCAAAACTATAACTTGATAACTATAATGTTAAACATTTTTTGTTTCGCCATGAAAATACTTCATAGCTCAGTATCATAGATAACTGTGAAACTTGGTAATTTAGTTGATCAATGATTAGGTGATCAAAACGTGTGTATTTAAAAAAGTTGAAAATTGATCTCTTTTAAGTGTCTGTGTTCAACTCGGTAATTGAATTTCCTCGTACATTGTTTCACTTTGTTATACAAATCGATTTTTAGAAGCCGGAAAATTAATACGGAAGCGATAATGTTTATTTAATGTCGAAAACAATTAAAATTGCGTGTGGGACATGGAGAAGAACAACAAATCTGAAAAAGTTGTAATTACTTACACGATACTTACAATGATGGCTTTTCTTCCTTCATTCCCATTACTTCTGTCGTATAAGAAATTTGCTTAATTTTTGGGAACATTTTTAATTTGTATTAAATTTACATTTCTCTCACTAATTGAAAAGGTACGTTTGCTTTTTATTTTAAAGATATTTTTCTACCAAAGAACATTAAAGCAATTTTTTAACATTATCAATATGGCAAATCACATTTCATTGTCTTACAGTTTATACCCAATCATATTTAAATACAAACCTACCAGATGTCTTTAGTTTCGTTTACAATTTTTAGACTTTCGAAGTGATTTTTCATTCGCCATAAATTTAAATGTAATAGAAGTATGTCATATTAATAGATTTATTAATAAATACTAATTTAATAATCTTTTTATTCGAAAGTTCGTTTGCTATTTTAAAATCTTAAGACCAGGAAACGCAAAGGACATTACGCCTTAACTGCTCCTAACATTTTTAATTTTATCATCAAAGTCTAACTTCCAATTCTCAGATCTTCATGGTTGGACAGATACACGTGACGCAATTGCCAGACAGGTGTTTCTGTGACGACTACGATGCGAAATACCCTGCGTGCGCGGGAACGTGGAATGAGGTCCTGGGGGAAATCTGAAGGCTGCTAGTGGCTCTGATTGCATACGCATAATGACCTGTTGCATACGTATAGTGACCTGTTGCCTACACATGGTTGCTGCGCTATTCATAACTGTGCTTCATTGGTTGATCTCTTTCCCCAGAAACACAAAACAAAATTTCGTTCAATTAAGAAACAAAAAAACACAATGAATGAACGTTTATACACGGCAGCGATTTTATATTTTGTTAGTTATGTTATGTAGATGGGTTTAAAGAAAATATTTTCCTTGACCGGCAATCACTTCCTTACAAAGATTTTTAACATAAACGTTAAAAATAACATATTGAGGTCCATTCAGGAACGAATATCTAACATTTCACAGTTTCTTAGTAACATTCTTTAAAATTTACAGCAGTTTGTTGAAAAATTGTTTACAGCAAATGTTACAGCATTAGTTTGAATTTTAAATGTATATAATAAAGCTAGAAATTTTCGATATCAAGGACTAGCGCCACTTTTTTACTGTTTTTGGCACACACGAGGAGAACATTTAAAATAACATTTGTTGCCTTTTTTGAGAAAATAATTGCTTAAAAATTGCCAAAAAATTACGTAAAAACTACTCATATTCTCGAAACATTGCTTCTGACGTTATTTCAAGACATGTCTTTCAACAGATTTCATTAAGACAAAAATCTCTATCTTCAGTATCTTATTTGTAGGAAGACGCCGAAAAAAGTTGTTAACTTTGCAATTTTTGGAAAATCGGGAATTTCAACGAAAATGGGTTCTGCGCCATTCTTTTAAGCGTCATTTACACTACGCAAGGACACGGTTCAAACCAAAAATTTAAAGTTATTTTTGAGAAAAGTTTCGAAAATGTAAGTGAGGCTTCTTGGTAAGATCCCTAACACTTAAAATATCCGTTTCAAATTCGGAGGGTCTCGAGTTCCTTTAAATCGATTCAGGAAACCAATTCTCGAGAAAATCCGCTGAACGGTTTGGGCGCTAGTGTTGGTCAGACTGTCACCACAGACGTTTTGCCATGAATAGATTTTTCGGTATCAAGGGCCCACAAAACATGGATTCTGGACATACAACGAGTTAGAGGAAATCTCAGTGAACTAAAGATTTATCCACTGCCTCGTTACTAGGGCCCGGCAATAAGAGTTTCGTAAAAGGTTCGTTGTACGATTGTAATACATTCTCATCTTATGAAGTTAGGGCGTGAAAGAATGGATGAGGAAAAACATGTTTTGCGGTGTGACTAATTTTTACGCGCCATCGTTTTTGCTATCTAGAATATTACTTGCATTAAAATTATTCTTATCGAGAGACATTTGGCATTTTCACATTTTTTAAAAAGTTTTTAAAAATTTCTTGTACGAGAAAACAAATTTCCTGTCAATGACTACTAAAAAGTATTAGGAACTGCAAGTTACGAAGTAGGCTATATGTTGTATGTAAACATCGATAGTTGCAGAATATATCGCGTCAATTGTTTTCTTTATCATACTATACATCGTGTAAGTCAGTGTAACGAGCTTGAATTGCGTACAATAGATCTTTGACAGATACAGTCAGGTCCGTGTTAACGCACGGACCCCAATTTTCAAGAACTCCCGATTATTCTTAAAAAATGCTTAATACTAAATTTTTCAAAAAATAAAAAATTGTGTAAAAAAGTGTTATACGATTAAACCATACTCAAAAAATTGGCATAACGGAATGATGTATCACGCATTAATGGATAATATTTACAATATGGAGAGTTGCTGATTGATGCGAGAATGCCACTCAGTGATGAGAAGTTTTTTTTTAAAACTTGTCTTTAAATAGGGGGAGATCGGCAAAAGTAAGAGAATTTGGGGGCCCCCAAATTAACGTAGACCCAAAGGTCCCCGAAGCTATTAAAATGGCCCTGGATATAGCATGCCTTGATTACTATAGTAACGAAGTTTGTTCAAAGAAAGCTTTTCTTTTGTCTCAAGAAAGGGGTGTAATACAGATTCCAGTAAAGTCCACGTTTTATAAGATTACATTTGAAAACATCCCCATGAGGACCCTGTTTAATTTTAAGCACAGTACAACTGTTTTCAGAACTGTTGTATTTACTGTATCTTGTTACTGTATATGTTTTGTATCATGAAATATCCTTCGGGCCGCATTAATCTATTAAAAGTGTTATAAATGTAATAATACAGCGTAGTTATGTGTATGCACGTCACAGAAGTAATGTAGCAGTATATGTACTAGTCTTGAGGGTAACTTGATTAATCGGAAAGACCACTGTCCTGAAATTCGGTTGTAAAAGAATATCACAAGTTTTTTATCTGCTATTTGGATCAGGCTGCCTTTATTACCACCCCATTTTTATCAACTCACAAATTCACGTGTTTATTCATTTGTACATAAAAACCGTAGATATTCTCTCCGGTGATATTTCCCAATATGTATACCGATTTGTTTCACCATGCGCATAAGCTTCTGATCGTTGTGAAACAAGAATTCCTCGAAAAACTGCTGTGCAGTACGGATTCAGTAAAATAACATAAGAATCGTTTGTTTTTTTCACGATGGAAATCACACTGATGTTGATTTTTACGTACAGATTTTCCACAATTATAGATACTAGCGTATCCGTGCGAGAACTCTCGCATGTTAAAACCACCCTTTCCCTATCCATTTGTCTATTCTTTTAATTAAGAAGTAAAGTTGTTAATGAAACGTGTTTATTTTTTATACTAATTTAATAATCTTTCTATTCGAAAGTTCATTTGTATTTTAAAATTTTAAGACCAGGAAACGTAAAGAACAGTACGCCTTAACTGCTCCTAACATTTTTAATTTTGTATAAATGTTTTAAATTTGGTATAAATGTAACTTCTAATGTACTTGCAGAATATCAAACAAAAATAACAATACAATTGATGTTGGAAACAAATTTTCAAAAAAGTTTATTCAGCATTATAGAGAGATGTTCTTGGAATAATTCATACTTCTTTAAAAACAACTTTGAACAAATTATTCACTCCTCCTTGAGAGTTAGCTTTTCGCTTTCCTTGATAGTAACAAAAATAATAGAAAAGGTTTTTACTCTTCAGAGAGCAAAGCAAAGTAGTGTGTAAATACCGGATCGAGCAAGTACAACCATACTCTTTGCAATATTATTTGACTTTCCTTGATTTGTAATGAGGAACAAAGGGGGTTTTGGAGAGTCAGGGTGCCACCTTGCTGGGGTGCGAAAATTGAAAAATTATTTTTGTATTAAAAGGTATTGGATTATTTTCTGCGTTATTATACGTACCTCAAGAAGAGCAATTCCGAGCCAAAAAATAAACAAACATTTAATCACCTTTGAGTACTAACACCATTTGTTACCATTAGAAACAATTATAGGAGACTTAGACTTCACTTGGGTACATGGGAATGTTACTCAAAGAGTATTTGCATGTTGAATATCTTAACGAACCGACACCTTGAGTTTAATATCAAACGGTGTATTATTTACAATATGAGTTTGCACTACTACCTCCACGTACCCGTGCGAGAACTCTCACATGTTAGACCCTATGTTAGATCCATATCCTTATATTTCCATTTTAAGAGGGGAAGTAGTTAACAAAACGTGTTTATTTGTTTAAAATATATAAAGGTAACTTGCAATGTACTAACACAATTGTGACCATCCGTTTTCCCTCCGAAAGCTCAGGAAAACGTGGCACATATATCGCCCGCACGAAGAGCTTCAGTACTCATAGCGCGTGCCACACAGACAGAAGAGAGCTACTGATTAGTTCTCATAAGTATCACAAGAGTTCACTAGAATCGCTTGGCTAGGGTAACAGCGAGGCATTTAGCATATCCCGTTCTTTTTCGAAGCGTGTCGTCAAGCAGCGAGGTTATACGGACGTAGCGTATCAACGTGGACGCCATCAATCCAGACGAAGAAAAGGATCATATTCACTCTTGATGCATCAACTTCGCAAAATCCGTCCCACATACCCTTATAATCTTCAAAACGTAAACTGACCATTTTATCAATTCCTCGCCACACAACTTTTACCTCCGCTACCATCCCTCAAAACCATACAAGAAATAGACCAAGCAATCACTCTACTTACTCACACCATATTAGATACATTAGATTTAACCGGCCCCTCAGTAAGACCTTACGCTCCACTCGCACCCATACCGCCAATTCTAGAAAAGTTGATCCATTACAAACTACATATAAGAAATCATTTGCCCTTAACACTGATCTCCCTTTCTAAAATCGTACCTGAACCTACTCACCAAAATTGTGAGAAACCTCTTAGCCATGCTTAAAAGACACACTTCCAAAGTTTCAGTTCCAAACACAAACGGCAAAAACATCACACCACTCCTGATGGAAAATAACACGACGTATCCTGAATAAGCCTAATCAATGTACCCTCTCACCACTTCATCGGGTGCAGCATCTTCAACATCTTAAAAACCCGAAGTGTTAGGAAAATACTTGGCTAGATCATTCACACCCCATCCCACTAACAACTCTGAACATGACAATTTCATCTCAGAAGAAATCTTGAGGCCAATAATAACAGTAGTACCAGAATGTTCAAAATTCATTTCTCCATATTAAATTAAATTAAAATTCATTTCTCCATTAGAAATCATCAAATATATTTATCTGCCAGCCCCCAAATAATCATACAGTTTTGACCAAATAGCAGCTTCCTTACTCCTTGCAGCTCTGAGAATGTCATACGTACCCTATAAATGGAAATACGCACATATCATCCCATCCCCAAACCAGGAAATTTAAATGACGACCCAGCAAGCTACCGTCCAATCAGTCTTCTATCTTCCATGGGAAAATTACTTGAAAAATGCATTCTCACCAGTCCTAATATTCACCTCATCACACTAAATGTAATACCATTACATCAGTTTGGCTACCAACCTCAGCTTTCTACATACCACCAAATATTAAAATTGGTAGAGTATATTCTCGAAGATTTCCATGACTATAAGCATACAGTCAGTAGCAGTATTCCTTGACACTGCAAAAGCTTTTGATACTGTATGGCACTTAGGACTGATATTCAAACTCCGAATATTAGTACTCCCCAGTACCTCTCACGCATAATAGATTTCCTTAATGAACGCACTTTTTCAGTGCATATACCCGACACACTCTCAACACCCTATACCATTAAATTAGGAGTTCCACAGGGTTTGAGTTACTCCCCAACCCTATTCAATATCTACATAGCCGACAACATAGCCTCCACACCATCAATATCCGTTGCCAAATTTGCATATGACACAGCAATCTACTCCACAAATCGAGACACACAAACAATAGAGGATCTATAAAATCATCTCGCTGTATTTTCCCATTGAAGACAAAAATGGCATAATCAGATAAACACAATCGAGAGTCAAGGAACAATATTCACTCTTCGAATACCCCTCGATCCACCCACTCTCATCGATCAAAACCATAACATAGCATGGATTCCCGCGAACGACTCGGCAAAATATCTAGGAGACTTCGACAGACTTCTCACATGGAGATCATGCACAGAATTGCACTAGCCACTAGAAAAACACATATCTCTTACTTAAGAAAGCATCGTCACTTCAATTATACACATCCATCCATCTCTACTAAACAATTATACGAACTATATTATATTATGCTTCTCCAGTCTGAACTGCATCATCCACAACCAAAATTTACAACATTCAAACATTCCAAAATAAATACCTAAGATAATCACAAAAGCACCCCGGTTTATTCCAAACTCTCAACTCCATCAAGAAGTCGATATTATCCCCATTACTGTACATTTCTCCCTTCTCTCCGCAAAATGAAATTACAAAATTCCTCGAATACCTTCAGCTACCCATTTCAAACTAGGTAAACTGAACCATCCGAAACGTTTGGAAAGGAAATTACCCAGGCAATTTTTTGACCCTCCTTAAGCAGAATGGAAACAATTAGCCTTTTCATGTAATATAAAATCCTTCTGAAATGTAATAACCCCGATAAAAAAACATCATGTATGTTGTATAAAAAATCAACAACTGTATGAGTCGTTCACGGCTGCCAAGGGCCAAGAGCCAAGCAAGAATATATAAAAAGTATCTAAAAATGAATGTTGGCATTTTCGGGATCGTTGAACTCCGACATCATTTGAACTAAATCTCCATGAAAATTGGCATATTGTTTTTTCATAGAGAAAGTTTTAATGCTCTTCATTTTGTTGTGACTCCACTAGATGGCATGGCGCTTCAGTTAAATACAATTCCCAATTCACCCGGGCTTCATTGTTGCTGGGCGTTGTCGTGAGGGCGGGGCGAGGCCGAAAAGGACAGGAGGAGCGGGCGGTGTTGGATTGAGACTAGAGAGGAGACAAAAACGAGAGGAGAAACATGAACAAGAGAGGGAAAGAGAGTGAAGGAAATGGAGAAAGTGGGAAAGAGAGAAGGAAAAAAGAGAAGGAAAGAGGGGGAAAGAGAGAAAGAGTAAGAGAGAGCGAGGGGGAGGGGGAGAGAGAGCAGGACAACTTCTGTCATATTCTGATGGTACCATATAAATGCGTTACTCACGTAATATTGGCCTCGTTTTGATAGGCAACTTCTCATGCACTGGCGTTTGGCATATCAGTTTACGCGCAAAAGTTTTTAATATACCTCCCAACATCAACGCAAGGGCAGTTGCTTTACAATCAATGGCAAATGTAATTTAAATAGAATTTCCCACCTCATGTTCATCGACAGAACGTGATCATCTTCGACCTCCTACACACCCTAGAAAATTGTAACATTTATTGTGGGGCACTCTGTACTATTATACTAGCTATAAACCGAGTTTGACGCCTCCGCTCTAACGACCACCCTTCCCGTTGGCCCTCATTGGCATTCCGAGGCCGCTTGCGCGCGCGGGGCGCGGGCGCGTGGGCGAAGGGGTCGGGGCTCACCGGCGGGGCGGGGACGGGGCGCTGCATGCGCCTGCGCCGCCCGCGACACCGCCCACGCCGCCGCCGCCGCCGCCGGCCCCGCCGCCGCCGCCGCCGAGGACCGGCCGCGCTCGCAGGAATCTTGACGCGGCCTCCGATGAGCTCCCGCCCGATCGATGGATTTGGAGGAGTTAAAACGCCGCCGCTACGACGGAGGCCTCCGCGATGGCACATGCTCGATAGAGTGGGCGGGGCGCGCGCCGCCGCCGGCGGCCTCCGCTCGGCGGGGGGCGGCGGGGGCGGGGCGACGGCCGCCGGGCCGGGGGACCTCCGCCGCCTCCGCCGCCTCTGCCGCCCGCTGCAGCGCCATCTCTCTCGCGGTGCGGGCGTAGGGGCGGGGCGGGGGTCGTGGGTCGTTTCTGACCCCCGCTGCCGAGCGACCGCCCGTCCTTGTTGCGGTCGCCGCGCAGCGACGCTGGAGCGGCGCCAGAGGCGGCCCCTCCGGCCACCGATATCCCCTTCCAAGTCGCCAAGTAGAGCGGTAAATTTCTACGGCAAAATGTCCTTGCGGCGACGTCCGATAAAGGGCTTGCCGGTGACACATATTAAACTTTACCCCCACCCCTCCCCATACACACACAATACACGAGTCGAGAATTGGGTTCTTTACGTCACGGTCCATACTTGAACACTCAACAAACACACAAACACAAATCACGAATCAAGCATCGGGGTGATTACGTTGCGGCCACATACTTAGTAATACTACACCTAGACACAAGTCGGTGTGCTTTGCGATAATAATTGGATCCGCATGTTAAATTATTGGGCCACCGTAACTTGTAGAAGAAAAGTGATAGCAATACGGAACTTCGATTGTTGACTTAGAAAGTCATATATTAATGTCCTAGCCCGGGGTTGTACAAGTCAAATTGGCAGCGTGGATGGCACAGGGTATTGGAGTGGAACGAATGTGGAACCGAATGCTGTGGGTTGGGATACAAGCGTGTGTTGACCATGTACGAGGCCAACACATGGTGATCGGCACTATCGTTCCATTCGTAACCGCGTGTAAGTCATTATCATTCGTACCTGATCATGGAAGGCAATTGAAAATCAGCTTAGTGTTTTCTTATATAAGTTATATAAATTTCTAAAAATTAATAAAACTATTATAGAACGTGGGAAAAGTAGATCATTTTCTAGTCGAAGGACCCTAAAAAATACTGGAATGGTCGAAACGTTGAGAAATTGTAGCTAGATGTTATTTTTGTAAAAACGCTTTGACAAAACAGCCATACTATTTGACGTCGTGACTATTTAAATAATGTTGTGAAATGTTAACAGTTGTATACATAATTTTTACATTCTCGTATACATACGTATATACGAATTAATATTCGTAGTTTAGAGAAAGTGATGTAATTTTGCGGCAATAAACGGCAATTTTTCGACACAAAAACTCGTTTTGTATGGCTCTGACACAGAAAAAGTAGATTAACCATGTTCTAACATGTAGTAAAAAACTCCTTCTAACACGTTATGTAGTCAGATTTTAGAAATTGTGGGTTCTTGATAACGAATAAGGGTTTTTGTTTCAAAACGTCCGTCCGTCCGTCGTCTGTGAACAACACTAGCCTCTAAACTGTGCTTAGGATTTTCCCCCAACTGAATAAATGCCAGTCGATCTCACTTGAAGCTCTGCAATTTTCAAAAAAATAATTTTGGGGGCTACTTTACACGAAGCTCCTAAAAAATTTTCAAAATATCCTCTAAAATAGCTCCAAATTTATATTTACATTTCTGCTAAGAATAATCTAAAATACACTTATAAAAGCGGAATAGATTTGATTTTTATAGTTAATTCTAAATTTTCGAAAATTGTACAAATTTGAAATTTCTTTCGATAAGTTTTCAATTGAAGATAGAGATTTTCCCTTAAAATAAAATTTGCTCTCCAGAATTAGTTCTTTAATTAAGATCTTGTACATTGCTTTACAATTTTTACCAGTTTTCGTGCAATATTGAGTGAAATATGTGCAATATTAAAAAAATTGAAAAACAAGATTTTATGAAAAACGGCTCCAAACTTTCACTTTAAACGTTTGGTAAGTATAGTGATAAATGTACTTTATAATAAGACATTTCTCTATTCTTTTGGTTTTCAAAAATTACAAAAATTTAATTCTTTTTACTTCTCTCACGTCGTTAATATTTACTTTAGCACCGATTAGTTTACATTTTTGAATTTGAAAGTAAAAGTACTTCCAGTGACTTCCACTAAAGTTTCTCAAAACCTCAAAAGTTTTCTGTAAAAAGAAGTTTCAAATTTCGCATATACAATAACGATTAATTGACATTTTCTTAAAAGTGGTTTCAAATTTTTCAACGAATATTTTCATAAAGGATGAGCTTTTCCTTTTCAGTAATACTCTTAAAATAATATTTCTGTTCTACCAATAGGAAACAAAAAAAAATTGAGATAATATAAAAAATACGTACTTTGGGTGGTGACAGATGACAGCAGGTAGGAAGATGGGGCAAGACCGAAAAGTTAGCATAGACCAAAGAAATTAGAAAACTAATACGAGAAATTCTGTGCCGTTCTGTAGTACCACTGGTTATAATTTTAATATATTGATGTAAACAATCTATATCATTTTGTCTTACATTATTGACCTTTATTCTACGAAATTTTCGAATACAGAGAATGATTTATTTTGATGAAAATAATACAGGCTATCGAGGCATGAGCATTTGTTGAGTACGTGTGCGTGCGCGAGTGTATGTAGGTAAAGAGGACGTGTGAGTTTGAGAATTGGTGACTGTGGGTTGTTTCGTTTCAGCAGCTGTCTTTGAAAGCACGGAGCTCTTGACATCTGCGCTGACTGTTTCATTAATTAGAACGAGTTTAGATGAGAGAGTGCATATTAGGCTTCTCACAAAGGCATTTTTCCTCCTCAGAGGTTCTAGCGTCTACGTATTATATACTCATATTTCGTCGATTTGAATCTACCTCTAGGATAAATACTAAATAATCTACATATTAGAAATTTGCTGAGAGCTTTGTAATAGTTTATAGCAGTGTTATCAAGGTCGATGTCACGAGCGGGAGTCCGTGGTACGAGAGCCACGACGAAATCGTCCCTCCACGCAGTTCCAGCCATTCATCACAACGCCATCCCTATTGTGAAACGGGTGGGATTCCTACTCCTCGTAATAGTTTCCTTTCCCGACGCTAGTTGCGCAGAGTAGCTCAAAATGCCTTTGTGCTACGGTGCCTCGTGGCGTGCCACAGTCACCAGTAGACCTTGACACCACTGGTTTATAATACTGACAGATCAAAGATATTCATCCAAATAATGTGCATCAATGTTATACTGGTAATAAATTGCATACTCTGTAAAAATAAATACCAGAAACATTTTTCTCAATACTTATGTCCAGCATTAACCGCTAGAAATACTAGCGAACATTGCTCTACCATTATAAGGAATAGCTTTCAATGGATTTGCTATCAACCATCAATGTTCAACCTACATCTTTCCTGTAATTGTTAGTTTTCTCCCATAATTATTTGCTGTTACTCAAAATTATTCCACAACTCAAAACTTAATAATTGAAATAAATAATTGATATCAGTATCAATAATTATTTAAAAAGTATTCAAAAAAGGACGTGTTCGTTTTGCCCAAGATTTATTCATTTTGCTCAAGGATCTATTTTATCGTAGTATGTTTGTTGGCGTATGCAGTAATGAATTCCTCACTTAAGCTTCTTCACAGATCAAAAGATCCTAGTTTTGGAGATTAGACGAAGGCGTATTATCAACATCAACAAACAAGTTGACTCAAACACCCATAATCAAAAGTTTCTACTGTTTATTCCGATCGATTACAGACTTATAACGCAGTAATTTCTTAAAGAATGCTGTGCTATCTCTCTCTCCCTAGCCTATCCTTACTCGAATTTGAGGGCCCGCCGAAGGCTCTCGGCGTCATATCTCCCGTTTCCCTCGATCTGGAAAAACTTCATGAATTCTCTTCAGATGTCTAAGGTCCGTTCGCTCTAACTTTATTCAGCACGTAAATAAATGCACGTGGTCGTCACTTGTTCTCATTGGCTGACGGACACCACACTCCCCTTCAGAGCGTCGTGCGCTATAGGAGTTAGGTCCCTTTGAAAACTGATTTATTTCGTGACTCTCTATACAAACAGTCGAAATAATTTTCTCCTTTACCTTGAAGTAAAATCAGACACCGAACGGGACCTTAACTGCCAACGGACCTCTTTGAGATAACGTTCGTTCGCCAGGCTGGTCGGCGCCGCTCCTGCCAAATTTTATCAGTAGCAGTTTTGTTTTCGAATGAGAAAGTTCTGAAAGAATGCTGTATTTTTGTTTGGTTAGTGAAAGGTGAAATCATTGCGTTGATTTTTATTTCCACATCGAACACAATAAACGAAGCAGTTCCCGGGATAATCCGGTTTGAAACATTCGCAGGAAAAATCCCTCAGAAGAGGTGAGAAGAAGGTGGTATTGATGTGTTTGAATAATTAGCGGCTAAAAATCCGTCAATGACTTTGTGGCAGGTGGAAGAAATGACTGCTGAATTGCAGGCGTCGGTCAGAACAATTTGAAAACCGTGGAATTAATGAAGTAATTGGGAAGGTAACTTCTCCACGTAAGAAGAGCTGTAGAGCAAAAAGAGGTGGAGGAGAGTGGGATGAATTTGTTAATCTGCCATTCGTATTGATGTGCACATTTTTTTCGTAGAAACGAATTTCCAACATCAAATTCTTGATGTGATTTATGAAGATTCGGGACTGCCAAATTTTTTAAAAAAAAGTCACTGTACGCTCTACTGAATTTCGTGCTTCGGGCGGTATTTCACTGCTACCTTGCAAAAACAACGTACGTTCTGTGATATTTAAGCCAAATATCTGCATATTTTGGCTGGTATTTTGGGCATATTAAAGAAGTACTAGTGAAAATATGCTATGACAGTTCTGGCTGTGACACGTACCGGCTTTTGAGTATGGTCGTGGCGCGAATGGCGTATGCAATCACGAACTACAGAGCAGAGGGATACACTCAAAGTTTGTTTACATGCGGAGTGATGTTACAGCGAACGGACCTTAGGCTCCTACTTAACTTCTTAATTGATCGTGAAAATCTCTCTCGAACTCGAACCTGGGTCCTTTCGGTTTCGAAAGCTTTGCTCGCCGACTAGCAACAACATTCGTACATTAAATCTTACGGTGATATGAACAACGTTTTCGGTGTCATCCTTTTTATTGCAGAATGTATGATAATGTAGACTTAACACCAAACCTACTGATGTTCGAGAATGCTAATTTTTTCAGCGAATGGATTGACTGATTATTTTGTGTTTCTGTATACGTCAACGGTGAAGGTCATTAGCCCCGTAAGTACAGTGCATGCTATTTTCCGGGACGTGGCGGTGTTCCGCCCTCGTTAGAACATGATATCCAGCGACCACTTGTCGCGTTTGTTAAGGTATTACTCCCGCCTGGAATTGATCAGAGAAACTATCGATCAGAGCAACTGGCCGCTAGAATAGTTCTCCAGACATTGGATGAATTAGATCTAGCTCTCTAACTAGAGTCGAAAATCCGCCATTGCCTAGACACAAACTAGTATCTCCTGGTCAGAGGCACTACAATGACAAATTTGTTTCCCTATGCTATCTCAGCCGGTACAAAATTATGAATATTTTAAAATGCATTTGGATCAGAAGGTATTATAAAGCAAATTTCAGTGAGATCCGGGACTCTCTCTCCGCCATGATGTGACCGATCTCGGCAAAAACAATTAACAACAGTAAAAAGTTTTATCGTCGAAAACGGTAAAAACTGTGTGGCAAATGAGGGGAATTGCAAAAGTAGAGTCTTTAAGGCACCGTGTTGAGTTGATAGGAGTAAAACCAGAAAATCAAAGCGGTCCGTCTCTAGAATTCTCATTCAGACAATGGAATCGTCCGAACTTGGTCCAGAGACTGGGATAGAAAATCTTCCAGCGTCTAATCTGTAATCTTGATATTCAGATCTAGAAAGTACTTTTACTAATACATATAACCCGGTTTCTAACATGTCAAGTCTTTCTTCAATGGAATTTAAAGCCATTTTTCTTGTTGTCCAATTATCTTCATCGGAAATACAGTAACATGACGTTGGGTACAATTTCCATCTGCGTTAGAATTCGAGGAATTGAGGTTTGTCTGCATGAAGTCCAAGGGAAACCATCGGAGCCTACGTAGAATAGACCTTTCATATTATTCAAGTGTAAATTTTGCGCTCGGCCACTCTCTACTCGTGTAAACACCCTTTTGAAGAGATAGAATTTATATTGTATGCCCTCAGTGACGAGAGAGAATGGCAAACACGTGATACGGGGGAAAACCGAGTACGCTGAAGATGAAAGCGACTATTTAAAGGATATTGTTTTCAATGTCGGCTGTTACATGAGCGTACTAGGGGCACGTGCTCGTCCTGTATTCTTATTTGACCAATAATATTGAAACGGTTCTCGGAAATTATTTCTCGCAATTCTAATAATGGACAAAATATATTTATTACCCTTCTTCCCCTTACGATGGGAGGCCAACTGAAGCGGATGGGGGAATTCGTTATTTAATATAATTTATTTTATTAATAAATATAAAATATTACGTGCTTATACAACAGTGCTCTACGCTGACCAGCCGACTGAAACGGTTCCTGGAATTTGCACACTGAGATTACTGTTAATACAGTATAAATATTTCTCTTTTGCCCCATGTTGGGCAGTCAACTGAAGCGGTTTTAGATCTTGCTCTGATGTAATTTATTAACAATATCTAAATACTACTTGTATATAATTAGTTTAGCACACAAAAAGATTTCTCTAAGCTTCGGAACTAAACAATTTCAATAAAATTTAATTCAGAGAGCGAAGCCGCCACATACGGGAAACGGGATACTTATCATCGATTTGGGAACTGAATATTTATTTTGCTCCTTCTTGCTCGTAATTAAATAAAACACCAAATTTTCGAAATGAATCGTTGCCGCAGAAAACTACCGGTGCAACTCCATATATTCAGTATCAAATAATTCCCTATCTCTACTGTCACTTCCCTTGGCTAATACATAACACATTACATAAAAGAACATCAACACTTTAAAAAATTATATCTTACCTTCGGAAACAGTAAACACATTGATGTGTATAATAGTATATAGAAAACTCATTCAAACAAGCGCGCATTTCTTTTCCCTATTTTATATGTCCATTTACTTCTTAACTTCAATATATCTCCCCACTGCAAAACATTCTTGGCCTTCTCATATTATCAAGTCGAAATAGAAAATTGAAGTGTCCACTTCTCTTGTCGTTGATCGCCGCTAACTCCAACAGAAAAATCAGCACACACGTCGCCGACTTCCAAAATTACCATTTCTCCATTTTGAATTCCATTTCACGTCCGCGCTGATATTTCACTTATCATTCAACATATCACATCAAATTAACAACTTGGCTTCCATCTGCTATCCGTCACGTACAAGATCTAACACCATTTAGACTTCATGTTTCTGCGTCTTTCTAGAGTTCAAGAAACAATTGCCGTCTTTCTCGTTCGTCATCTACTTTCTATGGGATATAATTTTTCCTTTAAATTTCGCTCACAATTGATCCTGCTCCCATCCGTGATTAAATTAAAATATTTTCTGGTTATTTTGTCTATTTTACTGGCTTTTTAGGCCCGTTAGCTTATTTGACATTTTACTTACATCATGGTTTTCGGTGTGTAGTGTTCGACTGTCTTACGAAAAATTTTGATTCTTTTTGAGTTTCTTTAAAAAAACAATATTCATATGAATCTTCACCACCCTACAATCCCATTTCTTTATTTATTTACTCCGGTTTGTTTGTTGTTTCACAGTTCCTTAGCTCCCGCGTAATAAACAAACGCTACTCTTCCGAATCCCATCTTGTTTCTGTAAACATGTCACCTTTGGGTCTATTAGAATACATTAAATTATTGTTTTTGACGAGTTCGAATATTTTTAATGGGAATATTTCTCGACTGTTGCCATTAAGTTACTTGTTTTAGGAGTTGGCAAACTTGAAGTTCATCACATTGTTCACTTACACGCTGAGCACAGTAGTTCCACCATCGTTAAACATAATAGTGCTGCAATTTCTCACAGTAATTTCATATTAACCAAATTTTTAATACCGTTTTGATAATTTGCATATAAGTACAATATTACATTTTATTACAAAATTCTCTGTCAATATCGTTATTACTTATATGAGTAGCTTATAAAATAATTATTGAGCAGAGAACAGTTATAATATATTTACGTATCTTTACAAAAATATCTTGCTTTACGTTTCTTTATTTAAGGCGAATTATTATATCTATATTACTAATTTTTAATGCGCGCAGAAATAGAAAGAAACCAAAACAACCTCCAGCCTTATAACAGCAGCCTTTAGGCAACAAATAGCAATAAAACAGTTTAGATGTTTACTAAAAATGTATTTTTTTGGTTATTGGCACTATTTTCATACTGTTTCATACTGTGCCTATTCCCTTTTTTGTATCCATACTGTATCTTATATGTACTGCCTATTTTCATAGTGTATCATGTAGTACTCTCTATTTTCATACTGTATCATATATGTATAGTACGAACCGACAGAATTCTCGTAATCAGTGCATCACTACTTACAACACAGCAGCTTCATCCGACATCAAAGCTCCAAGAAATATGCCGGGCGCCAGTAAATTTTTGGTATATACGTGTTGCATTTTGGAACAGAAACTTTTTATGTCTTTGATTTCTTTAGACACAGCTCTGCTGTGCATCCTCAGCCTTACAAGACGATGATCAGCAAGTCGCAAGGAGTCCTCTGCAAAGCCAAACTGCATTTTTGCCTTCGGAAAATGGTAGTCTCGTAATATTACTCCAATGATTATACCCGCTAAATGAGGTTTTTGCAGGTGTATCACAAATATAACGTCGCAGCCTATCGCGGTGGGGGGAGGCATTGAGCCGCACGCCATGAATCGATCTGTCGCCACCAGGTGTATCCCGAAACGGATCTGGAGTATTACGGGCGACAGTCTGAGATATTACGGGCGAGCGCGCGGGCGTCGGGACTGCCCCGACGGCGAGTGACGACAGCGCTGCAGCGGTCGTTGCCAGAGTTTCAGCACGATGCACATGCGATCGGAAAAAAATCGACTCACCGTCCTGGTCGGTTCATACAAAGAGCATGCCAATGCATGAGCGTTTCTTATGCCTGGTGCACGCGGTGATTTTTCCTGTTCTTTTTATGAAATATTCAAAAATTAAAAAAAAATATAAAATGTAGCTTGCTTACTGTTAAATCCGGTTTTTTGTAAAAATTGTATGAAATCGAACGGGTCCTATTTTTCATTACATAAGTTTATGCCAGAACCAATCAGCATTAACCAATGCCGAAGAGAGGTGGGGAGAGGGACGCAACTGGAGAGAGAACCGTGAAATCTAAAAGACAACAAAGTGCCACATTTGTTATGGAACAATGAATTCATTTTTTAAAACTCGGCTGTTTTCCATCCAGACGTAGGTAAGATGAGATCGATTCCTTCAAAGAGTATAAAATTAACAAGTATTAAATGACGAAATTGGCTGAGTGTTGATGGTCGACGGAAGCGCACTTCAGATGCGTACCACAAGTTCCTTCACTTGTGTACTGTCACCAACTCTGTGTTATACTCGTAATGCCAGACAGGAGACCGAAACAGTAATGTTAGAACACAGTACTTCCCACAAGTGGTGAGTCAAATTATTTTACGAAAAGTTTGAATGTGCAACACACTTATTTCACGAAATATTTCGTAAAAGGTTTTGTGTATGTTTCATAAGGCCCGTTTTATAATAAAACTGACCTTGCACAACAGGCATAAGTACAAAATTTGTACGTTAGATAAGAGAAGCCACTACGAGAGAAAATTTACCTCAGTTATCCAACTATTGTGAGCAAGCGCACAGACTGGCTACGGGATACATAGCGTGTCAAGCGTGGACAGCGTGGTTCTGGTGGGGAATTTATCGTTGGCTTGTGGCTGTTTGTGGACGCCAAGTACATGCAGGAAGAACTATTTTTATCTGAGTTCTAAAATTAAACTCTGGAAATGCTTGTGTTGGTCAGCGCGTGGGCTATTGTCGCTCAATGACTTTACTGCCCCAACTGTAGCACACATTTTCCAACTCGATCGAAGCGAAATTCGACTTTGTCAATCGTCGAGAGTTATTTTGTAATCTTTACTTTCAGTGAAATACAAGTGTGTTGAAAAACTGGAGAAGTACATGGAGAATGCAAATTACCAATTTATTTAAAAGATAAACAAGATTTTAAAAACTTTTTTAACGTTTTAGGAGGTAGGTCACGGCTGGATGAGAAGTACAAGAATACTGTTCACAATGGACGCCAAAATAAACCAACGCAACTAGTGATCGGTTGAAGATAGTTCAGTGTCAGTAATCGTTGCCAGTGGAGCGTCTCTGATTGGAAAGGCCTAGGTTGATTGATTGTCAGCGATTCCAGTCGCGTCAATTTCTGAGGTCATTAGTCTCGTAAGTGTAGTACATGTTTTGTTCATCGGAATGTGGCGGTGATCATCCCCCGTTGGATGGCGAGATTCGGCGCCGACCTACCGATAAGCTTAGGTTTCCCCAACAAGGTATATCCCAGCAGCAGGGCACCGCCCCAGCCAGGACAAATTCTAAGCTCCCGACCGAGCTCCCGGCCTGTATGGCGATGTAGTGCATGTTGGTATAAGTGTGTATAAGAGGTGAGGATAGAACAAGGAAGAGGAAGGAACTGATAGCGCGCGGTCCGCGCCCCGTTTGTTAGTATATTGCTTTGGCATTCACCTGGTGTTGATCGGAGAAACCACGGAAAACTACCGATCAGGGCAGCCGGCCGCCAGGATTCTCCTCAAGGCAGCGATTGAATTCGTCCTAGCTGACAAGCTCAAAATCCTGTCGCCGTCGGGACTTGTACCTGGGACCTCCCGGTCAGAGGCACTGCAGTGACATCAGTTGATGCACTGAGCCAGCTTTTCAGGTGGAAATATCTGGAATTTTGGTCCCGACGGTGCTATATTTTCGACACTAGCTAAACTCTATGTCGAATTCAACCGTTATTGTCAGGAGGAGAATTCCGCGGCCGGCAGCTCCGAACGGTACATTTTTTATATTTCTCCGATCAATATATCTGGCAAATGTTACAGCTGTTTTCTAAAAATACGGGCTATGGACCACAACTACACTGAAGAGGTCAGGATTTTTCTCGGAGATGTCTTTTAGGCTTAAAGTTGTTTTACACGCGATATGGGACGGAATGCTTTATTTCACTTCTAAAAGAGAGAATGTGAATTAAGGTGTTTTACAATATTCACGCAATGCCATTTTTGGCCTCCCAATATATCGCAATAGCAATGTCGCTATTTAAAATACGATTTGTCATCGAAGGCAGTACGTGAGAACGGGGTAGAGGGAGACATTTTGAAGTTTATTCTTTTTTTCAATTGTCGAATGCCTCCTGTCGCTCGATGCGCAATTGGGGCGACAGGAGCAACGACCTGCCATAACGGCGGCAATGTTCCGTAGCATGACGCGGTGAGCTACCGCTGCCATTAAGGCGCCACACACGATCGGCACGCGCGGCGCCGCACGTCCGGGTGTGCGAGTCTCGCCGCTCATCGGAATCGCGCCACTTCACTCTTGCGCTGAGCCGAACAACTTTCGTCACAATACGTCTAGAAAGCATAACTGAGATTATTATTATACTTAATTTTAATAATAGAACATTATATTATACTATTATAAATATTCTTGTATATTTTCGTGTAAAGATGAATTTTGATTTATTTTCATAAAAATACAAAATTTCTTTTAATTTCAAGCAGAAATTATGCGAAAACTACTCGTTTTGTCAAAAAAATTCCAAGATCTTTTTTGTAGATCTTAGATTTGAAAACATTTTATTTAAGACAAAAATAACAATCGTCAATATTGTAATTGTCAGAAGATGCCGAAAACAATTTTAACTTTTGAAATTTTTTAAAAATCATGAATTTTAACGAAAATTAGTTCCCCATTATTTTAAATTGTTTACGCTAATCAAGAACAAAATTTAATACAAAAATTTGGAGCCACTTTTGAGAAAATTTTGAAAATTTTGAGGCTTTAAATAAAGTACTCCCAAAACCAAAATAACAGATTCTAACTCACCTATCCTTAAAATCAATTAAATAATATTAATTTTGAAAGAAAGAACGGTTTAGACGCGAACATTGATCAAAGACGGACGGACGAACAGACAAATCTACAGACGTTTTGCCGTCAATCGATTTTTCGGTGTCAAGCAGCAACAAAATATGGATTATGAATACACAACGTATGAGAGGAAATAATTTATTATATATAGGAATATTTCAGGGATCGGCAATGAGGGGTATTTTGGCAAAAAAACGCCGTTTTCCTGCGCACCATCACAATACTTTTTCTTCTTATAAAGTAAGACGAGAAAGTAAAAGACAATGCTTTAAATGGTTTACTGAACAAAAATAGAACAGAAGTCTCTACCTTGATTCATTCTCTACCTCTGTCTTACTGAGATATTTGGCCACTCCTCGAATTTTCATTGTTTCCGAACGCTGCCCAAACCCCCTGCATTGGATAGCACAGTACTGTCTAAATAAGAAATAAGCTAATTAACCCGGGAATGATTCCAGTGCTTAACTTATTTTTATTCTCTTTATATCTACAATTATTTTTTCTCCGCTCCCTTATATCATACTCAACGCCCTGCAACCTCAATCTAGCCTCAAACACCCCAGCGAGATTTTCGGATCTGGCTTTAGGAGAACGTAAGGCACTGTGCGACACAACACACACGAAAGGCAAGGGATAAACATCTACGCCCAAGGAGAGGTTTGAACTTCGGGGGCTTCGTATCCAGGCGTAGAGTCGATATGTGCTCTAACCACACGGTCATGTAGACCTGCGTAATAATCAGGTAAATCTAAAAGCTAAACAGAGTACCAGCAAGTATAAAAGAAGATAAAACATTATGCATTTTCATTTTGTTAGGAGAATATAATAAAACATGCTTTTACCATAGGGGATAGGAATTGAATTTGCAATGTACCACTTTCCTCGAAATTAACATTTGAAACTATGAATGTCTTGTGAGGAACTTTTAAATTATCCTTCCGTGCCACTGACTGCAGTGACTCAATGGCAGCAGAGATATTGCTATAGTGCAGCGTCTCTAACCGGAAGTTCGAGTCTTGACGGTGGTGGATTTTATACTATAGCTAGGCAGCTAGAACGAATTCAGTCATTATCTGGAGGAGAATTTTAGCCTTCGTCTGCTCTGTTCGGTAGTTATTTTGGTGATTAATTTACGATTAATACCTGGTGAATGCCGGAGTAATATCTTAAAAAGCGGGCCACTGACCGCGCGAGATTTTTCATTCCTCGTAACAATTTTCTCGTCTCTACTGCTACATTAAAGTGCTGACATTCAGATTTAGTCGCTCATCCAAATTTCTTTAAAAAAATATTCGGAGCATTCGTCAAAGAAATCCAATGTATCGAAAAACTGTTTCTAAATCATGCCGATTTTGGACGACCGGTATATTGGAATATTGATACATGGGTATTAAAAATGACACCTTTTTTAAATATATTTTTTCTGCTCACGATTAATGTTTTCATGGAGTTTAGACATAGTATATAACATTGTGAATGCAAAAATCTTCGGCAAAATGTTCACTGTATTTTTAGCCATTTTTTATGTTCTACATGTTGTTTCTTTTCTACAAGAGTATTAAAGATAATAGTAATTTAGATGGAAGATAATTTTATAATATTTTAATGGGACATGAATTTGTCTTTGGCGAAGCTGATCGAAACGTAAATGTTATCTCCAGTTTAAAAGAACTGAACAAGAAGATAAAGGGAGTGCAGGGAGATGTTCGGATAATTTTGTGAAATACGTTGCTACTGCAGGTAATTTGAGTTTTTTACGCATTTACGTACTGGGAAAATAACCATCTTGTTCAGAACCTTATTTTGTATTATTTGCAATGGATGAAATATTTATTTTGCAGAAAAAAATGGAACCTCTAAACGTGTCTGACGAATCAAATTTTAAAGACGACGTACGCTTTGCGAGCAACGCAGATAGAATTTCGTTATAAGTTACGTCCCCCGCCGGAGCAAATTTTAATCACTAAAGTGCGCGTTATGCCGCGGGAGATTGAGAACCGCTCCCTTACGTCATGCGACGTGACGTCAGAGGTGTGTAAGAGTAGCCGTGGGCACGAGCGGCGCGGGGGCGGGGTGGGGGTGGCCGGAGGTCGTCGCGTGATGCAGCAGCACCACCATCACCACGCCGCCGCCGACCCACCCCTACCCCCACCCCACCCCCGCCCCTGCTCGCCGCAATGCCGTGACCTTGACCCCGCCGTATTGACGGATGGCGGCACAAGGACGGCACCCGCGTCACAAGGCGCAGGACCCACTGCGAGACCTCCACAACCCACCCACCGGCCCACCTGCCCGCCCACCCACCTAGCCCTCCCACCTCCGGAGCGCTGGGGGAGGCGGACGTGTTTAACAAGAATAAGAAACGCCGCCTTCTGCTACAGAGGCCTCGAGCAGCGCCCAAGTCCGCGGAGCCAAAGGTTGTGCGGTCGAATCACGCCAAGGGTGTGAGGATTTGTGCCGTACGATAGTGGCTTCTGTCATATCCATGTATCTAATCTTAACTTCAACGTGTTTCTTTTTTCTCATCTGTACTCGTCCTTCGTGAACACCAATACTGTCACTGAACAAGTAATAGGCATTGGCAAACCATCATTTTTAACACCTGTTCAGGAAAGGACCTCCTCCCTGTCATACGCTCGGGAACAGAGTGTGACACTCACAATCCTAATAAATTAAAGCAGGTAATGATTTAATGTATGAGAGTAAAATTAAATTTTATTCATGACTGGGAAGATATAGCCTCTAAATTCCTACCGGCACCTCCAGAGCTAATTCCTACAAGTGAAGAAAAATTGTTTGCCCTCGAGTTGGGCCATACAACTACTTCAGTGTAAATGAAAACGAGAACGTTTAAATTACATATCAATATAGTGCATTTTTACCCAGGCGGAACACGTCTTCCTTTGTTCGTAATGAGATGATGCATGGGAATCGTAAGCAAATCGAATCATTACAAAGTACACATTATAGCAGCGGAATAAAATTGTCAGAAATGGATTATTTTTGCTTACATTTTTGTCAAATAATTAACTGTTTACCACTAATTTTCTGATAATGCTTAAGAGACTCTTTAGCCAGGCAGGATACTTTGTAAACAACATTAACTCTCTAGGGTTTTAAAGGAAAATAACTTGCTTTAAAATTTAACAACACCATCTTCACTGCAAAGTATGTATTTATCATGTCTAACTCTAATTTAATATTAGTGTTGAAAGTTCTGAAGTAGAATCATGAAATTCACCATTCGTTCCTTATAATTGAGACACATGTATTTTTTTGATTACAGAAGTCAAATTTATTTATTTATTCTTATCCAATTCTATTATTAAAATTACGAGGGTACAATATGAAATTAAACATAGTTTTATCTATAGTTGTATTAATATCTATTAATTTACCGGAGAATAATTCCCAAGAACAACAACATAAATGACTTTTTTAAATAGTTTATTTCCTTGATCAAATAAATGTTTTTCTATTACTTAAAAAATATAATTATCTGAAACATTACTGGACCCGGCAAAGCTTCTCTACTGCAAGTATTACCCTTCACACGATACTAGTCACGTGATTGTTAACCACGTTTTACGCTTCGGTCTGCAAATATTTTAACACACGAAATACTTTTTCGCGAGAATGGGTTTGTCCTATGTCCTGGCTTGCACATGGTTGTCAAGAATCCTCTTGTTAATACGTTCTCCCTCAAGTTTGGGCATGAATTCGCTAAGAGACTGTCTTGGAGAAATTTGACTTATCCGAGATAACGTTCAAGTAAAAATTCACATATTTCACAATCGCAGGGCCAGAATATTCAGCAAAGACAAGCTAAATACTTGAGAGTGCGGCGGGTTGCGTTAAGCTTCTGTTCAGGGGCGCTTGAGTCAGCATAAGCACATAAAATCATCAACGCCCCCCCCCCCCATTTTGCGTCTACGTGCGACAGATATGCACACATTCCCAGTGTATTTTATGTCGTTGCACACATTCCCATTGTCCAATATTCTTCGCGCAAGTGCAAGCAATAAGTTGACAATTTTCATGGCAATCGGATGAACGGTACGGCAGCGCATACAATACGAACAAATGAACATGGATTTTTATGAATTAGATAATTAAATTTTCGAGGTTGTTCCGGAAGAAACATCTAGGAATATCATTATTAAACTTTTTTATTATTGCGTTAGTAATATTGTTGAGTCGGAGAGGATTCTGTGAATCTTTCCAGTGGCTAGGTTGAATGCTCTGTAGAGCATTATTAGATTGGCATAAAAAGGTTGTGCCGCACGACAATAAATTAGTGAAAAAAAGAAATTATTTAATAATTTATCTAGCTGTAGCGGATTCAATAAAACAAACGAGACTCTCTGAGACGGGAACATGCACACTATCTTGGTTCGGAATGACATGGATTCGAGTCTCGCCTTGAACTTCCGTGTTTGTGTTTGTTATTCATGTTTAATAATCATATCACACCACATAATTCATCACTACATTGTCCAACTCTAGAGGTAAATTTCTAGTTGTAATCATGACAGACGACTAGTCGCCGATTCCCTCCATGCAATTATTCATGATATGTAAACCCAGATATGTTTTTCCCTCTGAACCATCAGTCTCCATTATCAAATTCGGCTAAAATCGAAAAAAAAATAATATCATTGTTGGCAACTTTTTTTCTTGAATTTGGCGAAAAAGATGGCGTTTTACTTCCACGTTCTGGAAGAAGAACTGTTAGTACCTTGTCTTTCGTGTGTACTTCTTGAGGAGGGTTTCGTATTTAGCTGACCCCAAACTCGAAGAACATGAAAGTGTGCAGTATGTTTCTAGATGCACGGGTCGAGATAGGGTATCGGCTTTGGCTAAAAAAAAAACAACTCAGAAAGTTTTTTTCCCTTTCTTTAAGCGTTGTGGTTGAGCCCGTTGATGGTTCTCTCTCTCTCTCTCTGTCTCTCTTTCTTTCTTTCTTTCTATTTCTTTCCGATGGTACAACATCCCAAGTCGACCTCTGCCTGTCATCCGCATGCTCCTTGATTGTTGAAAATTCTTATAGATAATGCAAATGGGTCATATTACCTGTTCCAGGCGGTATAACATGTTCCGTTTGGCGGAATAACATGTTGCGCTGAAAAACGTTAGAAAAATATTAAATCTTTAGATGTGATTACAAACTATACTTTTTTATCGGCGATAGTTTTTTTTCGAAATATTGTAGAACAAGTAACGGGGAAAAGAAAAGTGGAATTTGAGATGAAAAGTGATAATAATTATTGATCTTTATAAATAGACTTTACTTTCGTTTGCAATTTGTAATGAAATTGAGGGCCTCGCATTGGAATTACACATTACTTGCACAAATGTATTCGAAAATGTATTAATTTAATTTAGAAGCATTTGTAATAATTAAATGGTGCAAGGAACGTATATTTTTACTCTCTTGTATGGGCAGCTGCCCTTTGCAATGGTACTTTACCCAGCATGGTATGCACTTTGCAATGGTATATAGATCAATAAAATCTTTAAAAATAGTGTATTCCTGTTCTGATATTTCAATCATTGTTTTATTTGGAGTGTAGTGATATTTTTGTGCATTAACATAAAGTATCTGCGTTTTCCATGCATGCATCCCTCAGACATATTTTATCTCACAGTATGTACACATATCGCCTCACTGTAGCCCACTGCCCGTCAGGCCCCATTGCCTTCCAACGTAAGACTAGCCCGCCTCTGTCCTCGCCAACACTCACTGCCTTTAAAAGTCCTCTGGGGTCAAGCGTTTTCGCCTGTTTAAGGCGAGAAAGTGAAAAGACCCTACCCCTAGGACTTAACAAGGAAATATACACCGTATCTAACAGTTTAAGTCGATATTATAATAGCACAATATTACGAAAATATTATTAGACAATCTCTTTCTCTGATTACGCTAGATTCTAGTTGGGGTATTGAGCTGACCTCCTCACTAGCGGAGGCGGCTTTTCAGATCATGAGGGATGAGGGTTGGTGCATTCTCGCACCCTTGGAATGAGCGGGAAGTAAAGATGGGGAATTCAAGATCGTGCGCGGTCCACAACCATTTGTTTTAGTTTCTGCTCGAGCATTTTTACTTTCCCGTATACGTACGTAGATACGGAGTATACGCGTAGTATAGGAAAAATTACATAAAAGGGCGAATTTTCGGCAGAAAAAAATCATTGCCGGGCCCTAACAACAACAAAAAATGGATAAAACCATTTGCTAAATTAAGAAAAAATCTCCTAACACGTGGTGCAGCCAGAATCCCTCTTTTTGTGGGTCCTTGATAGCAAAAAACCAATAGAAAGCAAAAGTCTGTTCCTCTGTCTGTCTGTCCGTCTGTCTGTTAACAACGTTAGCGACTAAACCGTCCAACTTTTCTCCAAAATTGATTCCCCCGATCGATCTGACTGATCTCGTGGTCCTCATGAATTCAAAACCGATATTTTAATTTTTGTTGGGGGGTACTTTACATGAAACCCCTGGGACATTTTCAAAATTTTCAAAAAACGTGCGCCAACAATTTTGAGTAAATTTTGTTGTTGGCTTGTCCAAAGCTCATTTAAGAGAATGACGTAGGTGTCATGTTGGTTAAAAACTTTGATTTTTCTAAAATTGAAAAATTCAAAATTTGTTCGGCATCTTCCTACAACTACAATTATGAAGATACATTTTTCCCGTAATGAAATGTGTTCATAATAACAGGTCTTTAAATAAGGTCATGTTTAATTTAAAAAAAACAAGTATTTTTTGTGAAAATTTATCTCAAACATAGACAATTTTTTTATTTTCTTAAAACCATTTTTTCTTAAAAACGGCACAACGTTTGTTGATTAAATTGGGACCTGAGATAGCATACAGGAAGCTTAAGAGAATGGTGCAGGTTTCATGTTCGTTGAAATGCCTGATTTTGCAAAAATGTTTTAAAATTAAAAAAATTCAGTGTCTTTCTACAACTACAGTTATGAAGATACAATGTTCTTTTTTATGAAATATGCTCATCAAAAACATATTTAAATAAGGTAATGTTAATTTTTTTGAAAATATGAGTAGTTTTTCTATAATTTCCCGACAAACATAATAACCCGCTCGGAATTCACAGCGCTTCGTTTTCAGCGTCTTCTTACAACTACAAATGTGAAAATACATTTTTTTTCTCAATGAAATGTATTTACCAAACTACATCTTCAAATAAGATCATGCTTAATTTTTGAAAATACGACTAGTTTTTCTATAATTTTGTGACAAACATAATCGCCCGCTGCAAATTTACTGCGCTTCAGACACCTGGATGCGTCGTAAATTAGAATTTGCAATTTTGTATATTATTTCTTTGTTCGTTTCTTACATTCGACCTTTTGTTGTACATTTACACATTAATCTTTTAGAAAATATTTATCTTTAAATATTTGAAATAAAAATTACTAGCTCTCAGAGAATATTGACAATGCACGGAATTCAACAATGGAATTCCGTTCCGCGTTCGCGAATTTCTGTAAATTACATGCCATTGTTGTAACTTGATGTAGGTGTATGAAAAGGAGTTATAATTGTCAAATTTATGTTGATATTTGCATGAAAATATTTAGTTTTCGCACCAAATGCTGTAGCATTTGTAGTGAGTACAGTATTTTTGCATGGGTCTCAAAATACTCTTTTCTAATCATGGCCCTATAAAATGCTTTTCTATATTGTTCGGGGTATCAGGGTTCTTTTTCGAATACAAATTTACAAAACTTTGGTACTATATTTTTATGCAGTTGTAGAATTCACATAGTTCTGACAACACTGCGATAGTGATAGTTCGCTTCTTCATTGAACTGGACATTTTCAAATAATAGCTAAGATGTTAGTAGCGCAGAAAATGCAATATTTCAATACTACGTAATTGTTTTCAATAACGCGGGAAAGAATGTGCTGTTGTAGCACCACTAGTTTAAATTTGTTGTGTATTTGCAATACGTCTCCTAACCCTTCTTGGAGATTAAGTTTATTGGAGTAATCCGTTTACTTTTTGTCTCGTCACGTCGTCTTTTCTCCTTTGGGCCAGGGACTCGGAGCATTTAGTAACCGTGGTTCCCAGGCGGTCACCCGTCCAGAAATCCGTGATGTCTCGAATATCTTAACTTTCAACTCTTCACAAAGCGCAGTTAAGTAATTCGGCTAATGATGCCGTTATTCGCGTGGAATTCATTACAGTAAACCATGGAAACTACTAATGAGAGCTCCGAGCGTTTAGACTCTTTCAGATTGTGATAATTGTTTGTCTAATTGGATTCTGATATTGTAAACCTCTCAGATTCTTAATTTACCCGCGTTCTCTATCCTCCGTGTATAATTTCGCGCGTTAAACGTTGCTTCTTAGACTTCATTTGTCAGTGAGTCAGTTCTTCCGACACCCACCAGAGCGAACCAGGTGAAATAAAGGTCGGTAACAAGACACAGGGATTCATTGGCGGTCTTAACATCTGCGATTGCTTCAAAATTTGGCACGAACATTTTTCAGCTCCCGAGAACAAAACAAAAGGGAAGATTGCGAATATTCGCGAATGTTACCCCGATTACATCCCAAATCGTGTTACTGCAGACGATGCAACTCGCGATGTACATAAGCTGCAACATTGTTGGCGGGCGAGGCAGGGTGAGGCCAGGCGGAAAGGGTGCAGCGGAAGAAGCGAGCGGACCTGGCGGGGCGGAAAGGGCTGACAGAGCAAGCGGGACGTTCGGGGCGTGCGAGGCAGGCTGAGCGGGGTAGACGGGGCTCTTTAATAGTCGATTTTCATAAAAAAATGTCTGTACGATGCCGGTAGTAGCCTACTATAAATAATCCAAAATAAATGGTCGTCTATGACAACCCAGACTGCTAAAATGGAATCGCCTTATGACATAAAAGGGCAATACATTCACGGTTCACCTTGTGTATAGGTACTTGTGCTTGTCTGGTGTACTTTCATAATCGATCTTTTATAATCCATGGTACGCCACAACAACTTACAAATGTTGTCTTAATGGTGGAAGATGTTTCTAAATTTCGTTTCTTCTCTAAGTACACGCGCCCTTTGTGTGATACGTCCGTTCATACAAAGGGTACGGTCTGAGCGTCCGTTCCATCGGGTCAACTTGTTGCCGGAAAAATTAAAACACTTCGAGAAATTAGAAAGTAAATACATAAGTAAGCCACGGTTAATAAGATGTGTAGGCCTTAAAAAAGGCGGTAACTTTGATGATCAGAAACCAGGATGCGAGCAATACGGAAATTGAGCGCTTGGGGTTGTTTAGAAATAAGTCGCGAGGAAACAGAGGCGGCGCGTATATTGTTTTTTAAGATTTTCATGAATCAAAACGTACTTGATCTGAACCTTGGGGTTACTTAGGGTCCACGGCCGTTCCCGAGTCAATGCATCAAGCATACCAAGGTCGCGGGCAAACTAACTTGCTCACTGAAGTTCGCGGGCATTGCGTCTAAAGCAACTGCCGCGATATTTAATAGTAAGGTTTCTACAAATAGTTCTGGGGTGGCGATACGTCACAAGATACCTTATTCGTTTGGAGACGTCAGTTGACAGTTATTGCGTCAAATTTAGAAACATTAACTTCCATTTCTTTTGCTAAAGCAAAGAAATTATCCATTGAAATGCATGACAGAAGTTATATTTGAAATGATCAATTGGGTTTAAAATTAAACATTTTGTTTCGGAAGGATCTTTGTTTACGCACTCTAGTGGCATTACGATCGCTCGCGTCGCCCTAACGCGGACGCCCGGACACCCCCATCCCTCCACGCGACCGTCGTTGTTCTTTGTCCGAGAGTGCCGCTTTGTCCCTGCTGCCGCCGCCGCGAGTGCCTCGCCTTGCCACCCAGCGCTGCCGACCCACCACCGTCTAGGCGAGACGCGGCGCGCTTCAAAATCCCTGTTTGGCTTGCGCGGTTTATGATCTGCAGTTGCGCCTTTTCGGAAGTGCGACCATTCCCAGCAGGCGGCTCGGCCGTACGCGTGTCGCGCGGTCCTGCTCTTTTTTTTAAAATTTAAGGTCGCATCAACTACTCGGGCATCAGCAACCACTATTGGAGTAACGTTATGACATGATGACACGATATGGTGATGATAGGGAGTGAAAGGACGAACACATACAACCATGCCCGAGGCGGGACTAGAACCCGCGACCCCATGGTCCAAGACCACTACGGCAGTAATGCTTTAGCGATCTCGGCCACGGGGCCGGCGGCCCTGCTCTTTGTCACAGAGGTTTCGGAAACCCTTCCCACGGTGGGCCAGAGCTCCCCCCTCCATCTCAGACCGCCCCATCCGAGAGCGCCTCGCGGTAGCCACCACCGGGGCGGGATATATTTTGGAGAACCCCGCGCCCCACTTTTATGCAAACTCAAGTCGCTCAGTTGCAGAGGCATACTCAGATTCATCTGAGTTTCACGCGATTCTTCATATTAAACTCGTTCAGACATTCGCGCCAATCATGTGTACTCCCCGTGCTCTACGTTGGCAGTCGGCACTTGCACCGTGCCAGCCCATCTCGCAAGACATTAAGGCTACAGTCTGCCCATATGTGTATACCATAGAGGCGCGTTTTAACGTCGTCACTCGCGCATCTGCGGCGTGTCAGTGAAACTTAGACCAAGGACGCATGTCTGGTCCTTAGACGCATGTCTGGTCCGGGGACTTTGAGCATTCGCTCAGCTGGTGGTGTAATGGGTATCATCACATCCACATCACCACAAGGCTCCAACTCCAACAGCACCGGTACGGGTTCAACTCCTCCATGTATCAGGTACATGTTTCTGTTTCCGAGGGTGCCGAGTGAAGAAAAAACATTCATTCAGAATAGCATCTGTCGCAGGCATTATAATTCATCAATTGTATGCACGTTTGGTTTCATTTGGGAGAAAACTTTTGTTTTCGTCATCTTTACTTATTTTAATTCACTTTGTAAACCTTTACTTGATTGTTTTGTACGTTGCTAATTTTAAGATTTAAGAGTTAGAAGTTTTATTAGTAATTCCCCGCTCGGTCCAGGCATTCAAACTATAAATAGTAGAATGAGTTTTATAATTGTTTTGTTTTCTCTTTTCTTTCTTCGATGCATGTTTTTATTTTATTCCGAGAGACATTATCATTCTCTTTTTATCTTTCTTTATTAAATTAATATTTAAGGCAGTCTTGCTTCTTTATTTTATCTTTCGGTCGATCCTGTCTGTCATTTCCTCTTAAGATGTGGTCCTCCCAGCCCTTCTTTTAGTAGCCCTCTAGCTACATTGTCGAGCTACCGGAGCCAGATATGTGTGTGTACTGTGTGTGCATGTAACCAGCAGTAAAGTTCACACTGTTGGACCATCATCATGCGTGGCAAGAGGTGGGTACCAACCGATTATCGCATCTACACTTACTTACACTTCACTGGCGCGCACGTACGCACACAATCTTAATTTCGTAAACGCATTTAGCTAGAAGTGCAATAATTACATTACCTTTCTTCGTTTAAATCAGGAATATAGATTGTTAAAAGATCTGTTCACCTGTAAGAGTGTTAAAAATATCTAAGGGTGCGTTTTCGCTGAGCGAGCGAACAATTCGGCCGGTGATCGCTCGGCCGGTGGAAATGGAACATCCCAGCGAATTATATCCTTCGGACGAGATCAGCTGGCGGTGTGTTGGTTCTGAGTAACCGAATGCAGACGCCGGGCGAATACATTCATTGTGCATTATGAAGTTTGTAATTTGCGTAGGTAAGTATGAAACTTTTAAATAAGTCTACAAGCAGAGATAGTGAACGTACACAAATGTATGTATTTTAATGTATTTTTTCAAAATAATTTTCAATATTACATTAGTGGTGTGGACGCCAGATACAATTCACATTCTTCAAAACGTACTCTAATAATATTAATAAAGCAGTGACTGGAATTTTGAAGTATTTTATATTTATTTTTGTTGAGAAAATATTATTTTTATTATTTTTATTTAATTGTATTAACCCGCAGGCATTTCTGCGCAATACAGTATTTATTACATGCATTAATATGTTTTGAACGTAATATATTGAAATATAAGAGTTTTATTTAGTTAAACGTATCACATATTTGTAGCAATTATGAATATTTTATTTCAATGCCTTTTCAAATGAATTACATTTAATATATCACAGTTTTATACATTCATTTACTGGGAAAGCCAGATATTAAATATTTGATTATTGATCATATAAGATAATGCGGTAATTGAAAACAAATTTCAAAGTCATTAATACATTTGCAATTCTCTCTTAACAGATACTTTTTAGTTAATTAAGATATTTTCAAAATTGTTAAAAATATTTCTGTATGTTTTAAATAATGCTGTTTGCAAATCTCCTAAACGTAGTTATTAAGGCTACGAGATTTTTTGAGCGGTTTTGGGAAAGCATTAGATTTACTTGTGTGCAGCCGCGAATAGAAGCAATGTAACCTCCACAGCAATGGCGATTCGACACCTGGAATGTAACAAATGGAATGGAAGAATTGTCATCGTATTGTGCAGATTTCCAACTTCAGTATTCTTGAAGAGATTGGCGAATGTTTTGGTACAAGAATGGGAGATCATTTCGTTGGAAACTATTCAGACACCCTACAAATCTATGCCGCGACGAGTTGCAGATGTTCTGAAAGCAAATGGTGGCTCAATGTCTTATTAATAAATAAATATTTTGTATAGTGTGTCAGGCCCATTATTTTGTCCAACCCTTGTACAAACATTAGAATCTTGTTAGAAACACTATCAAAGACATCAAGACAAACACATCAACAACAATCTTATATGTCATCTGCTTGTCGTTTATATCTGAAATTGTTTCATTACCACGTGAAGACAGGCACTATCTGCTGCTCCCGTGGGTTCAATTACCACTTTGTCGTACAGTGACAGTATCTCCAAGGAGTAAATGTATTGCGCGATCCGTCACAGGTTCAAAGTTTTTTCGGCGATATCCTACAACTAAAATATTGGAGGTAGAGATTTTTACCTTAACAAAATCTTATGTAGAAATAAGGTCACGTACAATTTTTCACAAATATGAGTAGTTTTTGGTAATTTTTGGTTAAATATAGGTAATAGGCAAAGAAGTCGTTGACGCTAAATATGAAATATAAAATGCAATGAAATATTCGGCAATAACACTACTATGATAATAATTTGATATAAATAGTAAAATTTTAATTTTTTTATGTACTAGTATATATTCATTTGGTATTTTTTGTTTGTGTAGCATTGTTTAACATTCATTTAACTAACAACACACTGTTGCACACGATAATTGTGAGCATCATTTCTGCTCGAGCGAATTGAAGCCAGTTATGGGGGGACCTCTGAGAGGCATCAGTTAGCGAGAGTTTAGTACTTTTGGGTGCTGCATTTGGTAACCAAGTGAAACTTTACAGTCGGGTAAACCAAAGAAGGCAGAATGACTTATCTGTGAAGAGGTTTTTAGTAATTATTGCAAGTCGATTAAAAGTAGACCGAATAAAGCCGATGTGAACGATAGAGTAGGAAAAATGAAGGACGCTTAGTTCAGCGAAACAATTATTATTAGCTTTGCTTCATTTACCGCTCAGTGAATATTTAGCGGTAGATTATAATCTTATATGACTATATACCTAATTTTACAGCGTAATGATGAATCAAGTCACGTAGCCAAGGGATGGCGGCTTGGGCCCCTTCCCGAAATAGCACGCAATGTCTTTATGTTATGCAATGAATTCATGGAGTTTTTGGCCGTTACAAATGCTGAGGGAACTAATATTTTATTTACCATAAATATTAAAAGCAATGAACGTCTTTCACATCTCATTGAGATGAAAATGTCAAACCAAGCCTTGTCACGCGAAATGCAACGTAAAAAGAACTCAATCTCTGAAGTCACGAATATGCTTCTGTGAGTGTCACATGTAGAGTTTCGCTGCAAGGAAAATTGGTCTAGTCGGTGCGCGATACCATGTTCTTAATAAATGTTTCTCAATTGATTTTCTCGAGGTAAAAGTATCATTTCCTCTATTCTTACAGAGTGAATTCTCAACCATTGGATTTACTAACAAGCTCACCATCGCTTTATGCACCGCGACATCGATTGCAGGTGGAGATCCTGTACTTTCAGTGTTGACCCACAATCATGACGTCAACGGGGAGCTATTTAAAATTAACGGTCGTAAAATTCGGCCATGGAAACAGATTGATACACTCATTAACCCAAGCAAATATTACCTTATAAAAACCACCGCCGGTAGGTATTACAGTTATAAAGAAACTGTTTTTTGGTTAATTGGCAGGTATAACTTTTTTGATGAGTTATATGCAAGAGTGGAAAAGTGTCACTTCATATATGTTCAATATGGTAAGATACTTATGTTTGGTTTTCTTACAATAATCTTGTAACAGAGACAAACATGGAACCGGACAATAATATGCAGGTCGAATAGATCTGTATGTAAAAATGAAACGATTATCATTTGGATATTATGTATTACGAATAAATACTCACTACAACTAATAGTAATATAATAATAATAATAATAATAATAATAATAAGGAACACGTAGAAACCATTGATCATATTGTCTCAGCTTGTCCAATCCTAGCAAAGACCGAATACTTGAAAAGACACGACAGGGGGTGTAGCTACCTCCACTGGCAGATCTGTACCGCCCTCGAAGTTCCGAACACATGCCCCAAGTGGTACGAACACTCACCGAAACCGGTGACGTCTGTTGGATTGTGTACGATATTGTACGACCAACAAATTCAAACTGATCGCACGATAGCAGCAAACAAACCGGATATAGTCATCCGGGATTTGGAGAACAAATCGTGTTTACTTGTCGATGTTGCTGTACCTTGCGATCAGAACGTCGTTACCAAGGAGGCAGAGAAACGTCTTAAATACAAGAGTTTGGAAATCGAGATCAGCCGAATGTGGGGCGTAAAAGCACAGGTCGTACCGATAGTTATCGGAGCTCTGGGATTTGTTCCGCAAAATTTGAGTAAGAACTTGTCTAAACTCCCTGGTAATTCAAAAGACTGGGAAGTGCAAGAAATTGCTTTATTTGGCACAGCCCACATTTTGCGCAAAGTATTGTAGAGGCACTGACAGACACCGGATCTGCTCCTTAGGTAGCAGGTTGCAACCTGGAGTAGATTTTATATTCAGCCGACTCATAACATCTTCAGTCGTGATGTAATGGAAAAATAATAATAATAATAATAATAATAATAATAATAATAATAATAATAATAATAATAATCATAAAAGAATGAAAATAATCGGTCCCCAAAATAAAATCAAAATAAAATTCATAGCATTGGTCAGTAGACATCTTTCAAATTTCAGACACCTACCGGGTAAGGCTTGGGATGAAAGGATAAAACCAATGATATCTTGGAACAGCTACCTCCAAGTAATAACGGACTGTATAATAATATGTACTCATCTACCGTCAACACTGTAGTTGCGATCAAGCTGTCTCTGCTCACGAATACATCGCTGTTTTGCGCCGGCACTAGAAACGTTAACTTCGTCAAAAAATAGAATTTTAAAACAACTTGATTACAATCTGAACATATGATAAAGAATAGTGCTTTAATTTCAGCACCCTAAAAGAAGATAGAAAAACGTCATTTTTTGTATATTTGAGAAGTTATTTTTTTAAACGCAACTCGATCATGTGGACGAAAATTTATGATATTTTTGAGTCTTCATTGTAAAAATAATATAATCAGATTAACTTTAATATATCCGGAGAAATATCCTTTAAAATATTGAAAAAAGTATATTTTCATAAATAATGATTCATCATTGTATTTGTTCCAATAATTTGGTACAAAAATTGAGAAAATTTTGAAAATGTTGCTTGGATTCATGTAAAGTACCTTTAAAAATCAAAGTATCCGTTGCAAACCCGCAGGACATTCAGTTCATTCAGACTGATCGGGGGATATCAATTTTGGAGAAAATCGTCTGAACGGTTTAGGCACTTGCATTGACCACACACAGACGGATGGGTGGATAGGTGGATTGGCAGACAGACGGAGAGACAGGATACAACAATATAGGCTTTCACAGCCGGAGTTGTACTACTGATGTGACTACAAGACAGATAGGATGTTTGCCTTCAATCGACGTTTGGTTATCAAGGACCGACAGAACATGGATTCTGACTATACCAAGTGTTAGAGGAAGTGATTTACTACAGAGGAACAACTTTTATCCCCTTTTCCATTACCACGGCCTGGCAATAAGAGATTTCCTGACAAAACTTTGACGTTTTCCCAGAATTACTACACTTTCTCTATATGGTGTAATCAGTACGTGAGAAAGTAAAAGTGAAAATTTTCATTAGTTCTTGTAATACAGTTGTTTAGATACGTAAGAATGGATGTCTCAAGGTAGGCAACTTGCCGTACACGAGACGAGCGTGTTGCCTATTCTGAAGGCTCTTTCTGTTCTCAAACGTATGTTGTGTTGAAGATTCCTGTGGAATGACCACAGTAATCAAAATGACCAGTAAAATGACGCAAGGCATTTTACTTAATTGCATTTTGACATATTTTCATATACAAATTTGATGGATATAAGAATTTACGCGTTATAATCATTGAATCACATGCGTAGTGAATACCAATAGGAAGCCAGGCACAGCAATGAATATAGATGTACCAAAATCTATTTTTTTAAGGAAATGCCTTTCAGTTTAATAATTCTTCTGGTGCTTAAAGTGGCCCCTTCAATTGCGGGTGCTAAGCTATTCACCGCATTGGCTTCGCCGGCTGCGGAGGAACTAATAATCGTGACAGTAATCAGTAAGAAGAATCGCCCACCACTTTTGAGTGGTAATTTTCAGGGAGGCAAAAGCAACGGAAGTAAGGAGAATGAACTGTCACGAAGCTCAATTTACAAAATTTGGTGTTGTTGGAATGTATGAGTAAATTGAAAGAGCAAACTTCCATAAAAGGCATAGAATCAGCTTCGAGGAATAATGTTTTCTCCCCTAGATATGCAATCGATTTCGAGATCCTTCTAGGGGATTTATCACAAAATCTGTCTTTTTAAATGCCACGCATCATATTCAACGCTGCAATTTTTTTTGAAAACAAACTTTTACTTAAGCGGAAAGTGATTGAATTTATTGAATTTACGGTTTGAAAATTTCCATGGAGTCATCAAGACAATACACATAACACAAAATAAATAATCTATTTATATTCCAATACCAGATTATTATTATTAATATTATTATAATTATTATATTTTTATGCCTCCTTAAATCAAATACATCGCTATAAGAAGTGTATAGCTTGTATGACAAAAAAGCTCAGGTAGGACAAGTATGCAAGATAGGACAAAGGAAATACGTCATGCTCGACATATGTCTCCCTTATCCCCGGGATGAATAATAAATAAAGCAGGACCCAGATCTGGCAACATCACTAGCTGGCAAAAGTCGGATTAATCCGACCAAAAAATGCCAAATTATGATTAATTGAATAAAATTATGTTTCGGTGGCGATCAGGAATATTTTAGACAGAAAAAAGTTAAGACCTATGCACACAAACTCATGCATGTGTGTGTGCATAGGTTTTAACTTTTTTCTGTCTAAAATATTTTTGATCCCCATGCGAAACGTATCATTTTATTCAATTAATCAAATGTCCAATTCATAATGTTAGTTTGCATGTGTTGAAGAGCAAGAAATTAATTTGACAATTCCCGGGAGTGCATAAGAGGGCAAAATGCGCTCATAATTCCAATTACGTTCTAGTGGACGAGCGTGAATCCGAAGCATTAGTTTCGCGCAAATGAGATTAGCCTCTTCAGAGGCGGGCTGGTGGCGCGGGCAGAAGACAGTGCCGCAGCACGGCGAGTGCGGGCCTGCTACTGGGGCGGCGCCAACAGCGGCGGCGGCGGCGGGGGGCGGGACGGGGAGCGGGGGCGGTGCCGGAGCGGGGAGCGGGGTGCGCTCCGATCAATACAGCATCCCGCGCATCTCTGCTGCGGCGCGGCGCGGCACGAGATGACAAGGGCGAGGCGAGACCAGGGGGCGTGGCAAGGGAGCCGTAGAGTGGGGAAGGGGGGAGGGAGGGGGTGGAGGGAGGCGTGTCCCCTCCGCACGTCTCTTTCTACGCTGCAGCCGTCAGCATGATATGAGGCTACTCTCTTGCGCGGTAAATAAGGTGCGCGGTTTCCCTCCCGAAATATCACGTTTCGGAAAATAGAACTCGCTTGCCGGAGACGTTTAAGGAAAAATATTTAGTGCTCTTCTGAAAATATGCTTTCGTTTCTTTGGATGAGTATCTCGCTACTATTTCCGTTTAGCTTTTTCTTTGAAAAATGATACCATATTTTTACGAGCATGTGAATAAAAGCCTACCAGGTCCTTTGATCAAACCTCATGTGAGAAATTTTTTCGTAACTTAATATTGCACCACGCTTTATATGCTCTATCGTTTAAAGAAAAGGTTTTCAATAATTTCCAAATATTATTTTTAAATACTAGTAGTCACTTGTCTATGGAGCTCATTGGAACACTGCCGTTCTGTTAAAATTTTGCATTTTTTATTTGAATGTGTATTGCTTGGTTACAACTTCATTCCCTTTAGCCAATGCATATTCACGGTTTTCTGGTTGACTCTTCACTAAAATATTTTTGAGAAAATCGCATAATTGTTTAGAGTTGTAAAACTCTTTTATATGATGTAGCTACTATAGTGACCTGAACCTACTCTTTTAGTGTAGGGTAAAAAAAGACTATTTTCTTTCTTACGACAAAAAAACTTCAAACAAGAGTGTCTTTGAGTAACAAAAGATAAGTCTGCTTTTTAATAAGTTGCCTAAATAATAAGTTTAGTACGAACTAGTGTTCCTCTTGAACACTTTGCATTGGTAGAGTCAAATTGAGTTATAAGCAACATTATTCAGTCTTTATTACGCTCACGCTGAAGGGAAATATTTTGATTCTTCGATCGTCAAAATCTGTTGATTTGTTTATGAAGGTGAGAAGTTAGTGTACGATGAAAAACATTATTTGTTTATATATCCGATGAAAACATCGTCGTATATTATTCGTCATTTTATAACTTCATAGAGCAGAGAGATAAAAAGCACTTTCCTAAGAAATGTAGAATAATTACATCTGCTCTATTGAAAGTTTGCATTTATTATTTAAATACTTAATGTTCTGTCACAGTTTCATTCGAATTCTTCATCTGCAAGTATTGTATTTTTACGAACATGTTTAAAGATGTTCCGGATTTTTATAGGGAAAATTTATTCATAGTTCTGTATATTTTGACTGTTTATTTCAATGGGGATGCCAAGAACATGATATGAAGTTACTAAATTGGAATATACATTTAATTCTATTTCAGCATTTTTCTTCGTTCATGAAAAATGTATCAATCCATATTTTTTCTAGTATAACCATCCTTTATATTTGAAAACAAATGAAATTGTTTAAACGAACTTCTGTGTCTTAATAATGCGATTTGAAAATTATATTTAGGTAAATGTTTAGAATTGGGGGGGGTAATTTCATAAGGGTTTCATGCATAGTCATGTCGTCAAATTTAAGGGGTTATTAGATTTTATTATGAAATCACTTACATCTTTCGAGAAATCTTCTCTTATATCTTGAGGAAAGTGAGATCCTACTTTCATCTCGCTTCATCATGAATCTCGTGATAATTTTGGAGGTTTTCTTGGCAATGGTTTTTACTAAATTTCTTATAATATCAAATCGATGTTTATTTTACGAGATAGACACATTTCATGAGTATATCGTTTGTTGATTTGAGTTTAAAGGACGCAAGGAACAATACGCTGTAGTAATATACACTGCGGCACTAACTTTCTTACGGAACGAAGAATAATTTTTGGATGATAATGCCTGTCTTTACGTTTGATTAAAACTTCACGGCAAGGAATTGATTCTCTTGCAGTTTTCAAATGCACTAATTCAATTATCATCTTTAATTGAATCATATTCTACGTACAAAGTTAATAGTTGATGAGAAATTATTGGAAATTGTTGTATGCATAAATAAAAATTGGAATAAATATTTAAATTCGTAATCGTGTCAAAAGGACGGAAGTGCGGATAGTGCGGAAGTCCCAGATATTCAAATGCATTTATTTATATTTTTCTGTACCTAATGATGTCTATGCAGGGAGAGGGCCAGTGAATTATGAGACGATTGATGATGCTTGTGTTTATAATGACCGCGATTATTAAGGGGATTGTATAAATACATTTTGGCCGTCCTCAACAAAACGGACTTGAGATTCACATTCTTGGGCTCACGTTTCGCACGTCTACAATGTTGTGGCTTGTCTCACTCTCCACTTTGCGCCCGCCCGCGTCCTTCTCGCGGCTCCAAACGCCTCCGCCAGCGAGGCGGGCCTCTGCGCAGGCGCGCCGCAAATTGCCCCCCCCCCCCCCCCGCAGGCGACGCCCTCGCACTCACACTCGCGCCACTGGTTGGTGGCTTCATCCTGTCAACGGGCAACGCTCTCTGAAAATTACCATAGGTACACACTGCGTCACCGGGCCTGTTAGGGCAGAGCTGCTCAGGTGGGCGGGCCGTACGGCGTGCCCTGGGCCAGCGCTTCTCCGGGAGCTGCCAGTGCGGCCTGCTGCTCATTGAGTCAGCCCGGCGGGAGAGGAGGCACTTGGGCGCGATCGGTGATGTCACTGTAGTGCCTCTGACCGGAAGGTCCTAGAATTCCACTTCCCACGGTGGCTGATTTTCGACACTAGCTACATAACTAGGTCGAATTCAGCCGCTATCTGGAGGAGAATTCTAGCGGCTGGCTGCTCTGATCGGTAGTTTTCATTGGTTTCTCCAATCAACACCACGCGTATGCTGGAGCAGTATCCTAAGAAATGGACCACGTACCGCGCGCGATCTTTCTTCCCATTCCTCGTCCTATCTTCCCCCTAAATTACAATTACAGGCACATGTACTACATTACCACACGTGCTGGGAGACCGGTCGGGACCTTTGAGCTTGTCCCGGCTGGGGCGGCGTCCCGTTGATGGGAGATACGTAGGTGAGGAAACCCCGCTAGGCGACAGTAGGTCGGCGCCGAATCTCATATCGGGGGGAAGATCCGCCACCTCCTCCTGAGGAAAGAACGTGCATCGCACTTACGGGACTTATGAATATTGCAGTTGACGCGCCCTGAATCACTGATCAATCAATCAATCAATCATGAACCTATTAGTCCCACGAGACAATACTGCAAGACCTCCCCGTAGGCGTAAGTCGGTTATGAAGGGGAAGGGTTGATCAGGACGTTCTCCCCCTCCGTGCTCCATACCAGGTTGGGAGAGATGGTTACAAGGCGGTGATAATTACGGTAAGGAGAGATCGCGCGAAATCCTACCCCAGCATTGATCCGAATAAACGTATACGATTCCTAAGAATTATATTCCGACAGGCGCCACAAACTAACCGATCTTAAACACATCACGTAAATGTCTGCCCTCTTGCTACGATCGAATTCTCGTATGCGCGAGGCGTAAAGCATTACCTTCACTCTCACTTCTACATGTGTTAATAGCGCTAACGTTCATTAACACGTGAAAATCACTAGAATGTTACGCAACACTACATGGCTGCGGCTGTCGGCCAAGAGTTAAAGCAAGTAGCAGCAGGTTGTGGCAACACGGATATCCGTTCAAGTTTTCGTTTTGATCCCACTAGTATATGCCGCTATTTTAATGAAGTAATTTTTTGCACTAATTCTCTAATGTGAAAGCAAAAACAATAATATGAATCGGAGACATCAAATTCTAGATGGGCGATTAAGGAAAAATTGCACTTCTGTATTTGATTCTAAACAGTTTAACATGTTCTCTAAACGTTATATCGTATTCATAGTTTCTCACATGCGCTCTCGTCTTTAAGCACTGCACTAATCAGTTAACCACCGTAACTCTGAGCCAACCCACTATAACTCCGCATTTGGAGGCAACGAATTACAAAGTGAGTCAAGACGTGATTGGCTGCAGTGAAACGTATCGAACAAACGCTTAACGCGACGAGTACCTATAGTTCTGATTTTTTTCTATATACAATGCAGTACCAAGAATTTTAACACAGAGCGCAGTGGCTCAGGGCCGAGCGCGCTGACTTCGCATTCGGGAGGCCCGAGTTCAATCCCTGTGCCGGCCATCCTGACCGGAGATTTTCGTAGTTTCCCTCGGTCAACCAGGCGATTACTGGAATGGAACTATTGATAGGTCACGACCACGAAACCGGCGTCTCTAGCCGAATTAGTTAACCCCGCGAAGTCACGAAAGTTAAGCGAATTCAAGACATCGTGGTTACCTGGTTGGGTGACCGACTAAGAACCCCCAGGATCTAATGGCGCCGCCGCCAATTGCCTTTTACGGAACATATAATGGCTAAATAAAAACAAACATTAACAAAGTATAGTATAGTAGGAAATGGTGTGGCATTTACGATGCTCTCATTGAAATCAATATTTGATGTAGGCTCCTCATCGTAATTGTTTATTTTGGCATAAAGCCTTTTCGGCCGCATTGCGGCCATCTTCAGTGCTACAAATAATGATAATAATAATAATATATCTAAATTACAAAAATTTAAAACTTTTAAAGAATTAAAAGTCCTCTTTAAAATCCAATTCTTGAAAGTTTTTAATTCTTTAAAAGTTTTAATTTTTTTGTAATTTAGATACATTATTATTATTATTATTATTATTATTATTATTATTATTATCATTATTTGTAGCACTGAAGATGGCCGCAATGCGGCCGAAAAAGCTTTATGCCAAAATAAACAATTACGATGAGGAGCCTACATCAAATATTGATTTCAAAGTATAGTATATAAAGTCTGGTTGAGGGCTGCTCCCCTGACCCATTTGGCCCATGCCCTATGTTCTGAGAATAGAACGAAGGTAGTCTGAACTGCGAGTTCGCAGAAGTCGCAGTGCTCTTGAGGCCTATGGGAAAGAAAGAAAATCAGAAAGGAAGAACTAGTAGTGTTACAGAATGGCACAGATTTTACTCGTACTAGTTAGTTTTTTAAAATTTGTTTGGTCTGGGCTCTTGATTTTGGCTGAGCTCTTGGATTTGGCTCTGAGCTCTTGGATTTGGCCTCATCCTCTTGCCTGCTCTACCGCCACCCAAAGAATACTGAAATTTTCTCAATCTTTCGGTTTCCTAGTGGAGGAACCGAAAACTTACTTTAAGAATATTACACATACTAAATTCAAAGAGTTCCCGAAAATTGTTAATAACTCAGAAATAAGGCAATTTACAGAATATTTCCTTCAAAATAGTTTCGGTGTGGCGCACGGGTTCCAGCGCATGTAACGTGACTGGAAGCAATCCTCGAAGCAATTTTGCAATAGTAGTGTTCTCATCGCATTTGCTGTAACCATCAACGTTCACGAATACTCGCCCCTTGAGAAGATTTTTCAGCTGTGGAAAAAGAAGAAGTCTAATGGTGACAGATCTGGGTAGTATGGAGGATACTCCAATTCAGTATCGTGCTTGGCAAGGTAATTTTTTACCAATACTGATCGATGTGATGGTGATTTATGATGCAAAAGAAACAAGGGGTTTTGTGCCCACTTTTCCGATCGTTTTCTTCTTACGGCGTCCCTTACGCGACGGCTTTCCACATACAGTTCTTTGTTATTTTTCTGGAATAAACTCATAGTGGAAGTAACCCTGTGCGTCAAAGAAATTTCCAGCATAACTTTGTCTCTGCTAAGTGTCCTTAGGAAATTTTGTTTCCAAGGAGATGTTTTGGATTTCCACTCGCATGACTGTCGTTTAAACTCCGGGTTGTACAAATAGTACAAATTTCATCTCCAGCAGTTATATTGTTAAAAAAATTATTATTTTGACCAGCAATACTTATCAGATCCCCAGCAAGAATAATCTTTGTTTCTTTGTTTTCGGTAGACAACATTTTTGAAACTAAATTTTGCGATATGTAGTGCATGTTTACATGTTTGTGAAGAATTGTGTGAACGTTTCTATTGAGGCTGCGAATATAGATTTAGTTGGGAGGGCTTCTGAAGATCTTGTGCAACAGAAAACCGCTACACGTCATTCTGGTTTCTTGATACAAGGGAAAGTTTTGAAAACGACAACAATCAAGACAGCACACCGTGCCGTAAATAATTAAGTATTTAAGAGGTTGTTAGCATTACCTTGTCTGGGCGAGAGGAAAATGTTTTGCTTAGAGCTTGCTACCCGTTACAACCCTTATGTGTTGAAACCCGCGAGCAAACGCGTTGTTTCGTGGATCATACAGCGATCATAATTTCAACCCCAACTTCATGCAAATAAAATTGACCTTCAGTGCAATCGACACGCGCGTATTACTAGCTTCTATACTGACGAGTCGACTCGTGAAACCGCTTCTTCTGTTGCTCTGATTTGTCAGACAATACCATCTCGTGCAATTTGTTCGCGTCTTAAACGGAACAGCGTCGTCTTAGAATCGGTCGACAACCGCTGGGCGACGGGTGCCTTCCTGTCGCCCGGCGCCCGGGAGGGGGGAATATACCGGGAATCTTTGCAAGCAGTTCATAAAATCCCAAAGCAATTTTTAGGGAAAATAAAACCGATCTTGGAGGCTCGATGTTTGATGTTCTTCTCTGTTAAATAGACCCAAAGAATTTTGGGGTCTATTTTATATCAAAGAAATTGTTATAAATGATTGACTTCCAAGAACGGTGCCAAATTTTCCGCCCAGGTGCCAACAACTTCCAACTGAAATACCGACCTCTTGCGATATATCTTCAACACTCTTTCTTCCGGTCACTTCTCACACAAATGCGTACTTGCTCAATGTTTGCTTCATTTGTCGCAGTTGTTGGTCCGGCCGCTCCGCGGGGTCGTTATCAAGCTATCGCGACCTTCTCTGAAACGTTTTATGCCGGAGATTTACCTGTTTTTTATTGCTGCAATCTCCATACACTTCTTCGAGCAATCTTAACGACTATGACAGATTTGTGTAATAAACCCAAAACTTTATGATAGAGCGTTGATAGAGCGGCCAATATTATCAAATACGACGAACGAACACGCACGAACAACAAAAACTGGTTGCTATGAAAGCACAACAATCCCTACGAACGTGGAAATTCGACTGAAGTGTCTTTATGAAAGATACCAACATCTAACAATGAAAACTTGGCAATTTTGAAAACATATTAAATGAATAATTAAATATTCCGGGAATTTTTTGTAGCAAGTAGTAGTAGAGTAAAATCGTCATACAGGGAAATTTCCTTTGAAAAATTTGGAATAGTTTTTAAAAAAATGTCGTTTAAGCATTATCGTAAAAGTGAAATTTGAAGTTCTTTTACCCCCCCCCCCAGATTTAACATTTCGAAAACTTCATTATCATTGAAATGCAAATTTTTCCATTGACAGGTCCACCAAGTCTCTAAAGAGCGTTTGCAGAAACTACTCTTGTACTTTGTTCTAGAAAAACCCGAAATTTTGAAATGAATCCTCTGCTTTAAATGATTCTTCATATGAGCTAAAACAGAGATTTCAAAATTTTCTCGCAAACGATTCAACGTTTACTCCTTACGTTTTACGTGTAAAAATAGCAGTTGTTTAGTAATTCGGCCAAAGCCATCTAGTAGGTTAATACGTCAACCGTTAAAATTCTAGAAAACTGAAATTCAATATTTTTTCATATCTGCAAGACGTTTATGCATGTTTAAACAAGGTTCATAGTTCTTGGTTGAATGAGTTCAAAATTGCATAGAGAGATTAATATTGCATAGGGTATCTTGATATCCTTAATAGTATGCGAAAATAGTAGTGTCATATTGTTGCTAGAAAGTTTCTACAATATTCTGGAAATATTGTTTTTCGTCAATGTTATATCTGCTCTACAGGGAATTGTCTAATTGCCACGATTACAGAAATTCACGGTTAAATAATCTGCGAGTAATATTAAGTTTGCTAAATACCAAGCCACAGAAAGCATTTGAAAATTAAGCGCAAATTATTGGTAAATCAATTGCCTAAATTCAGAATTCAATTCTCTGTTTAAGTTTTCAAAAACACTGCGTTCGGCTGCGAAACTCACGTGAAAAATTTATCTCTACACGGACGGAATTGAACCATCTGATGGAAAATTAAAGGAGCATTAAAGCCTCACAAATTAAAACAATTACACTCCTTTACTACACAAATTCTGAAGGTTTCTTTAAAACTGTTTGAAAAATTGAAGAGTTACAATTTAGGGATTGCGATGATTAACTAGGCTATAAATATGTCTTAATTTTCCTTATGATACCGAAGTTATTTTACTAATTAAGGTTCTGTTAACTTTAGGTTACTGATGCTTTGCAGGATAATGTGCCAGAACCATAGACAGGTGGACACACAAAAGAAACCTATGTGACCGCACAACAGTACAAATAGCAATCTTATAAACTTATCAACTTTACAAAAGATTCTAATGAAAAGTTGAAAGAGTCCATGGATAGAGAAAGACAGCTTTAATGGTTCGCTTTCGTTTTCCTTTCTTCGCCCTTCCTTATAAGGAGATAAAGTATTATAATCGTACGTCAAAACTGCAGAATAAGTCAATAAATCTTGATCTTAAATTAATATAAATTACCTCCTCTAATGTGTTGTGTAGTCAGAATCCAAGTTTTATTGGTTCTTGATTCCGAAAAATCGATTGACGACAAAACATCTGTCCGTTCGAAGAAAACAGTTCAGTCTCTTTTCTCCAAAATTAATATTCCGCAATTGATTTCAAGGAACTCCAGACACTCTGAGTTTGAAACTGATATTTTCCTTTGCGAGGTACTTTAAATGAAGCTTTAAAACCGTTTTCAATATTTTCTCAAAAATGGCTCCAAATTTTGTATTGAATTTTTTCCTCGGATGGCCTAAAGCATGGTTAAGAGAATGGTGGAGGTCTCATGTTGGTTGAAAATGATGATTTTTCGAAAAGTGCAAAAGTGTATTTTTTGGCGTCTTATTAAGTCGCCAATTGGCCATTGTTCCAATTTTAAAGATAGATATTTTTCCTTTCTAAAATCGGTATTTAAAGGCAGAACATTGAATTAAGACAATGTGCAATTTTTTGAAATTTGGATAGTTTTGCGAAATGTTCTGTGAAATATAGGCAATTTGTAAACAATTACTTTCTCGAAAAACGGCTTCAAATTATTTCTTTTAATTTTCTCCTCGTATGTACCAAAATACTATACAAAATTGGTGCTAGTTTCACTTCCGCTGAACTACCCATTTTTTAACATTGCTAAAAGTTGACCCTTCAAAACTACAAAAGACCCACTGTACTTAGAAGACTGAGAGTACTTAGAGGACAGAGTCTTTTAAATGCAAATGTTAGTTGTGTCTCATCATAATGTCGATCAATCGTTTAAACTTGTGTCCCTTTACAACAAAATTCAGATATTGTAATTATATGTCATGCATTATGCTTTTAAATTAATGTGGATAATTAAAGGATAATTAATGAGGGAAGTTTACAAGGATTTTCTGCTGTAATCACTACAACATACAAATCCAGGTCTTGGTAAATATACAACTTTTTAATGATACATTTTCAGATATATTTTTAACTTTGTGATCACAATGTCTATTGATTGCGTAGTTTCAGAATTTCTAAACTTCCATCATTTAATTAGCCTTGGAGAATAATTACTGAAAGACATGAAACAATAATTTGGGTGAGTTTGGTAGTGCATATGTTGTACTTTTATGTTGAAACGTTTCTACTCTTCTTCCTTTGCTCGATGTAATCGCAAGGGAGGAGATTAAACGTTGATGGCAGATAATGTAAGCCTCTCACCGCATGCTTAGAGGTAGGTGTTTCGTAATACGTGAAAGATAATGGGATATGAATTGTTGTGGTTGATGGTTTAGATCGAATTCGTGGTGGTAGGCTAAAACGATCACGTTCCAACACGTTGTACAATAAAAAGTGCCTTGCCTGAAATCCGCTTAGGCTCTACGTTCTTTGTAGAAGCTCGAAGCCCCTGCACCACCCACGCCGGTCTGCCCCACCACACCTACCTCTAATTGAGTGTGATGTATCATTAGTCGCTCGTCGCCACTCCACTCCACCGCCAAATCTGCAGGACGCTGCAAACGAATTTCGAAGTTGTGGCTGGGGCGGATTACTGCAGGATACGCGAGGGACCTCTACGACTCCATGTCGCGACGACTGGTAAAGACACACGTTGTCATTCGTGACGCCTTTATACTGACTGGCAGAACCGGCAGATCTAATGTCCTGTTCTCTTTCTCTTTCCCTCTCTCTTTCCCGCCATCTTTGATTCTCCCCTGCTCTTTTTCCCTTCTCTTTCGTTTTCCATTTCTCTCTTTTTCCGTCTCTTTCCCCTACCATCTCTTTTCATCCTCTCTTTCCCGCTCTTTCTCTTTCCCTCTCTTTTTCCCCTCTCTCTTCATTCTCATCCCTCTTTTCCCCCTCTTTCCCCTCTCTCTTATCCCTCTCTATCTTTCTCCTCCCTCTTTCCCCCTTTCCTTTTCTCCTCTCTCTTACCCCCCTCTTTCTTTACGCAGCTCACGTATAATCTAAGAGATATCTGATTTTATTCCTAGCACTCCTGAAAATTTCTTAAATAAAAATACTGGATCCGCCTATTCTAAATTTTCGTCATCGTGTTTTCCTCGTTTCAATATTCCAAGCAAAAGCCGAAGCAGTACCTCGCACAACGAGTTACGGCGATCTCCAGAGAAGCTTCGTTCCTCCTCATTTATATTCTTTCCGCACCTATCATTGAGTCGGCGATAAGCAGATCTCATATTCCCATTTACCACTCTGCATTGTATTACTACATGAAGGGAGAACTCCGTGTACATGAATGCCTTTGGCGCTATTGGAGAACGAAAAATACAGAAATTGCCCTCATCCTTTTGCTTTCTCGTGTAGGTAATTCTGATAAGGTACTATAATTATGTGTGTAATCTAGAAATTAAAAAAAAATGTACAGCCTCTAATACAGTAAGAATTTTCTGCCAATATTGCTTTCCGTCTCTTCGATAAAACCATGTTTATATTTGTCTGGGGACAACTTTATTTGTTACAGAACAAACTCGAATTGCTGACCAAGGCTCGAATTGGGTTATAGGGAGTAACGAGAGGAAGTAAAGAATAATAGAATTAAGCCAATACAGAAATATATACCGTCTGTTGAATGTTAGCGCGTTTTTCGTCTGTCAACTTTAACAAGTGAACTGCTTAGTTTTATTCTATTATTATAAATCTATATTTTAGCATATTATTATTCTATAGTTAGCACCACCAAACCTTTTATTAACGTTTGTGACGTCCTGCTTCTTAATGGAGTCTTCATACAAAATGTTGAGCTGAATAGATTTCTTATATATATATATTATAATATATATATATTATTATATATAAATAAAAGGTGTGTGTGTAACATTATAGAATAATATATGCTAATATATATATATATATATATAGGTATATATATTAGCGTGCGAGAACTCTCGCATGTTAAAACCCACCCTTTCCCTATCCATTTGTCTATCCTTTAATTAAGAAGGAAAGTTGTTAATGAAAAGTTTTATTTTTTTAATGTATAAATGTAACTTCTAATGTACTTGCAGAAATACAAACAAAAATAACAATACATTTGATGTTGGAAACAATTTTCAATAAAGTTTATTCAGCATTATAGAGAGATGTTCTCGAAACAATTCATTAAAAACAACCTTTGAACAAATTATTCACTCATCCTTGAGAGTTAACTTTTCGCTTTCCTTGATAGTCACAAACATAAAATTAAAAAGTATTGGATTATTTTCAGCGTTCTTACGTACCTCAAGAAAAGCAATTCCGAGCCAAAAAAATAAACTAATATTTTCACCTTTGAGTACTAAATACAATTTGTTACATTGAAACAATTTAGTAGGCTTAGACTTCACTTCGGTACATGGGAATGTTGCTCAAACGATGTTTGCATATTGAATATCTTAACGAACCGACACCTTGAGTTTAATATCAAACGGTGTATTATTTACAATATGAGTTTGCAGCTGGGCGTTGGTGTACATACTTCCAGATACCACCAACATTTAAATCGTGCGTTTGGACTGCGATCGTTGGCAGTTGTCGGGTGACTTGCACTATTCTTTCTATAATTTTAAATTTAGTTGTTTTTTAATTGATTCACGTAGTATTGTAGGCTAGCGCGTTTTGATTTTTGTTTTTCATTTATTTCAAGCTATTTTACTTTAGCTACTTTAAAAAGTTTGTTCTTTGTGTTGTGCCATAGCACAAGTTTTCCCCTACTACCTCTGCGTACCCGTGCGAGAACTCTCGCATGTTAGACCCCCTCATCCCTATCCTTCTATTTTCATTCTAAGAGGGAAAGTAGTTAACGAAACGTGTTTATTTGTTTAAAAATATAAAGGTAACTTGCAATGTACTAACACAATTACAAATAAAAATAAAAAACAATGCAATTAATGTGTAAAAGAAATTTTCAATAAATATTTATTCAATATCATGGAGAATTTTCTTGGAACAATTCCCAACACTTACTTAAAGACATTTGAAGTAATTATTCAATATTCTTTGTCAGTTAGGTTTTAGTTTTTCGTGATAGTCACAAAAATATTAGCTTTTTACTTTTGAGAAAGCTACGTGTCTGAACCCGTTGACTTGAAAATTTCATCGAATGATAACGAAAATATTGGTACAGGTACAAACACAGTCTTCACTCTTCACTGAACACCCACATCCCTCCACAATTAAGTACACAGCACTTACAGACCATGAAAAAACGTTAATTGATTGGTTCACTACACGCAAAGAAACAATCTTCATAGGTATAAAGTATATATAATAGTAATTCCAGTTGTTGCAGGAGAGCAAATCTTGAATTAATTATTATGCAAATAAACCTCGTCAGACTGCACAAACTACGGTGTTAACAGAAAGCATAAATAAAGATGTCTAATCTAAGCCTTCTAAGAGTGTCGTCACAAACCTTGCTACCAGCAGGAAGGGCTGAAATATTGAGGTGGCCTTGATAGCATTGAAGCGTGGAACCGAAAAGTTAATGGAATGGATCGCGGAATGTCTCATCTTGTAGATTATAGTATGAAAAACAATTCTTTGAGGCTGTTGGCCTCAAAATTTTACTTTGTAAGTCTCTAAAACGCTTTGTTTATGAGTTATTTGCCGATATAGATTGATATGTGATGCGGGTTGCATTTTACATGGATATTTCGATGCGTTTTTGTAAAGAAATTATCCATTTTTTTAAAAGTCAAATTGGAATTCGTCAAGTCTCCGTGAAATTCTCTTTCTTTAGAGCCCTCATTTATAAAGATTGGTTGCGTATGAGAGCCGGAACCCAAAGGTATACTACTGAAATAACACAGGAGACGATCTATATCTATCTATCTATCTATCTATCTATCTATCTATCTATCTATATATATATATATATATATATATATATATATATATATATATATATAGATATAAGAGCACTGATGTTTAAATTGCCGACCGATGTAGAGAAAGTCATATGAAATCGAAAACATTAGAAGAAAACGAAGGGAAAAACGTAATACAGATACTTAAGAGTCAAGAATACAAGTGTTTGCTCGTTTGTTTGATTGATCGATTTACTAAGGATTCTGGGCGCGTCAACTTCTCGTAAGTGTAGTACGTTGTTTTTGATCGACAGGATGGCGGTGATCTTGCCCCGATGAATGGCGAGATCCGGGCGCCGACCTACCGTCGGCTAGCGGGGTTTTCACAGCCAGGTATCTCCCCTCAGCGGGACCCCGTCCCAGCCGGACAAGCTCTACGCTCCCGACCGATTTCCCGGCATGTGTGGTAGTGTATTGCTTGTACGTGTGTGTGTAAGGGGTGAGGATAGAACAAGGAAGGAAGATTGCGGGCGTCAGTGGTCAATATCTTAGGGTACTGCTCCGGCACTCGCCTGGGATATGTTTGCTCGACATTGCTGCAGTTGGTTTAGTAATAGACTAAGGAAACTCGCACAACATCGCAGCACGTATCACATGAGCGTTATGCTCGAGTCTATGCACTTCGCTCTTTCATTCATATACATGAAGATACTGAACATTGGGAAAAGTGGACAACACACAATTCTGAAAGACAATTGCAATTTATTATTTCACCTGCAATTATACAGATCATAGTTTCATATCTTCAGAATGACATATGTGAATTTTGAAAGGTTCGATGGGATTTTATTACGCAATACATTATTCTGGACGCCAAATTGCACGAACAAAAGTCCCAGACGAACAAAGTGCACGAACAAAGGTGCTGACGGTAAGTATGATATCACGATTTACTTATGACAGAGGAGGAGTTATTAGGGGATATATTTTCTCAAAGACCAAGACACTTGTCTTCATGAATACAAAAACATTGGCTGCGATACATTGTTTCTTAGAAAATAAGGAATACACATCTATAATTTCTTTTACATCAGTTACCACATCGTAACTGAAATAGTATAGTAAATGAATGACCTTTTAAAACAAATTAGCTGGCTGGTCATGTTTCTCCTTTCACTTCTGCGCAAAAGGTTTTTCTTTGATAGAGAGAATTGAAATAGGACGCTTCACCGTCTGATGAGTTAAACTTCTCTTGTTTCCTTATGAGTAAATTATTTTCCTTTGATATAAAATGCTCATCAGAAAAGCTCAGAATGCGAGACAGAAAAGCGTCGAATTGCGTGTGTGTGTGTGTGTATATATATATATATATATATATATATATATATATATATATGTTGATATTTTCGAGATCGAAAACACTCCCCACATTATTTAACCCATCTCCATGAAATTGGGCATATCTACGTGTTTTTTACATGGAGGTTTTTTTCATTTCTATACGTGGAGTGCCATAATAGTAGAGCAGGAGAAGTTAAACGTGTGTGGCTGTGGCAAACCGGAGGATGATGGGGATGGTATGCGGAAGATGGGAAAGGTTAAAACGTGATCGTTTTATTCGGCAATAAAATCGGAAATGATTTATGGTGACAAGACCTCAATGTTTGAGATGAATAAGAATAAAGCGAAGCTGTAAAAGATTCAAGGAGCTGAGTCGGAGATATGGGAACGGATAAAGTATATGAAATAAACAGCCTTTAGTAAGGTGAAACGAATTTACAGAAAATGTGTTTTGGTAATGGAAAACGAAGGGGTGCTTGGGAGAAATAGCAGAACAGATGTCTTGAGATAGTAAAGTCTAAGAGAGGAACACTTAAACTAAGATGGCGAATATTCTTTTACAATGATGGCTAAGGGCAAAGAAGGACAGTAGCCCATTTTGACTGACACTCTTAAAGGCAGCCCACAGCGAAAGTGGTAGATGTCTTTAGAGAGTGAGAGAAGTAGAGGTGAGAGAGAGAGAGAGAGAGTCAGATCGAGGAATTGAGAGAGCGAAAGGAAGGAGAATGAGAAAACAAGAGATTCATCTATAAACGTTATTGTTACCATATTATTATTATTATTATTATTATTATTATTATTATTATTATTATTATTATTATTATTATGGAAATAGAACGACAGACCGAATCAGTTAGTAAATGAACAAACGATGACAGCTGACACTGCAAGGTATCGCCCACAAGTTAATCATTAAAAATGGTTTTTGAAAAGTATCGAATGCACTTATTCTCTGAAGGATGTCCTCTTCATATAAGGGATGAAGGATATTCTCTTAATGTAAGAGATTTCTCGTCACCAAACGGATTCAAGACTTTGGCAATAGAAACTCCAAGTGTATGGTCAAAGATAATAATGTTAATGATGGCAGGCACTGGACCTCACAGGAAGATCTCTGAACAAATTTGGCATAAATTAACTCCGGAAGACGTGGCTTAGGGCATCAAATAATGTCACTACAGTACCTCTGACCGGAAGGCTCTAGGTTCGAGTCTCGACGGTGGCAGGATTTTCGACACAAGCTAGATAGCTAGGTCGAATTCAGTCGCCGTCTGAAGGAGAATTCTAGCGACCGGTTGCTCTGATGGGTAATTTTCCGTAGTTTACTCCGATAAATACCAGCTGAAATGTCGGAGAATTTCCCTAACAAACGGGGCACAGACCGCGCGCGATCTTTCCTTCTTCTTCCTTGTCCTCTGGTCGCCCCTTTCTTACCCACACGTACAGGTACATGCACTACCACACAAAACATGCCAGCTGACCGATCGGGAGCTTAGACCTTGTCCCGAATGGGGCGGTGGGAGGTACCTGGTTGGGGAAGCTCCCTCTACCGACCGGTAGGTCGGCGCCGGATCTCTCACCGTCCAGCGGGAAACCTGCAGGTAACCGCCATCTCACGAGGAAATCACGTGTACTACACGTACGGGACAGATGACCTTAGCGGTTCACGCGCCGGAAATCACTAATCAATGCAGAATTAACATATTTTCTCCAAATACACCGTCATAAATCAGCTTGTTCGTCACAAGTAATCACAGCTTCAATACCGTACTGTCAGTTTCAACCCTAAGAACCGACATTTTGCTAAAAATACTCCTCATGAAGAAGTGCAGCTGTAGGAATATAGAACGGTGATTTCCGTTAGTGAGGTCTTAAACCAGCTAGGATAAATAAAATACCGAATACTGCATTTTTAGTAGACTTTTTTCCCTAATTTCGACATTGATTTCTAGCGACATTTCTTTTTTCCCCTTAATATTGTTGCGCTTTTTTCGCAACAATGACTCTTAGCCATCTTCGGGGCATTGAGAGTATGTACTTGAAGTAAATCTCCTTTAAATTTTGCCTTGCTTCGTAACATCGGAGTTAGTCATATTTATTCCTTCGGCCAGGGGCTCGACGCCGTTAGTAACTGAGTCTCCTAGATGGTCACTTACCCAGGAATCCGTGGTGTCCCGAGTTTCTCAACTTCCGAGACTTCACGGAGCGTAATTAATGAGTTCTGCTAAAGAAGGCGGCTTTTTCAAAAGCAGGTAACGACTTTTTTCTCGTTTAGGTCACGAAATGATATAGCAGTGGAAACGGGACAGGTAGTCGTATATGAATGAATAAATCAGAGTATTCAAATTTGGAAAATTTGCTCGATATATTGCTCGTAAGGGAATGTCAGTTCACTGTAGAGTTTTGGGTGACATAGCATATGCAGAGAAGAAATAAAATTTTCATATATCCGATATTAATTTCCGCTAAACGTGTCGTACTTACCAAGTATGCTCTCATTTTTGCGTGATTCAATAACTACTAATATTCCAAATATTTTTGTATCGTTTATGATATTGAAATGCGTTTTTTGGAACACTTAATAAAGTACACGAATGACTCGATGTCACACATCACACAGCGTGATCAACCAGCTTATAGTCTAGTGATTACAAGAATGCGCACTCCATGCTGAAATATCTGATCACCTGCTTCTAATAGAAGACTCATGACCAAGTTTTGGAAATCACATAACAATCTAATGAATGGTACCCAATATCATGAGACTCATGATCTGCAGCATACCTGTTGATGCCACGTCAATGTGCGCAATTTGAAAACACAAAATGATCCTAAAATGTGCGTGCAGTGAATGAGATAGAAATAAATAGCTAATGTCTCTCGCGCGCTCTTACGTCATATATACACAATTCCAAAATACGCATTTCGATATTTTAGACGATAAAAAATGTTTGAATTGCTAGAATGTCAATCATACAATTTCAGTCACACTTTGAGAGCATCTAGGAATGGTCCATTTAACATACTTTGTCTTGAAATATCTGAAATTGTTACGTTTATCTACACAAGGTCTACCTTAAACTGGGCCTAGGACTGCCACGGACAGACAGGTTGCTACCGGGACCCTGTGCAATCTTTCAAGCTCAGTTCTGGGAAGAGTAGATTCGTTGAGAGTGAAGCGGGAGGTGTTTGTATTCGGAGAGGAGGTTCCGCCCGTAGTGGAGGAAAGGGTGCGAGGAAGGGGAGAGAAGGGGAGAAGGTGACGGGAGGAAATGATCCTGCTATGCGCCAGCCATTTTTTATATCACAACGCCCCCAAAGGTCATCTGTTGCACACAACGCTCCGTCACTATATTATATATACATTATAATGAGTTAATACCGAGCGAAGTAACGCACTGCCTTCGCATTCGGGAGACCTGGGTTCTGTGTTTCTTTTAAGTCCGTCCTTCTGTGAACACACTAACGGCCAAATTATACCAAGGATTTTTTCCAAAATGGATGTTCCCTGGCCGATTTGGCTCGACTCGAGGCGCTGCGATTTTGAAAATCATTCTTTAAAATTTGGGGCTACTTCACATAAAGCTCCTGGAACATTTTCAAATTTTTCTCAAAAATGGCTCCAAATGTTTTTCTTTAAATTTTTTGTAGAATATAATGCAATTATAAAACGTAGAATAAAATGCACTTATAAATGTAGCATAGGTCCGATTTTCACTGCTAACTCCGAATTTTCGAAAATAAGTTTGAATTCTTTTCGACGTCTTCCTTCAACTAAAAAATTGAATATAGAGATTTTTCCTTGAAATAAAACTTGTTCTCCATAATTAGTTCTTTCAATTAGGTCAAGTACATCTTTTAAAAACTTTTAGTAGTTCTTCGCGCAAAATTGCTTGCAACATGTACAATTTAAGAAAACAGGATTTTCTCGAAAACTGTTCCAAACTTTTTCTTTAAACATTTGGTAAGGATAGTGCTAAATGTACTCACGCAATTGTGCTCTATCCTTTTGTTTTACCAAAAATTACAAAAATGTTTTTTTACTTGTCTCTCACGTCGTTAAAATCGTTCTCACGTCGAAAACAAATTTTAAATATGTATGATATCAAATTACCAACCAAAGTAAGTACGGTCACAATATAAAAATTATTGTAATACTGTATATTTCTTTCTATATTTATTAGACAGCTTTATACACTGCGTGCATGGATTATTTAATCCCTGCTCCAGCAAATGGCTATGGACTCAGGTAACAATCAGCTGAGCAGTGAAGATAGGAACAGAAGAATCGGAGTAACAGTGTAACACGTTGTGCACGTGCTCGCGCAAGAGAAACTGTATCCACAATCATCGGTGCTTGTGACTGTAAGTTAAAATGCATTGTGAAAGTATGCTTAACACAATGGTAAGTGATAGAATTACCAAGTTAAATGGAGGTAACTATCGCAAATCACAATCTGGGATAGAATTTGAAGAAAATGAACTATCTCAGTTAAAATGAATCAGATGCATATAGCATTTCAGAAGTTGACAAAACATCAGGCAAGAAATGTCAGAGAGGTAGACCAAGGAAAGTAGTTAGAAATCCTTATGGAAGGTTGGGGAAACCAAAAGACATTCAAATATATGTAGCAAAAATAATAGAACCCAAAAATTGTGATGATGCAATTTACTCTAGTGAAGCTGATAATTGGATAGAATCCATGAACAAAGAATTAAAGAATTTAGAAAGGAGACATACATGGGAAATTGTAAATAAACCAAAAAAATGTTAAATGTATTGAAAGCAAGTGGGTGTACAAAGTCAAAACCGATCATGAGGGAAATGTAAACAGATTTAAAGTAAGAATTGTAGGACGGGGGTATTCACAAGAAAAGAACATTGATTACTTTGAGTCATACGCACTTGTTACCAATATGTCTATAATTAGATTATTATTAGCTTTGGGAGTGTATAACAACTGGCATGTACATCATTTAGACATAAAAGGGGCATATCATCTGACTAGACAAAATATAGAAGATGTATTTGTAGAAATTAAGTATGTGCCATCATATGAGAATGTATTCACCAAAAGATGGTCATGGTCAGAGCATCTAAAGAATTTAAAACCAAGTGATTCAAAAGTGAGGGATTGATGAGGTTTGAATCCGCGAAGAAAGTAATTGAGTGCACTGTAATTGAGTCCCCTGCTGACCGTTGTAAGAGGGTCAGTCCCCGTAGCCTGTTCTCTAAGATGTGTTCTGGCTGCGCGCCATATGTAATTCCGTATATTTGTTTCTATATTCATTAAACAGCTTTTGACATTGCGTGCATTAATTATTTAATACCTGCTTCAATAATTGCTTATAATACGGACATAACATGTAACATTATTTTATCATTATTATTTGATCTCCAATTGGCTAGCATTTTTTTCTAATTAAGAATTTTCGCTACCATTTATTAAAACTCAATAAAAAAGATATATTTTCAAGAGTATATTATTTTGTAAACATTGCAGTTCTTCGTTAATAATCTGTACAACCATTAGATATTAATCCGTAACATTTGCAATAAACAACCGTTTTATGAGCATATTATTTATACAAAAGAAAAAAATTAAAATCCTTAAAAAACATAAATCCTAAGAAATCCTTTCCCCAAATTTATCAATATAGGCGACAAATCTCTAATAGAACCCCCTACTTGGCAACACTTTTGTCTGGACCGGACACTTGCAGTCGGAGATCAAAGGTCATCGAAATGAAATTGGTAAGCAAGCCAATAGACGCCTTTGAACTTTGCAAACTTTGTTCGTTGACCTGAAAATTTTTTACCCGACTGCACGAAGGAAAGAGAGGAAGGTTTTATAAAACGTGGGTTTTATATTTTTCCCGTGTAACGTGATGCAAATGGGCGTATTTTGATGACTGAAGAATTAAATCCTACATTTTAAGCGTGGGAATGATAAAAGACTTATTAGTTATTTACGCAACTAGTCAAGAAAGTCACTCTTTGAAATTTTTGAATGGAATTTTTAAATGAGGACACAAAAGATTTTTTCTTATGACTTGCTCACGTTATTTATTAGTACGATTTTTATGGAAACTTACAAGCACATAATATAAACTATTAGTATCATTCACAATTGCAAGTCGCAGCTATGTTGATTCGCGTAGACCCAATTTTTTATATGACTATGAATACTTTGCGGCACGCGTCCCTTAAAAAGTGATACTTTCCAATCAATAAACAGTGAACGGAAGTAATGTTTTCATGCACGAGAGTTGAAAAAGTTACTTTAAAATCAATATAACTGACACCATATCTTCAGGATACGCGCACTGGTGTGGTCTTTTTTCTAATTCTATTTTATTCACTGTGATAGTATTTTTTATAGGAGTTCCCATCGTAGCGCTCCGACCAGGAAGTCGAAATTGGCGGACTATTAACACTAGGTCGAATTCAGCGCTGTCTGGAGTAGAATTTTAAAGGCCACCTGCTGCCTCCGAGCGTTAGTTTTCCGTTGTCCCTCCGATCAATACCAAGCGAATGTCGGAGCTGCACCCTGGCCTCGAACCGCGCGCTATCTTCCATTCCTCATCCGCGTCCCCTTGTCTCCCCCCTCTCTCTCTGTCTCTCTCTCTCTCACACACACACACACACTTACATCCACTATACTTCCACATATGGGTGTAGGTTAGCACCGGATCCCACAATTCAGCAGCCAATTCAGCAACCAAAAGCCACAATGCGAGTCTAGGCGGGCGCCAAGAGTTGCTCAAACGAAACTAAGACTTTTGGCGCAGAGCCACAGCTGGTCACATCCTAACGAAGCAGATCAATGAGTTTTCTAGTAGGTGGCGTAGTGTCTACGAAAGGCGACGGGTATGGCCTGTCGGGGCTGTATATTATTTATAAGCGCACAAGCACGCTACACTCAATACGTTCAGAACATTTTTTATCCATGCGGGCACAGCGGGGAGTAATTCTATTTGTAATGATAGAATACGACTGTGGAGCTAACATTTGTCGCCGTAAGAAAATGTGGTTGGCATTTCGTAGTATTATGTAATGGTATTTTTTCTTTGCCGAAAAAGTGCTTAGCTTTTGGAGTGGGTGGATGCAGGGAGGACTGTCAGTGCCGCCACATACTCCACAACCTTAACCGACTCAAATCGATCATGAGGAGTAAACGACTGTCTCCTTATCAAATATGGTTTTTATTGGACGAGAGCGAGCGCTCTCATGTTGTGTAGGTGGCCGTGATCTAGGAAGGTGTTTGCACAGACGGTTTTTAGATATCAATGATCTATGTTGTACTGAGGCATTTGTTGACAAGGTGACTAATGTGTAGGATGTAGGAGATACGTCACCCATATCTTGCTCTTCGTGTATGTGCATATTCTTGAAAGAATAAATTACAACACAAGCAAAGATAAGCTTCAAATTCTTTTCGCAAACTTTATACGAACTGCCTAAGCTGTTGCCATGCAGAGCTACTGTGGAGAGTGGCAGAACAGATAAAGCAGGGCACTGTTCGGGGTAAGGCAGAATAGAGAGACGAAATCGTCGTGCAATTGTGAGAGACGAAAACATTTTGCCGCAGATCACGTCACCAACTAGTCGCACAACCAGCTGTCGTCCCATCAGCAGACCGTCCATCGCACAACGATCAACAGGCCAGTGATTGTCCAGCAACGCAAACCATCACGCAGGTAGAAAAAAGAAATTGTTAATTCTATTGTGTTCAGTAACCAAATATGAACCTTTAACCCAGATAATCCCAAAAAAATTTTTTGCTGTTTTAAAAATTTCAAGATATGCAGGCTATTATAGTTACTGAACATGATTGAATAAAACATCTTTCACCATTGTCGCACTCCTAGAATCCTAGAAATGAGCTATCCTTCCAGAAGGACGTTGGGAACATGTGACATAAAAATGAACGTTAGCTGAAATTGATGAAAAAGTTCTTATTCTTACATAAAAATACATTTAGCGTGTGTGATATTTTAAGAAGCAAGACACATGAATGGGATGATCACATTTCAAACACATAGTTGTTGTTTTCTTGTGGCAGCATTTACAAAGTAATTGTTTCTTTTTTCCAGTTCTTTCATCTACTTGCGTGTCTGCAACGTAGTGTTCTTTTCCATCATAACGAGAATCATTTTGTCTAATTTGGGATGATTTTCCTCTACAGAAGCTTGTTCGCTTAGATGCTTCCAGAATCGATGTTGCAAACATTGCGACGAAATCCCAGGTGGTATAACAGTCCTCCTTCACGTCTGTACAAATTCCAGGCGTTCTGTTCAGCAACATCAATCAAATGGACAATAAGGGGAAAATACCATTTTTCCCCCTTATCGATGTGCGATACAATGAGATGTTCTGATCAGCACGATCTATTCCTCCCATATGACTGTTATAGGCATGTATTACACGTGGCTGTGGGACATGTATTTTGCTCTTCTTTTCTCTAGAAAAGCGCCCAACTTGCCGCAAGGGGTGAACAAGGTCAAAATTTGTGGCAACAGTCACTACGCTATTGTCGTTCCATCTCACAATAGATATTCCAGCTTCTCCATCAGAAAAATGTTCATATGTTCCTCTCTTTTCTTCTTGAAACGATCATTTGGAGTCAAAGGGCAATCTTCTATTCTGTTTCCTCTAACTGTTCCAGTAGCTTGTACTCTTCTCATCTTCAAGTCATGCAATAACTGAACACTTGTAAATAGATTGTCAAAGAATAAACAGTATGGTACTTCTGTTAGCAGCTGATCAGCGTATGTCATTACTACACCGTAGCCCATGCCTTTGTCTTGATACAATTCACTGCAAGTACCAGCTCCCTGGTAAGGTTCCAACCATGTAAGGTAACCATCAGTGGTACCGCCACACCAGAATTTAAACCATAACGTATTGGTTTACCTTTGATGAACTGTTTGCATCCATGTCGTCCAAAATAGGGTACCATTGATTCATCAACGGAATGGTACTGTTCATGTGGGGCAAAAATCTCTGAAAAGTGTGTTCAGCATGATAAGCAACGGGCGTATTTTGGCAAACCTGTCTTGTGGGTGTAGAAGATCATTGTTGCACACATGGAAATTTGACATTATAAAATCAAATCGATTCCTTGACATGGCATTTGATACTATTTCATTATGACAATCTTTATCTAGTTGCCAGTACATTTTTCTACGGGGTAGTACAACATATCCACTAAGCAGCAAAATTCCTATGAATACAAGTATTTCATCCTCAGTACAGTCACCCAACTTGTTTTTCTTTGCAGCATACTGATTCGTATATTTAGTTATCATTTCTATAACATCATCGTTCAAAAAGTTTCTGAAGTAAGTGAGTGGGGTTTTCGTTTCTTCAACTGCTAAATGCATCAAGGGCCATTCAATCTTAGAAGCAGTCAAGTCTTTCTTTTTCCATCTATTCACATTCTTTTTTGTTTTCTTATGGGAATCAAAAACTTTACGTTTCTTCGATGGGTTAGCTGTAGGAGAATTACCTGTGGTCAATTTGTTCTCTGAATATGAATTTCCCGAAGTTTCTGCTTTATCAACACAAGTTGCTGACAAAACATTACTACACAATGCTGCAACTGCAGGATCCGTCACTATTACCTTCGCATTCAGTTGCGTAGCAGGTAGATTATTGGATTTTCTTCTGTTCCCGAATCTTCATCGGTTATATCATCATTTGCATTCAGTGGAGGCAGTAATGTTATATCAACACCACTTTCAGGTAATTCATTTTCATGGGTTTCAATTATGTCCATCAACTCGTGTAGAAGCAAGCGCTTTCTGCAAAAGTAAAATTATGTCACATAATCCCAACGTCCTTCCAGAAGGATGTGAAAATTGTTAACAATATTTCAGCCAACACGTACACTCTTTCGTAAACATAACCTCTTCATGTTGTTAATCCAACATTCAACACGATGTATACCAATTTTGAAGAATATTACAGCAAAAATAATCCAATTTTACTCACCCATCACAAATCAAGTCGGTCAATTCGTCCATCGCAAAAGGTCTTCTCTCTTTGATCTCTTTTTTCTTTATATAAATCAATGACTTCTATAAAACCTTTGGCGGGATACTGATAAATGCACCTTCTATTGTGTTGTGACAGGCACTGAAATCTCTGGGTCACTTTTAGAACTACGTAATCAACGGTAGTTCCCGCGAACTACTGTCATCCTTCCAGAAGGACGTTGGGGTTATCTGGGTTAATTAAGAACGAATAAATAACATGTAAACATGTGCATGTCTTTTATATATTTTGGTAATTGCAGGTATTTATTTAAAATTTTACAGGACCGTCTTTTTTAACATTACTGTTTACAAAACACTTTTATATTCTCTAAGCCAAATTGTTTTCAATCGCCTGCTACAATGAAACATAAAAGTGAAGTGGTGTTCCAAATGTGTTGTTAAATAGCATATGAATTTTAAGATTAAAATTCAATGCATCTGTATTTAAAATTAGCAGATAATGCAGTATTTACATTGCAACTACTATTCAGAACGTCAGTGTGAGAATCACGTGCGTACCGTCCCACTGGTGAACGGAAATTGGAGAGCGGTTAAGCTTATTGATAGTGACCATTATGTATTTACACTATTATTGTAGATAGATATTAGAGAGCAACCGGTGTTTACTTCCTCGCCTTACTTCATAAGAAGAGAAAGTATTGTAATAGTGGTAATAGTGCGTCGGAAATTGGAGATTTTTCGGAAGAAAACTTTATTCTGGGGCTCTGGACACAAAAAAGTGGATATATCTTGAGCCTATGTGTAATTCATTTCTTCCTCATAGTGTAGTGTAGACATAATCCATGTTTTTGTGGATCCTTGTTACCGAAAAATCCATTGATTGCAAAACGTCAACTTTAGTGCCTAAACCGTTCATCCGATTTCTCCAAAACTGATGTTCACTAATCGATCTGACCGAAGTCAAGGCCCCGCGAGTTTTAAACGGATATTTCGATTTTGGTATACTTTACATCAAGACTTTGAAATATTTTTTCTAAATTTTCTCAAAAATGGCTCTAATGGTGTTATTAACTATGATTTCGGGTAGCGTAAAGAACTCTTAAAAATGGCATGGCTCTCCGTTTAGTTGAAACCTCTGATTTTTCGATTTTGCAGAAGTTAAAAATAATGCTAGATAGTATGTGCTGTAGTAGCATCACTAGTTTGAGTATTCATTGAACTATAATCTTGTTACCTGCTGCGCTGTTGAAGCCTAATGTTCGTGACAGCCACACATTTTCCTTTTTGATAATTGTGCGGCCATCGATTTTGAGGAAAATGTTTATACCAGACTCGTGAGGGATGGCGTGCTACATATAGCAAAAGTCTCCGAGTGTTGCAGGAATATTGATTTTTTGGTTGTGCTTCAGATATTAAGAATAATGAGAATGAATTACTGCCGATATTCTCTTAACAATAGAATTTTCATTGTGAAATATGTCTGGAGACGAGTTAGGAGTTGTGCATTGCGTGATGAGCTTTAAGCCATTACAGTTCGTTGATGGAGAGAGATTGATAAGATATGATTGAAAGTCTTTCTGTATAATTAGGCCATTTTATGAACGGAATAGGTTCAGCGAGGCATGGTGTGGCGTGTTGTCGTGCTGCTAGCTTCCTGGTTCATTCCCTGGTTGAACAGAACATAATCAAATATATTTTGGTGTGTGCTAATTACTGGGTTAAATAACTAAGCGGCACGTCTACCTTAAACATGGACACATCTATCATAAAATGTCACTGCATTATTTGTCACTCGGCTTATAAAAGCCGTTTGTTAGATAGTTTTCATTTATTAAATTTATTTTTTTGGTAACTTAAAGTGTTCTTCCAAAACATTACATTTTCTTTTCTTCATTTTTAAGGATAAAAATTCAAGACAAATCGACTCTATTGCAAAGAAAAGTTATACGGTGTTATTTAAAATGTATTTGCATTTATTACTTCAGACACAAATGTACCCAAAAACCTTGAATTTTTCATAAATTCAAGTTCAGATACCATATGAATTTGTATTTGAATCTTTTATTTACCGTTGTTCCCCCAGTATTCCAAAAAAAAAGTAAATTTGCAAGAATTAGAAAAATATATTCTAATAATGATAGTCTTAACTACAATTTTTCTTTCAACAAATGAAGTTGAAATATTTTAGCCTGGTTTCTCATCACTAACATTTTACTCCTTTGATTATGTCATGTGATTTCTTTAGTAGCATAAGCTCAGAGGCCAAGCGCCAAAGGAGAGAGCTCATAGAACTTCAGCCCTCTCCCCCAGAAGCCAATCAGACACACTAACAAAGTATAGCTTTTACTAATTTTGTACACTAACGAAACTCATTCATTATCAAAATTGTTCACGTTGTAAATATTAAATGTAATTGAACAAATAAAACTACACTTTATATTCAACATAAATGAAACATTCTTTATAAAAAACCATCAAGTCAACCTAACACTACTCCTGTAGCCCCCACTCCCACTTCAACACATTAGAAAAATACTGGAAGCGCCCCTGTTTAGATTTTAAACTGTTAGACAGACTTTTATTTGTCAATAAAAGTTATTTCTCAATAAAATGTATTTGAATTATTTCAAATTAGATAAAATTACACTTAATTAAGAGCCTTATAGTATTATCCCACGTTCAAACGATTACACTTCTTTTAAAACAGTAACAACAAAATTTTAAAGGTGTAGCATTAATTGCTGCACGCGACTGCTCGTGAAATACCACCTGCTAGTGTTTTAAAAACAACTTGCATTATGTATTTATTTTAACAATACATCATCAGCATATCAATATTCGCGGGAGAGAGTTCAGGAATTAGATTTCTTCGTGGCTTGTACCCTACAAAAAGTCTCTTTCTCGACCTGTGATTCACGAGCAACATCAAACCGAGTTTGTCATTTGCAATATGTAAAAATATAGTTTGATCACTACATTTGCATATGGGAAGTAAAAATTTATTTCAATATTTTGGAACATATTGAACAAATTTAAGAGGTATTTAATTTAAAGGTATTCTATAAAGCCATTTGCCGTTGAGAAAAACTATCTTGTGTCATTTGTAAACTGAATGCAGTTGCACTGTGCCAACAATGGATCTTGAGAAATAATTTCCTTCACCAAGGCCCTCCCTTGGCTCATACAGGTTAGAAATTTGGACACTACAGCGGCAGACCCAGGTCTATAATTAAATGTTGTAAAAACTATTAACCCTGTAAGTTTAATTTCCCATTTAATTTCGTTCTTCGTGCTATGCTCTGCATTCTGAGAAAAACCAAATCCAGCGATTCAAGTAACTCAAGAGGTGAACGATGCCTATTGTCCACAGGAACAAACACTAACTGGCCCCATACTGGAACTTGCCTCGCTCGCGATCCTGGTGTCTGTCAATTGTAAATTGGACGCGTCACACTTTACGAATAATAAATCAGTAGCGGCAACAAATTTACAACCAGCGTGAAGCCTCTCAACAAGCAAGGATTGACTATGGGTGTTTACATTCGGATTAGATCGTATTAGGCGTGGCTAATATCAACAATTACATTGCAATATTTTGAGAAATAGTATTCGTATTTTTAGCCACTGTCTATAATCTGACATTACAAAATACCCTGTTAATAAGCATTAGTAATTCGATCCGTGCCGAGCGAATGTTCCGCTCCTTGCAAATTATTACTTTAAAAGTGAAACTCGTGATGACTGATGGAACTCAACTTCCTTCCCTGTGTATTTCGCAGTCATAATAACGCAGTCATAATTATATTAATCCATTAGTTACCTTTTATATTGTACAATTTTCAAAGACTGAATATGCCTGATATAAATATTGTAATCAGCTTCGGTCTTCTTCGGCTCTCGGCATTCTTCAAACTTCTTCAGGGGTCAATGATCCCTCAATTATTTTTCGGATGATTTGTGTATTGAATAATTGAGATATGGCTCCTGGGTTGTTTCTGAAAAATGAATGTAGTCATATATACAATTTTTCACTATTTTGACAAATAAAAAATATTTTTTTCTGGCATCCATAGATATTGAGATTCTGCCTGTTTCTGTCCCACCTTGCTACGGAGAAGGGCACAAAAAAGAGCAAAACCTAAAAAAATGTAACATGTCATTTTGGAGATTACGGCCTATGAAACATATCCCGGGATCATAGGGCCAGCAACGAGGTTTTGAGAGAAGGGAGCATTTCCAATTATTCATAATAGAAAAGTGTAATGCGGTTTGTAATCGCACCTCGATTTTCTGGTAGAATAATTTACAAGATTTTACATTTCGCACCTTAAAAGTGATTGATTATTTGTACTTCCCTGCGCGTCAACTGTCATTAAGAAAGTATCGTTAATCCCGTAAGCGTAGTGCATGTTTTATCAGGAAGATGGAGTTGTTCCTCCCTCATTGGACGGCTAGACCAGGCGCCGACATACGTCGGATTTTTCTCATCCAGCGGAGCACCGCCCCAGCCAGGACAAGCTCTAATCTCCATACTAGCCTCCGGAAATTTGTGGTAGTGTGATGAATATAAATGTGTGTGTTTGTTTAAGTAAGGGGTGAGGAAAGAGCAAGGAAGAGTAAGGAAAGATCGCGCACGTTCCCTAACTCGTGTGTCAGGGTAATGCTCCGGCATTTGGCTGGTTTTGATTCGAGAAACCGTGGAAAACATCCGATCAAAGCAACCGGCAGTAAGAATTCTCTTGTAGACAGCTGCTGAATTTGACAGGGCTGTAGCTGTTGTCGAAAATCCTGCTACCGTCGACTCCCGAAACCCAAGCTGCTCCTCCTCCCACTCCTGGTTAGACGAACACCAGTGACATCAGTTGATATACTGATCCACCTTTAGTCGGCACCTTAAGGGACAGAGAGATACTTCTCTCTGGGTTGATACTTTCCTGAGAGGTAATATCCTATCCAACAGCATCGCATTTACGGGTTTTTGAGTTGATAAAGTCTTACATCTATACAAAACTGTCGTATTTCCTTAGCACTTTGGGAGATGAAACAGTAAATGCAACATTGATTTAAAATTAGAGTCCAGATTTGCCCATTAATTGCCCATTTATTGCCCATTAATTGCAAAATTAATTAGAGAACCGCCTAATCGAGGAATGAGTTCATTTTATAGACTATCTCTTACAAGTTTTAGCTTTGCAGTACGTTTTAACAAATGCGATATATCGAAGTTTTGAAATATTTCTCTTTTCTTATCCAAGAGTTTCCCTTTTCAGTGTCCCCGCGAGTACGAATTAATGATGAGTGGGATGATGCAAAAAGTCAGTTTAGAATATTCAGAAATGCACTTCTTGGTACAGTTCAAATTTCAGAATTTAGAAAAAATACGTTAACTACTAAAAGTAAGAAATCATTATTTAGTTAGAATTCTTTTTGACGCCAAAATTTACGATACTTGAAAAAAATTCAATTTGATGTTTACGTATTCTACAATATATTAATTTTCGCAAAAAACTGTTTTATAAGTAATTCAGCACTTTGCAGGCGTTTTGCAGAACTATCAGACAACAGGCATGCATTGCATAACTGGCAGTGACTTCTAAATAGCTTTGAGTTCCACATTTTATGTTTCTTAATTTACATTATTCAATTTTGGTGGAGTTCAAGGGTAGACTATTGAAAATCCGAAAACCGCATTGATGGGAGGATTTCTGGCAAAGGGCAGATACGTAGCGACACAACGGTTCTCTTAGGCACAAATTCCACTTCGACCGGAAGAATAAGAAATCAGACATTCGAGTACTCGAATCCCTTTAATCCGAAAATGATCGACAAACGGAAAATCCAACCTTCGTGGAATTCAAACAAATCATTAAAATCTTTGGAAACCAATACTCTCAAAATATTCATTCTCTCTATTCAAAGCCTTACACTGTTTTTCATTTACTTACTACTTCACGCCGAATTAGTTTAGCTCAGAGTCACATTTACGCTTTCTGCAGCGAATCTGATCCGAAGGTCCTAGGGTTTTAGACTAGGACAGTGGCGGATTTTCGACACTAGCCATACGTATAGCTAGGACAAATTCAGCCGCTGCCTGGAGGGGAATTCTAACAGCTACTAGAATTCTAGCAGGGAAACTACCGACCGCTCAAATCGGTAGTTTTCCATTGTTTCTGAATGTTACTCAGTGTCACAAATCACACAGGCATTGTCTAAGATCAGTCTTCAGGCACAGGATTTTCATTGATTCATTGATTGATTAGTGATTGCGGGTGTGTCAACTACCAAGATCATTAGTCCCGTAAATGTAGTGCGTGTTTTTGTTCCAGAGGTGGTGGAGATCTTTCCTTGCTAGGTGGTGATATCCGGCGCCGACATACCGTCGGCTAGCGGAGTTTTCCCCAACCAGGTATCTCCCACCAGCGATGTACCGCCCCACCCGAGACAAGCTCTAAGCTCCCGACCGGTCTCCCGTGGTACGTGTAGTGCATGTAAGTGGAATTAAGTGGAGAGGATAGAACAAGGAAGGAGAAGGAAAGATTGCGCGTGGTTCGCAACCCGTTTGTTAGGATACTGCTCCGGCATTCGCCGTGTATTGATCGGAGAAACCATGGAAAACTACCAATCAGAGCCGCTTGAAATCTCCTCCAAACCTAGATATGTAGCTAGTGCCGGAAATCCTGCCACCGTCGGTACTCGAACGTGGTTCTTCCCGGTCAAAGGCACTGAAGTGACATCAATCGATGCCCTGAGCTACCTTTGTTGGTTGACACTGGATGAGAGCGGAAGAACACATGACGTGGCACAGACACGTCCTGTTTACATATTGTTCATCACCCTTCACAGACGTATCAGCGGACGACGTCGATGGTATTGCTTCAGACGAAGGAAACTGAATTGTTTCCCAGTTTCGCGCGTTCCTTGTTCTTGTTTTTACTCAAATATACGAGTAGTATGTGTTTTGTTTATATTCCTGTCTTATTAAGTATCTTTTTTAAAAAAGAACAAGAAGCAATAATCACAACCAATACAAAATTAAATAATTAATGAAATAATGTCGCTTTTTTGTTCAAGAAGAAAAATGGAAAAACCTTAATACAATGTACACAAACGAAGGTGATTTTAACGGCGCCGAGCCCGTGCCGAAGGGATAAAAGGCACTGACTTACTGCGACGTAACGTGACGAGACGAAAATACATAAAATTTCAAGGAGGATTACTCCAGTCGCTCAATGCTCAAGAAGGGCTTAGAGACATGTTGCGAAGACGTAACACACTTTTGTAAATGTTACAAACTTCTAGAACATGTAGGGTGATCATAGATTAAAAGTCTTGCCATTAATGTGCAATGAGTAAACTCATTTAACAAAGTTACTGAAGTGACATTTACCAGTATTAGTTGGCAGCTCACCATGCAACGATGTTTGGCAGGCACACGTTTTGAAGCAAAGAAAGCGATTCGTGTCCACATTTCGACGCAGTCGAAAATATCTCGGGTTAATTATTTTATTGATTTACACAGATTTAAAAGATTTGATTTCTGATTATGGTACAATTATTCAAAAGTTGGCTACTGTTTTGAAGTAGTTCAGGTATACATCTGAGAAGTTATCGTTACTTGTTTTTAAAATGTGATTCTGAAGATCCAGTTGCGATTAAAAAATTATTGTTTAGTAGGTGAATGAGAAATAGCAACTATTCTTGAAAGCCAAAGTAATTACAGGTTCAAATCGCTCGCTCTTCGTTCGGTCCGAAGTTTTTCAAATGATGGCTTACATGTTAGTAGGTCAGAAACTACAATACAACTTTAGTTACCTTGACCAACAATACGAGAAAGTATGTGCTGTTGTATAACCATTTATTTTATTCGGGGGGCGACATAAACTAGAAAAGAAGGTACATGCGCGATACACTCTACGTAGGTTGGATACCTTGAAATAAATAATAATGGCTAACACAAGTCAGATGCCGCCTTCTCCCAATTTATAACGTATATGGACCAGAAGGGATGCATTGTAAAATGTAATTAATCCGTGCGTTGGGAGATATAATGACGGCAGTGTTCTGAATGTGACGAGTTTTACTGAATTCTTCTTAAGTAAAAATCTGTACGCTTTTCGATACACCGCAATATGTAGTAACAAGCTTTGGATATCAATACTCTGACATCAATTGATTAAAATCCTGATTTAAGAAAACTGGTACGTCCTTGCCTTGTCTATTCGCAGTCCACCGCAAATCGTGCACGACAGCGCTTTTCCAGGACGCGCACAGGAAGAGCGTGTGACCTCCGTGGCGTGAAGTGTGAACGCTTTGTTATTCAAAAGTGCAAAAAGAGAACGAAGTCAATTACCAAGCAGAGGAGAGACTTATAACTCCGGAAACTTCACGGACGTTCGTGTGCATTTTACTCTGCGAAACGAAGGGAGCTGACACGCAGCCTAGTGGAAGAGCTGACACCTGACCGCTTGTGGTGAGTAAAATTTAAGGAGAGACTTAACAGCAGTATCACCCACTTTGACTGCCTTGTTTTTAATGTTTTATGTCTTAGTAAGTAAGTTTTTTATGATTGTAGATGCGAGTTGTAAGGGATAATTATTTTTTTGAAGTTGTAACACTGAAAATGGTCTAATGAACACCGTGCTTTATAAGAGTGTTTTGGCTTTAGTATAATAACTTCCCTCTTTTCAAGAGTTTTTAGAATTACTTTCCTTTTATTGCAACATTTCCTTTCATGATTCGTTTTTGGGCGAAATATTAAGTAATGTTTTGATAATTTAAAGGCACTTCCATAAACAAAAACAAGATCTGTCGTGCACGTACCTTCTATACCAAGAAGTGCATGGAAGAGCTAAAAGAGACATGTAAGTGAACCAAATTCTTACCGCTCGACGTTTCGATCGACATTGTAGATCATTTATTTTAAATACAAGGATACGTTACATTTTGAGAAGGAGAATTTGACTTCACGCTATTTTAAAATGTTAAAACTACTTTTACACATCTCCATCTTCATTAATTAAAGCGCAAATTAAACAAATGCGCTTTCCCTTTTTCTCGATGAATATTCCTTGTTAATGACTACATTCAGAATCTTTTATTCGTCTTTTGGGCCCTGTTAGACCAAATTTGCCCCCATAAAATACCCTCGTGATGAAGCGTACAAATGCTAAGCGATTGTACGTGGCAGATGAATCTGTGTCTTCACAGAACCTCTGGTGAAACAAGATGACACTTCAAAAGGGAACTTCAAAAGTATGTGAATTTATATCTCTGACAGGCGGGAAACTCATTAACAAAGTATTTTGAAATGCAGCACAACACTCAAATCTAATTCTACACACTATGGGCATTGTGTTTACTTACAGAATAAACGTCAAATTTGAACGATATGAAATGAAAATCACTGTCACTTTCTAGTACCTACGGTGTACCTCGGATGATGCTGCTGCTTCCAAGAAGGAAACTCCATGCGAAACAGTAGTTATTCACATTGCTTAAAATGTTTCAAGTAAGTAATAGTAACAATCATTCTAATTCGTTCTGTAGTTAATACAGGAAAATTTTCGTCGAGTTCTCATCGTAAGCCATGCGACAGTTTACAAGGAATACTTCACAGAGAACACACCACAACTTAGTCTTACTTTATATTTTTAAAACATTAAGTTTAAAGTTAAGTTTATGTAAAAGTTAAGTTTATTTTTAAAACAACAAGTTTATTTGTAATTCCAGTTGATACAGTATTGTTACTACAGCCTTTTTGAGCCAATTTCAATTTCCATTAATACCACCAATAAACAGTAACTGCTATTTTGGTGTGTCAATAAATAATATAATTTGAAATTATCTTTGTTTGTATTATTTGTATTTTATACAAAATAGCAGGCCCTGGCTGAATAAGATTTAGGGAAAATTGGATAGTACTTGCAAGTCAATAAGGTAATACCGTTTAATTCGTGAAAAGTAAATTTGAGACTTACAGTGAGCAGGCTTTGAATGAACATTTTGGCAAGCACGCAAAGGAGAAAACGTGTGAATTTTGCCGTTATTTATAGGAAATTTCTCGGTAATTGAAAATATGAAAAACTCATAAATTTTAATTCGCTTTATCGTTACGATATCTGCGGCGAGGGAAGTTTCCTAGACGTCATGCGATTCCACGCGCCTGTATTTCCAACTGATCGAGTCTGCAACTGATCAAATCGAAAGCATTACCCGTACGAATCTCTACACAGATTCACAACGCATGTAGAAACTAACGGGCCTTAACATGGTTCGCATCAGTCCCAAAATATTCAGTAATAAAACAAAAGTCTTACAATTTACAGACATGATTGATTAACTCAAATAAAGATGATTTTGTGAAACGTAATATTATCTTCATATTAATAACCATCTGTGTCCAATGATCTTGTCAATTACTGTAGGATACAGGCAATAACGAGCTTTGTCGAAAATATGGCTACTAACTTCAACGATAAAGAAACGTCAACTGCCGGTAGGCAAATCTGAGTGTAATTTGCTAAATGAGTTAAATCCACATTTATGATAACAGTATGCTACTCCGTCAACTTTTCATCTATTGTGTACATTTCGAAGCAGCATTGTTGACTTGAATGACAGATGAACAACTACATATCAGCCATTACCAACAAAATTTTCTAAGACAATGACGATTTTCACTCTTCCACGTGAACGTTTTCTTTTCATCCACCTCCGAAACGTTCATCTTGCTCGCGCGACTTCCTGACTCCCCCCACTCCCCACCCCACCCCCGCACCGCGAAGCGGCGCGGCGGGCGTCTGGCGTCGGGTGCGGCAGACTCTGTTGCCCGCGCGCCACCGCACTGCACGCCTCTGCATGCGCGGCCCGCGCCACGCACCGGCGCACGGCCGCAGGCGCGCCTCCACAGAGCGAGCGCAGGAGCAAAGCGAATACAGTAAATAAATAAATAAAAATAAATTGAAAAAATTTTAAAAAAATACACACTGCCGGCCCCGTGGCACAAGCGGTTGCGGCAGCCATCGTCTGCGCTGAGGAGGCTGCAGGTTCGAGTCCTGCATAGGCATGGTTGTGATTGTCCCTTCATCCGTCATCATCATTCTATCACTTCATAGCTCATAGCTGAAGATTAACAACGTGCAACGTAGGAGAATAACGTGCATCGTGGTCCCAGATGGCCGATATTTGCATCAAAAAATAAATAAAATACACTCTGAGGCAAAAGCCGGGCTTGGCGGTCGGCACCGCTCGCACGCTGCACGTGCCACCCCCGCGGTCACGTCCACGCTCTCGTCCTCCCCACGCCGAGCCGTGCGAGGTGGACCCGCGCACTCACCGCCAGCGCAGCCGCCGCCGCCGCCGCCGCCCGGCTTCCGCTCCCGCCGCCTCGGAGCTCCGCCCGGCGCCGCCGCCCGCTCACGCCTCGCGTCGCCCCGCGCCGTCCCGCGCCGCCTCGACCCGCGCCGTCCCGCGTCGCGTCGCGTCGCCTCGCGTCGAGTCGAGTCGCGTCGCCTCGCCGCCGGCCACCACGCGCGCGCACGGTCCGCCAGCCAGCGCCGCCCCCGGAGCACTGAGGGGCGAGGCGTCCCGTCGCCAGCCGACCGGGATGCACGCGCCCCGCTCCGCCCGCGCTCCGCCCGCGCTCCGCCCGCGCTCCGCCCCCGCTCCGCCCGCGCCCCGCCCTCTGCGGCGCCGCGCCGATCGATGCTCCCCCGCCCGCGCCCTGCGGAGGCGGTCCACGGGACGGCGCCACGCCCCCCACCACCGACGCAGGAGCCGCCCCCTCCCTCCCCCTCCTCGTCCCCCTCGCGCCGCTGGAGTAAACGCATCGAAGCCGGGGCCCGGAGATGTGCGTGCCGGCGCAGCCACTTGGCAGGGCGACCGCTTGGAGGACGCTGCTGCCATGGCCGGGGCTCCTGCTGCGGCGATTGCAGCGCCCGCCGGCGAGCTGCCGGAAAGAAAACCGAACTGCTCGCTGATCTCTTGCTTAATTAGATTGATTGATTGATTGATTACTAGTGATTCCGGGCGCGCCAAATACTAAGGTCATTAGTCCCCTAAGTGGAGTGTATTTTTTGCTCGGGAGGTGGCGGTGATCTTGCCCCGCTGGATAGCGAGATCCGGCACCGACCTACCGCGGGAATTTTCACCAATCCGGTGTCTCTCAACAGCCGCATAGCTGCACCGCCCCAGCCAGACAAGCTCTAAGCTCCCGACCGGTCTCCCAGCATATATGGTAGTATAGTGCATGTTAGTGTGTGTGTGTGTGTGTGTAAGGGATAGGACAAGGAAGAGGAAGGAAAGATCGCGCCCGGTCAATGGCCCGGTTGTTGGGGTACTACTCCGGAATTCGCCTGGTATTGATCGGAGAAACCACGGAAAACTACTGGTCACAGCAACCGGTCGCTAGAATTCTCCTTCAGGCAGAGACAGAATTTCTATCTGTCTAGAGTCGAAAATCCTGCCACCGTCGGGTCTCAAATTCCATAACCTCCAGAACCTCCCGGATATGAGATACTGCAGTGACATCAGTTGATGCCCTGAGCCACCTCTACCGGTCTTGCTTGATTAATGTAGTGAATGCATTTTTTCGAGAGGGATGGTGACATTCTTCTCCCTTCAGCGGCGCACCGTCCCAGTAGGGACGATCTTTAAGCTCTCGACTGATATCCCGACATATATTGTGACGATATGCATGTGTGTGTGTGTGTGTGTGTGTGAGAGAGAGAGAGAGAGAGAGAGAGAGAGAGAGAGAGGGAGAGAGTCTGAGGAGAGAGTGAAACAAGGAAGAGGAAGGATAAGATCGCGTGCAGTCCTTACCCTGCTCGTCAGAGTACCCATTCCGGCATTTCTATGCTACTGATCGGAGAAACCTCGGAAAACTACTGATCAGAGAATACGCCTTCAAGAAGTTTTCATCAGATTAGGATCAAAACGGGCCACGAACCGCGCGTGATTTCCTTTCCCTTCCTTGTCCTATCCTCACCCCTTACTTACACACACCCACATGCACTTCACTACCACACATGCCGGTGGACCGGTCGGGAGCCGAGCATGTCCCGGTTGGGACGATGCCCCACTGGTGGGAGATACCTGGTTGGGGAAAACCCTGCTAGCCAACGGTAGGTTGTCGCCATAGCTCACCATCTAGCGGGGAAGATTACGATCACCGTCTCAGGAAACATGTACTACACTCATGGGAATAACGACCTTTGCCGTTGACGCGCCCGGAATCACTAACAATCAATCAATCAAAACCTCGTGCTCAGCACACATGGGCGCCGAGAGGGACGTGGTGGGCCAATGGGTTGCATTTGAACGACTCTCGCCTCTCACTTATACAATGAGTGAGCAGAAAGAAAAACTATAGGAAAAGAAAATTCGTGGAGTATACATATAAGTTTTTGAATACGAAATAAATCGAACCTTTTGTTTCAGAAGATGGATTTGGATTGAAGTTCTGTGACATTCCCGCCAAAATTCCCTTCAATATTCTGAAGTTGCCCTGTTTTCTTTACTCTGAATCAACAACCACTTTTCGGCTTTGTTGGTCAGTCTGCTCGGCTTCCATCTCTAAGACGCCACTTCGAATCCCTCATGACTCACGTCAACACATCGGATTCACGACAGCTTTCATGTAGGTTTTCTGTTTTTTTACCTCTATCACAATGGCAGCATTTTTCTCTGAATATTTATAATCATTGTAATTATCTTTTGCCTCAGAGCAGCGAAGAAGTTTAGTCATTACAAACTGTTACTTTGTCAACTCTCGGCAAATCGTCAGGGCACCGCCTCCACCTCAAAAGTTGATCTACATCATGGTTCAAACAAACGATACTATGATTAATAAGGAACAATAAGATGATCCACCTTTGTCAATTTTTATAATTTTTTGTAAAATATAAAGACACTGATTTAAATTAAAAATTTTAAGCCAATGCTTTTGTAGCACTACTGATTTATGCTAGCACTATAATTTGATATTTAGTTTTATTTTCTTGCTTCACTACGTACTTACATAGTAAAGACATTGGTGCGGCGGATCTCTGCAATTTTTTGACAGAAGACAACTATTATTATTGGACCCTGGTAGTGAAAAAGTGGATAAATCTTATTTCCATGAGGAATATATTAATTTCTTGAACACGTTCTGTATTCGATTGACAACAAATCGTCTTCTGGCTGACTATCCTTCTTTCAGACCTTTCGTTTGTCTGCCTGTCTGTCCGTCTAGCGGAAACACTAAGTGCCTAAATTGTTTGGGCGAGCTTTTCCAAAATTAATATTACTCCACAGTATAACGATAAACGAACATGAGAACCTACCTATTTGATGAATATTCTGATTTTGGGGAGTTTCTTTACAAGAAATATTTTAATTTTTTTGAAAAATGGCAACAAAGTTTTTGATTTGTCCTCGGATACTTTAAAGAACACATAAGAATAGGGCAGGTCTAATTTTCGTTTAAATCTCTGAAATTTTGATAATTGCAAAAATTCAAAACCTTTTGGCGTCTTCCTACAACTAGAATAATGACGATAAAGGTTTTTCCCTTAATGAAATATCTTGTTAAATTAGAGATCAAGTAGAATTTTTAGAAATATGAGTAATTTTTGCGCAATTTTCCATGAAATACAGGCATTTTTCAAACACTTATCTTCTCAAAAATTAGTGCAATTTTTCATAATTTCCCCTGATGCATTTAAAAAGATGGTAAAAACTTATACTGGCTCCATTTTTGGCAAACACAATGTTTTCAAAAATTGTAAAAAATTAACATGGCAAAAAATTGCAATATTGCAATATTGATGACAGAGATTTTTTCTTAAATAATATGTTATACAAAAGTAGGCCTTTAAGTATGATCATGCACAATTCAAAAACTACTCTTAATTTTCGCGTAATTTATGAAGTTAATGTAATTTATTTAAAACATTCTCAAAAAGGCTCTACATTTTTTCTTTAGATTTTTTCCACGAATAAAGCAAAGGAAAAAAAGTTTGGTCTCATTTTCGTTTCACACCAAATTTTTGAAAATTGGAAATCAAATAAAACGAGAAAGAATGTGGTATTGCTGCAATATTAGTTTAATAGAAGAGTAAGATTGTTATAGACGAAGTGGACACGTGCAGGCTCTTTCATTTGAGTCCCAGTATATCAGTACACTGTCCACAGGGATATAAATCAAGTAGCTGATTTTTATCAATTTTTTAGCAAATGCTTAATGAAATGTTAATCCATCCTTCCAAATATTAATCAATTAATTCATGAATTCTTTTTTATTCATTCAGGATGATGAGGAAGGTGAATGCACTTAGGTAAAAATACTCTCATACGTTCGTTGTTTGATTTTTTGAGTTGAGGAAGGTTTAATAAAAATGAACGTTTTGCAATTGAATTCGCTGCATTCTGTTTTCCTTTCAAAAAGTTTCAGGAAACAAAAATAAAATTATTTATTTTGGCAAGGATTTGAACCTCAAAGTTTGTTTCTGAATTGCCCGTCTTGGCCACTTGTATATTATTCAAATGCCGGAATGCAGGCCCGTAACTCATTCTTAATATCAGCAGCAGCTCGTGACTTCATGAAGAGGTTTCAGCCAGGAATATGCACTAGTGAAGATCATCTATGCACTAAATAAATGCAACGTTTATTTTCTGTTAACTTTTACAATATTTTTTTCATGTTCTTTTAGTGCAATAAAATATTGAATTTAGTGCAATAAAATAATATCGTGGTGACACAATAGTCCACACTTTCTCGTTTTAATAGGAACGATTATTTTAAGTGTAGTGTATTAAATATTTTAATACACTACACCTTACATCTTACTAACACTTCAACTATCACCATTGAAAAACTCAAATGATAAAACTCAAAATCACGGGAGCACTACTAATATTTTGAAAAATGTGTAGATGGAATAATTTAATGACTTGAAATTGAGAAATAGAATGCATTTAGAAATAAATCTCTAGATTCAATATCGAAGGTGTAAGTCAGGTTCGAAAATAATTTAACTTCATCACAATATAACGAAACATTATGCGAAAAATACTTATATTCTGAAATAAAATGTACTTTACATTATTTAAAGGTAAAATTGTGAAGAACATATTTCATAAAAAAAATCTTCAATAATATAAGTATACGAGTAGTTTGTACTAGTACAGAACTCGTATAGTTTTTGAAAGGACCAAAAATGTCAACTTTTTCAATTTTCAATATTTTAGACGTTTTACTGAAAATTGGACCTGCCCCATTTTAAAACCGCACTTATCCCGATTGTACCAAAAAATTTAAAAATTGAGTAATTTAAAAAAATTGGGAACGTGCCAAGGAGTTCTTGTAAAGTATCCTTAAAATTAAAACATCCATTTCAAAATTATAAGTCCTCTATTGCAGAAATATTCATTTTGGAGAAAATCTGGTGAATGTTTTACATCAGTTTGCCAAGTGAGACAGTAAATGAGAGAATAAACTGGTGAATAAATGACGTCCGAGACGCCTTCCCCTCCGCGAGAAGGCGCTTGAAGAAGCAGTGCGAGCGAAGGGGGGAGGGAGGCATCGACAAACTTCGGTCGCCGGTGATGAAAGCCTTGACAGTGGGCCATTATCGGTATTTCAGACAACATGAGTGGAAAACCATCTACACACGTTAATTTTATTTCGGTTTAGGAAGAAATATTTCCTTTTATAGATACTGGAACAATTGTTAAGTGTTTGGTGTGTTTGAAGAACTGTAATATGTTAAAAAGTCCAATGTACAGATGAATTGCGCAGCTTTGCGACCCAGAAAAACATGCGAGATAATACATTCTGAGAATTGACAGGTAACCCGCGATCATAGGATGAGTAAAGGAATTTGTAGATTGAAGATTACAGAAAAATACTAGGATTTACAGAATACGAGGAAAATCACATCATACGAGGATTTACAACATTCTCAAATAAAACTGTACCTAAAAAATAATGAAGCCTAAGGTCCAAATTCTTTCAGTGACCCCTTCCGGGTAACTATTTGTTATATATTTGTTAGCATTTGTTTCAGAACGACCTAAATTTCTTTGATTATATACCATTGTACAAAAATATTATTATCCTAAAATGTTAAAATTGCCTTTTCCAAAAATGTTATCTAATAGAAGAATAGACGAGGAATTACAGTACTGGTTATGATAAAAACGTAGATATTGCTTTGAGTTAAGTAATAATGTGTTCTATTATATAATTTTTGATGTTGTTATTGAATTGTAACATTGTAAAAAATAATTACCATTTCAAAACTTAATTATCGATTTTCCAAGCAAACACTTTCCTTCCACTTCCATACCATCATTGGAACACTGTGCACCCGCCGCCGCGTTGTTCCTTTGCTCCGCGGCTCGGGTCGGAGCAGAACAGATTTCTATGACGTCACAGAGCATTGAGTTGCCAAGCACTATTTTAAATGCTAGTATTGTCGACAGACTGACGGACAAACAGGCGAATACATAGGCAGGCAGACGTTTTTGAAAAAAATGCAAACTGTTTTTGGTATAAGGTTGAGCTAAAATGCGGTTTATAATTATACTCAGTATACGAGGAAGTCATGTACTATTTGCTTGTGACCTAGGGCAAATACCAAAATGTTTAACTTGAGTTTTGTTTATTAGTAACTAGGAAACACATAATACTGTTTTCCAGTAAATATCTGGAATGTGTTCAAATGTATGTCAGGCTGGTTGATTTGATTTTGATTCAACTTATATTTCGTCAAAAACAGGAAAAACTTCATGTAACATGAGGAGGGGAGAGTACAATCTGATCACGTTTCGATGAACTCTAGAAACTCTACCCCATCATTTTACCACACATAGTTAAATGCTATTAATGCTTCAATTTAAATTTTGTATAGATTTCTTGTTTCTGCTCGTTTTTTTCTATCCTGCTACGTAGTAAAAGTCACCAGACGAGCTAAATCAACTTCACTCAATATTGCACTTCACTCAATACTACTTTTCTTCACTCAATACTTCGATCCACCTGACCTCCGCATGTTTCCCTACATGCTCCCCAATATATTTCCTTCCCTAGTTCCCCACTGGTTGACAGTGCGCAGAGATCTACGCTTGTGAAGAGTGAAGTTGAGAGCCTCAAGAGTGGTAGTGGCAGAAATGCGAAATGCGCTCCTCAAACGGCACACAGAGGACTATACTTTAACCGTCACCCGGATCAGAAGGGGAAAAGGCGCAGACGTCGCGAAACCGTATAAACTTTAAGTCAGGCGAGCGACGAGGGAAATAACAAACGCGAAAGCCAATTTATAATTCCCAAGGGCACGTTATGACAGTTTTTCTCATCGGTGAACAGGAACACCCCCACATCAGCCTGAAGGACATTTCTGAGGAGGCGAAAGGGCGAAATTCACGGAAGAAGTAGCCAAACAGGGCATTCAGTGCCAACACGGCCCCAGGCCTGATCGCCTGTCTCATACGGTCACCTGGGCTCACATGACGCAGAGGCCAAGTTGACCCCCTCCCCTCTGTAACATAGTTAAGGAGATCGGACAGGTGCCTGATAATTGGCCCCTAACTCGTGCTTAGTTCCAAAGACCGGAGATCCTTCGGACTTGCGGCCCATTGTCCTAATGTCAAAAATCTATAAAATAGCTATACACAGGGCTGTAGGCCGTTCGCCGAGGCCGATGGATTGGGAATGAAATTCTGTCTCCGCAGACACAAAAGGGATTTTGGCCATTCGATGGCTGCTCGGCCATGAACTCCAGCGCGCCCGAATCGGACGACCATGAGTTTGGCTCTCTTATCTTTAAAATGCGTTCGCATCGGCCCCGCACGCAGTGGTAGACCCCGCGATCGCGGCGGTCGGAGTCGGCCACGTCTTCCGTAACCTAGTCGCTAATATGTACACCCAAAACACGACTTAACTATTGACTAAAGAAGGGCTCACTGTCCCTCCCCTTATCCAATGAGGCATCTGAAAACAGTGCCCTCTCAGTGGACTCCTCTTCAATATTCTGATTGACTCCGCCCTCCGCACAGTTGTAAGTGACCGCCCATCACCTGACGGATTCAGGGGGTGGTGGTGTCAAGGGGCCATGGCCCCTCAAAAGGCCTAGAGTTTTCGTTTACCTTCATTTGACACAATTGATTTAAATATTTATGTTCGAATTATATAATTATTCAGACAATAATATTTTATAATATCATTTCTACTATAGATATATAATATACAATATAACAAATATGTTTATTATTTAAAAAATCTAAGATCCCCCCCCCGAAAATGATCCACCCTGCGTCCATCCCCCCGGCATTTCCCCCTGTTAGCCTACGCCGACGATTTGGCACTCCTCGCTACGACTCAAGCGGACCTGCCGCTGCCGCCGGACGGCGCCGCAACCTCCTTGCAACCCCTCCACCTTAATCCGGCCAAATGCTGCAACTTCGGCGTAATACGACGTCAGTTACAGAAGGTAGCATTTACCGTTGACTGAATGGAACCCAAAACGCCAACAATGTCCCGCACCCCTCGTTCATTTTCGCGGGCCTCACAAACGACAACATACCTACGTCTGCCGTGACGCCCGTCGGAAACGGAGGAAGACATCGGCCTTCCCGTCATCGAGATCTTAAGAGGCGCCCATGCACGCTCCGTGACACCACAGACGGCTGAATAGGGTTGGTGTTACTGAGGAGAACGGCAACGACGGAGAGGTAGATTTGGGAGCTGACTAGGGAAGGTTGGGCGGGGTGGAGTTCCTCGGCGCTGAGAAATCCTCTAGCCCAGAACCTAGCGCAAGTCCAGGAGGTCGACCTTAAGATTGAGAGCCTCCTGTGGTCAAGAGCAGAGACCACTCGCAACGCCCCCATATGCGAGCTATACTGATGACTGTTTGATTACTACTGATTCCGGGTGTGTCAACTGATAAAATACTTAGTCCCATAAGTATAGTGCATGGTTTTTGCTCTGGAGGTGGAGATGATCTTGCCCCGCTGGATGGCGAGATCCGACGCCTACGCGAGCTATACTGTGCCAGACTTGCAACAACAGTGCCTGTCGATGGCACCCATAACACGTACCAACGTGCAGCGGTCCCGCTGCTCCCAGCGGACACCTGTCGCATGCAACCCACAACGCACGCCGGTGCAGCGGGCCCACCAGGGGTAGCCGGCGGATCGAGCCGGATCACAGAGGGCTAAATAGCCAATCTAGGCGGTACTAGACCCCCCTCCCTAACATTTTAATATCGACTTTTTGTGTTAGTGAATTTGATCATCGATGTTAGTAGAATGATATTTGAGAGTTGGTTTATTTTTTTCGGCTCACGTTTGCTACGCTGGGGAAGTGGATTACTTATCATATCTTGAAGGAAGCGCTGCGTGAGGCAGTCGCTCTGCAGCCACTCGAAGAATCAAACGCGCTCAGATCTCAATGAAAGGCGAATGCGAAACTCTGCTATATGGAATATGTTCAGTGAAGTATGTACTTTTCAACAGTAGTTATATAATTTCAATTCTTTGCTTCTCTCTTTGTAAAATAAGCTGCAAAGTAGACGTTGCGCGAGACCTAAATTTTACATTTTCTCTATTTTCAAGTAGATTTTCAACAATGTAAATTAACTTGCATTACAGTAAAACATATGTCACTAAATAGCTTCGTGTCTTTACTTTATGATGCACTAAGTTTCACGTCCAGATACGTCCAGATGAGGATATTATGTTTTATTTCAGACGATGGCGCGCATCCAGTAGTCACCTACCGTAATCTGTTTCCCGTTTCGCGTGAGAGAGGGGACATGAAAGCAGAGCTAATGTCTTTTGTAAAGAATAGATTAGGTTTTCAAGAGTGCGAAAAAACAATGGAGAAATGCCTTAAAGATGCTGTAAGAGTATTTTATGACATTTTTTAAGTAGGTAAGTAGGTAACAAATTAAATACTAAATTGTAAAATCACTAGTTTAACTGCCCTGAAAGGTCTTTCAACTTTTGCTCAAAGATCACACACACTATCTTTTCAGCAATGAGTTTCCTGTATCATTCACACATGCATTCATATTGCTGCCTTACAATGACAGAGTTGTAACTAATGCTTTTTTGATTGGGGAATATTACCTTCAAGATTTTACAGTTGAATAACAGCTTCTTACAACAACATTGTATGCTCTAATTTTACACTGATGCTTCACTTACCATTCCTACGAACAGCTAACATAATACCTAAATTTAGTTATTTATTAGGATTCTGATTTACAAATAGAACCTTGTTATTCATCAACTAGTTCACTTCACTATTATGACAAGGTTCTAATTGCAATTTTCTTTACCAGTTGTAATGTTTCTTTACCAGTTGTAATGTATATTGGTGACATGGCACTCAAAATATGTTTATTCACATAATCTACAATATAACTTTCTCCATCTCTGAGATTACATCATTAATTTTGAACTAGAGCAATAATGAGATTTTGGATTTTTTTAAATATTACTATTTATGGTTTAAGGATATGCTGCTGAAAAATATTTTTTTGCATAGGAAACCCTCACAACAATAAAAATTAAAAACTGACTGGATTGTGATGAAATGTGGTACTATTGGAGCATCTGCCAATACTAGATACAATTCGGTAGTTTCTGTGGTGTGCAATGCATTTCACATATAAAGTAAGTATGTAGCTAGTCATGGAAATTGAATATGCTAAATATGGAACACCAAGTAGGCTTCCCTACATTGATTTTGTTCTGTGGCCTTTGACTTTGTGTGGCTGTTCAGGGCAAAAAATTACAATATCACAATCATTCTTGTTTGGGACTCTTCACGGTTTTTTAGATTGCTTTGTGACTTTCTTAATTGAACTACAATTTGCTTTGGGCTGTTGGATTCTGAGAATGCTGTGTCTAAATGACTATAAACAAATAAATTGAATTCCTCCATGGCATGATGCAACCAGTGCACTGTGCACTGCAGTGCTCGCAATCCCAAATAGCTCAAAATTTCACCTGGTCTCAGTCTCCTTAAAATCTCTTTGTGGTCCCTTCAAGAACCACTGATACCAGTTTGAGAGCCTATTACTGACAGTAAAGAAAATCTTAAAAAAGCCTGAATTTATTGTTAAAGAAATAAAACTGTGTTCTACCATTTCTTATAATGTATTATTAATATGGGAGTCTTGATTCAGTACCATCTTTTTTGATGGGATACCCCTACAATGATATAATTTTATTTAACAATACATTTATATACTTGTACCCTCTTTCAAAGTTGCCTTTTACAAAAGCACAAAGCTAAAATTTGATTAATCTGCTGTGTTAATATTTTAATCTCAATATAACTTTTCCTTATGAAGTAAATGAAAATATTGATTTTACAGACTATTCTCTTGAACAGCAACATCTTCATACACAGTATTAACTTCTGGACAAATTAAAAAATAAATGTACCAGGAGAGGGACAATCCCCTTCAAATAATACAAACTTAACTTTACTAGTAAAATATTCTGTCTTGAGCGCTCTTCTTTGCAATAGTTTTACATTTTTGGAATACTCAAACTGGAGTCACTTGTAGTACTGAATCTACAGTAATGTGATTCTAATGAGGAAAATTAATAAATATGTTTTATTACATTGACTCTATTCTTCATGCACTTATTTAAGTTTATAAACACACCTTCCTGGCATAAAATTGTTTATGCAACTGGCAATTATTTATGCATGGCAGGGGCTCCATTTATGGTATGAGGCTGCATGTCTGCATCAGGTGTCGGGAATCTCTATTTTATTGATTCCACAGTTGACAAATGTGGATATTTATCAGTTTTAAAAATGAATATCACGGTGCTCCAAAATTTGGACTGGGGCCAGCATATTTACATTTTTAGCAGGACAAAACGTGCATCCACACAGGGCATATTCTGAAGTCACGGTTGCTATATAATGTTCACATGAACACCTTGAAATGCTGCCACAATCACTCAATCTCAATCCTAATGAAACTTGGGGTGGGAATTGGAAAAACCTGTGCTGAAGCATAAACTTTCAAATAAACAAGAGCTCAAGAGGGTTCTTGCTGAAGAAAAATCATACCTGAATTTCCAAGAAAACTTGTAAGATCAATGCCTGCAAGACTGGAGGCTATTATTCATGCAAAAGGTCATTGCATAAAATACTGATTTATTATATTTTGTTTTTCTCAAAGACAAATCACCAGTGTACATTTATTCTCATGGTGAATTGCATATGCATTAAGAGAAGTTTTATTTATTATTTATTCCCTTATTTCAAGATATCTCTGTAATGTATGAGTGAAGAATGTTTCCATTAATACCTTCATTTGTTTCATACCTCACAAATCTGCAATAAACATTTTTGCTATGCCAGTTTGTATTTTCTTACATAGTGTACGGTCAATTTTGAGAGCCATTGTGCTAATTAAATATTTCTTTGACAAGCTTCAAAACAAACTTACAGTCATGAGATTTTAACCAAGAATGCAATTACAGTACTAACAGTCTAGTCACTTTAATAAGTTTGATTTCTTTTCTGCAGATAGAACCCTTGTATTCTTGTAGTACTAAATTACTCACCAATTGCCACCCACATTTAAATATTAAGAAGGAACTGATTCATTACTATTTTATATTATTACTCTTACTTTTTATTTCTCATACTTACTTTCTCCAATTTTGGTGATTAGAACCTTGTCACTCTAAGCACACAACATAGAAACTATTTTTTACCTTTTTCACTGAGATGTACACTAGTTTTTTTTATGTTGGACTTAAAACTATTCACATTAAACCATTCATTTGAACATTTTTTCACTCTGTAATTTAAATTTCATTAGGAATGGTATTTCTGGTTTTGAATTTGACACATGTTAAATAAGGATGAGTATAAGCAAAGGAAGAAAGAAATGAAATGCTACATAAGTTAAAATGTCTCTAATTTCATGAAAGATTCCTTCGATGTACATGTGACTAAATCATGAAAATGTTAGGAAATTGCAAAAATCTGGATTTCATGCATCTTGTGCATGATAAACAATTTCTCTTTTCTACATTGTGATAAATTTGTTACTCTCACATATTATCAACACAAACATAAATATCTTACAATTTTCAAAATTACAATATAAATTAGCAAAAAGCATATTATTATTATTTGTATTTACAAATGTTACACAAAAATATCTCTTAATAAATTCTGGAAGTTTCTCGACTTAAGAGAACTGAGACATAAATACTGAAAAACCGTGTACAGTACAATTTATCAATGTTAAAATTTACATTGCACAACAAATAATGTATAAAAATATAGTTCTTGTATATTAAATGATATGTTTAAAACAAATATATTTATAAAATGTAACAAGTTCTACACTTTACTGTAGTTCACATTACTTTCAATGATCAAAGATGGAAATTAATTAGCGAACACTACAATAATTGAAATGCATCTGAATTTCTATTTAGTTAATCAGGCATATTTCGTGTTCGTCGCACACCTGGACTATACCTATACAACTGCACTTGGAGAAGAATGAACAAATCGATGCATACTTGCAAGGCACCACACACCCAAAACTGCAAAGGAGCGTCTCGAAGAAGGAAATAACAGGTCTTAAATGTGTCTCCCATAGTCCACATCATCACCATTGCCACACTGAAAAAAAAAAAGTTTCAATCTAGAAATGTATTCTTCAGATAGTATTTAATACATACATTTTTGCTTTACAGTCAAATTCTGTGAATAAATCTTACCTCATCCCTCAGTTGATTTATGTTGGTAATTTCTAAGCAACTGTGGAGCTCCCAATAATGCTTCTGCAAAGAGGGCTAAAAATCCTATTAGTTCTACAAAAAAACTGATTTCTATAAGAAGGTACATAATAAATGATGTCACAATTGTGAATACTATCATGAAGTCCACGTATGATATGAAATCAGTCCAAGCCCAGAAGTATTTGGTGTCAAAATCTGAAATAAAATAATAAGAAATCAACACTAGATTTAATCAGCTGCTAAAGTATAAGTCATTTCACTTACAGACCCTGAAGTTGTCCTTCAGAATCACATGAAAGGCTTCTTAGTTACAAAACTTTGACAATAAAATCATGCTTGAATTATCAATAAAACCTTTACGAAGATTCCTGCTCTCCCTGAAATAGTGCAGTGGATCTGAAAGGTCTCTGTAAGATGAAATATGAAAATTGTCCCCCATTGATATTTTAATTTATATAATAGAATTGCTCTTCCTGTCAATTTGCTCAGTGGGATACCTTCACAAGGCACAATAATTATATCTTCCTTTTTTTTGTCAAAGTTTATTTTTTATCTTTTTCCCAAAAATATTTTCAAAAGATTAATTAATTAATTTTGAATGTAAGGTGTTTTTATCCCCCTCTTTCAATCCCCAGTATCCAGATCCACACATTCCCAATGTAATAATAATCGCAACCAAATTCACTCAATAGTCCAATAATCAGCAAATTGCAACCTCAGAATGAAAAGGTTCTATCTGGCATTTTTGGAGAAAATTTTTCCATGCTTGAACTCTATAGTCAGATCTACAACATTTTAAAACAATTTTCACATCAGACTTGTAGAAAACTTCTAGTAGATATCATATATCATTTACTTATCATTATAATATGTCTATAGACATAAAATATATCTCCAAACTTTCAAAATACTCTCCTTTAAAATTTCTTTGAAGTTGGATAAAATCCTGTCATTCTTGAGGCTATGAAATACCAAATCTTTTGGGAATTTTCTGGAATTTAAGACAGTTCAAACTAATGCTGATCTTGTGGTTTAAGTTATGTCAGCAAGAATTTATAAAGCCACACATTCCATGTACCTCATGGTAATCATGGAACTTACAGTATACAGTAAAATTCTGTGTAAACCAAAACCTGTAAAAGCCAGAAACCTGCCTTAACAGGAAAACTTTTCCAGCCCGTGAAGTTAAATGGCATTTTACACAGCATAAAACTGAACCTCTCTCAAGGTGGAAACAGAACTGTTTTTCATGTCCTACAGGAACAAAATCTTTATAAAACAGGATTCCTGTAAATTTAATGCACTTGGCAGAGAGACGCGAGATGTTCTTCATGAAATTAATGCATCAGCAAGCTTGTTTTAAATTCTCTATCCCTGTGACATGCGATTTAGTCACGGCTGCCAGACGTAGAAGGAGAGGGGTTTCAGCTGTCAGCGTAAAATCTGACGGGATTGCTTACCTCCCAAGGCATAGGCATTAGGGGAATTCCCTCTCTCCCTACTTCTCACTCGAGCATGAGAAGGTGTTTGGTCATGGCTTCTATTCACGCATCTCCCTGCTCTACTTTGAAAATCATAACCCCTTGACCAGATACGCATTGCTCAAGGCCATGTGAAGGTATCAGAAAGTCATAGTACTGGTTTGTGATGCATTGTGCATTGAAAGAATCAGGAAGCAATCCAAATACAGCCAGTAAGGTGTGTATTTTTCAACTCAGAAGCTGTCAATAAAGTGTTTAATATTCATTTATTGGTGATTTCTTCCATTAATATGTTATATGTTCATTTATTTTGATAATTATAATAAAGTCATATAATTTACTACTTTCAGGGCAGAAACGTCACAATCACAAGTGTCATAAAATGTACTACCATGCATAAAACGGAAACCTCCCTACACCAGATTTTTTTCATGTCCCATCTGATTCTGGCTTAGACAGATTTTACATTAGTTTTAATATTTATACACAATAACTCTTGAGAATATTGAGGTCAGAAACAAAAAGGACCATAAGAAAAGTGTAAAAAGTATTAGAAATATCCACTAGTGCACATGCAATGAAGAATTAAATTCATTTGAAGAAAAACAACAACAAAAAACTGTTCCTTAAGAAAAGAAATTATTCTTTGAATTAAAAAGAAGTTTCGTTCCATTTCAAAGCATCATTTAACATTTGTGAATTTTGCAAATTCAATTTTTTATTCAATTACTATTTCCATGTTGAACCAAAATTGTTTAGTATTTTCTACATTTTTACAAAGTATTCTCAGAATATGTCAATTTCATTAAACATAAATTGGCAAAGTTGATCTAACTATGTTTTAACAATGAAAACTCATCTGCAGTATCTATACACAAAGTTCATATAGTTACACAGGAAGATACATTCAATGAACATTTTAATTATCATTCTAAAATCTGAATCACCATACTAACTTGTTGAAAGTACTGGTTATAACAACAATTTCGTATGACATTTTTAATTACCTAACAAACGGTAAATTTAACTCCAAATTTTAAACACGTTTCACTAAGAAGTTTGTATTCATCAATGCTCAATCTAACCATCTGAATAATATTCCAGCTAGTGGTGCAAAATATATCAAATTATTTCTTGTATTAATGGACACGGTTAGGTATATAATATCAGCCATTACTTCAACAACTCCTAACCAAATGAAACACCTGAGGTTTGAAGGAAATACCTATCTTGAATTTATTGGGTAGGAGTAAGTGCTTGGCCACAAAGGGCTGATAAAGCCACTGCAGAGTTACAGAATGAAGGCTAGAGTCAAGGGATTCTTAGATGTAAGCAGTGGTATGAACTGAGGCAGTGAGAGTCAGCTGACAACTGAAAGATTAAGTTGTCTTAAAATGCACAATGATTAATTTATTGAAAATTGAAAAAATGTAATGTAAATTGCTTCTTGTCATTGAATTGAATGTATTGGGCTCTTTGCTTACAAAAAGTTTAAAGAAAATATACTCAGGCTGGGATTTCAATCTGCAGGTGGGAAGCTCCAGCATTACAGTGCAATAGCAATTGAGCCATCTTCTCACTGTAAACTCTCTTATTATTTACTGGGCTATAAAATATTTGTAACGTTCTTGAGATTCTCCAAATTTCAACTCAAAATTATGTGAAAACTACCAATACTTTCAAAAAAGTGTACATAAAATGATTTGAATTTCTAATAATAAAGAATACTTTGTATTAACAAAGAAATCTCTAGCTTTAAGGTGTACAATCTAAAAAGTAGCTGAAGAGTATTTGCATGAGAATGTTTATTTTGAAGCACAAATTATGAATTTATCAATGATGATCTGGCAAAGTTTGAGGCACTCAAATGGATGCTAAAGCGAGCTTCATTGGAGCACAAATACTCGAATGAATTTATTTTAGCACAGGTTGCATGAAGACTTCATAATAACACTTTTCAAAGATAAACGAGACATTCTTTCAAACAAATGAGAAACATCACTATTTTAAGATAAGTGAAACAGCTATAAAAATAAATGACTTGTTAATATATAAAACAAGTTATAGAAATAAATGACTAATAAAGTAACTTTGTAACCATTATAGGTAAAAAATTGGATGATACATGTTTGTCATAACATAAT
>JAHLJT010009436.1:59757568-59811184 GCA_031308135.1 Acheta domesticus
GCCTTCTCATATTATCAAGTCGAATAGAAAATGAAGTGTCCACTTCTCTTGTCGTTGACGCCGCTAACTCCAACAGAAAATCATCACACACGTCGCCGACTTCCAAAATTACCATTTCTCCATTTGAATTCCATTTCACGTCCGCGCTGATATTTCACTTATCATTCACATATCACATCAATTAACAACTTGGTTTCCATCTTCTATCCGTCACGTACAAGATCTAACACCATTTAGACTTCATTTTCTGCGTCTTTCTAGAGTTCAGAACAATTGCCGTCTTTCTCGTTCGTCATCTACTTTCTATGGTATAATTTTTTCTTTAATTTCGCTCACAATTGATCCTGCTCCCATCCGTGATTAATTAAAATTTTTTCTGGTTATTTTGTCTATTTTACTGGCTTTTTAGGCCCGTTAGCTTATTTGACATTTTACTTACATCATGGTTTCGGTGTGTAGTGTTCGACTGTCTTACTTACGAAAAATTTTGATTCTTTTTGAGTTTCTTAAAAAACATATTCATATGAATCTTCACCACCCTACATCCCATTTCTTTATTTATTTACTCCGGTTTGTTTGTGGTTCACAGTTCCTTAGCTCCGCGTAATAACAAACACTACTCTTCCGAATCCCATCTTGTTTCTGTAAACATGTCACCTTTGGGTCTATTAGAATACATTAAATTATTGTTTTTGACGAGTTCGAATATTTTTAATGGGAATATTTCTCGACTGTTGCCATTAAGTTACTTGTTTTAGGAGTTGGCAAACTTGAGTTCATCACTTGTTCACTTACACGCTGAGCACAGTAGTTCCACCATCGTTAAACATAATAGTGCTGCAATTTCTTACAGTATTTCATATTAACCAAATTTTTAATACCGTTTTGATAATTTGCATATAAGTACAATATTACATTTTATTACAAAATTCTCTGTCAATATCGTTATTACTTATATGAGTAGCTTATAAAATAATTATTGAGCAGAGAACAGTTATAATATATTTACGTATCTTTACAAAAATATCTTGCTTTACGTTTCTTTTATTTAAGGCGAATTATTATATCTATATTACTAATTTTTAATGCGCGCAGAAATAGAAAGAAACCAAAACAACCTCCAGCCTTATAACAGCAGCCTTTAGGCAACAAATAGCAATAAAACAGTTTAGATGTTTACTAAAAATGTATTTTTTTGGTTATTGGCACTATTTCATACTGTTTCATACTGTGCCTATTCCCTTTTTTTGTACTGTATCTTATATGTACTGCCTATTTTCATAGTGTATCATGTAGTACTCTCTATTTTCATACTGTATCATATATGTATAGTACGAACCGACAGAATTCTCGTAATCAGTGCATCACTACTTACAACACAGCAGCTTCATCCGACATCAAAGCTCCAAGAAATATGCCGGGCGCCAGTAAATTTTTGGTATATACGTGTTGCATTTTGGAACAGAAACTTTTTTATGTCTTTGATTTCTTTAGACACAGCTCTGCTGTGCATCCTCAGCCTTACAAGACGATGATCAGCAAGTCGCAAGGAGTCCTCTGCAAAGCCAAACTGCATTTTTGCCTTCGGAAAATGGTAGTCTCGTAATATTACTCCAATGATTATACCCGCTAAATGAGGTTTTTGCAGGTGTATCACAAATATAACGTCGCAGCCTATCGCGGTGGGGGGAGGCATTGAGCCGCACGCCATGAATCGATCTGTCGCCACCAGGTGTATCCCGAAACGGATCTGGAGTATTACGGGCGACAGCGAGATATTACGGGCGAGGCGTCGGGACTGCCCCGACGGCGAGTGACGACAGCGCTGCAGCGGTCGTTGCCAGAGTTTCAGCACGATGCACATGCGATCGGAAAAAAATCGACTCACCGTCCTGGTCGGTTCATACAAAGAGCATGCCAATGCATGAGCGTTTCTTATGCCTGGTGCACGCGGTGATTTTTCCTGTTCTTTTTATGAAATATTCAAAAATTAAAAAAAAATATAAAATGTAGCTTGCTTACTGTTAAATCCGGTTTTTTGTAAAATTGTATGAAATCGAACGGGTCCTATTTTTCATTACATAAGTTTATGCCAGAACCAATCAGCATTAACCAATGCCGAAGAGAGGTGGGGAGAGGGACGCAACTGGAGAGAGAACCGTGAAACCTAAAAGACAACAAAGTGCCACATTTGTTATGGAACAATGAATTCATTTTTTAAAACTCGGCTGTTTTCCATCCAGACGTAGGTAAGATGAGATCGATTCCTTCAAAGAGTATAAAATTAACAAGTATGAAATGACGAAATTGGCTGAGTGTTGATGGTCGACGGAAGCGCACTTCAGATGCGTACCACAAGTTCCTTCACTTGTGTACTCTCACCAACTCTGTGTTATACTCGTAATGCCAGACAGGAGACCGAAACAGTAATGTTAGAACACAGTACTTCCCACAAGTGGTGAGTCAAATTATTTTACGAAAAGTTTGAATGTGCAACACACTTATTTCACGAAATATTTCGTAAAAGGTTTTGTGTATGTTTCATAAGGCCGTTTTATAATAAAACTGACCTTGCACAACAGGCATAAGTACAAAATTTGTACGTTAGATAAGAGAAGCCACTACCAGAGAAAATTTACCTCAGTTATCAAACTATTGTGAGCAAGCGCACAGACTGGCTACGGGATACATGGCGTGTCAAGCGTGGACAGCGTGGTTCTGGTGGGGAATTTATCGTTGGCTTGTGGCTGTTTGTGGACGCCAAGTACATGCAGGAAGAACTATTTTTATCTGAGTTCTAAAATTAAACTCTGGAAATGCTTGTGTTGGTCAGCGCGTGGGCTATTGTCGCTCAATGACTTTACTGCCCCAACTGTAGCACACATTTTCCAACTCGATCGAAGCGAAATTCGACTTTGTCAATCGTCGAGAGTTATTTTGTAATCTTTACTTTCAGTGAAATACAAGTGTGTTGAAAAACTGGAGAAGTACATGGAGAATGCAAATTACCAATTTATTTAAAAGATAAACAAGATTTTAAAAACTTTTTTAACGTTTTAGGAGGTAGGTCACGGCTGGATGAGAAGTACAAGAATACTGTTCACAATGGACGCCAAAATAAACCAACGCAACTAGTGATCGGTTGAGATAGTTCAGTGTCAGTAATCGTTGCCAGTGGAGCGTCTCTGATTGGAAAGGCCTAGGTTGATTGATTGTCAGCGATTCCAGTCGCGTCAATTACTGAGGTCATTAGTCTCGTAAGTGTAGTACATGTTTTGTTCATCGGAATGTGGCGGTGATCATCCCCCGTTGGATGGCGAGATTCGGCGCCGACCTACCGATAAGCTTAGGTTTCCCCAACAAGGTATATCCAGCAGCAGGGCACCGCCCCAGCCAGGACAAATTCTAAGCTCCCGACCGAGCTCCCGGCCTGTATGGCGATGTAGTGCATGTTAGTATAAGTGTGTATAAGAGGTGAGGATAGAACAAGGAAGAGGAAGGAACGATAGCGCGCGGTCCGCGCCCCGTTTGTTAGTATATTGCTTTGGCATTCACCTGGTGTTGATCGGAGAAACCACGGAAAACTACCGATCAGGGCAGCCGGCCGCCAGGATTCTCCTCAAGGCAGCGATTGAATTCGTCCTAGCTGACAAGCTCAAAATCCTGTCGCCGTCGGGACTTGTACCTGGGACCTCCCGGTCAGAGGCACTGCAGTGACATCAGTTGATGCACTGAGCCAGCTTTTCAGGTGGAAATATCTGGAATTTTGGTCCCGACGGTGCCATATTTTCGACACTAGCTAAACTCTATGTCCAATTCAACCGTTATTGTCAGGAGGAGAATTCCGCGGCCGGCAGCTCCGAACGGTACATTTTTTATGTTTCTCCGATCAATATATCTGGCAAATGTTACAGCTGTTTTCTAAAAATACGGGCTATGGACCACAACTACACTGAAGAGGTCAGGATTTTTCTCGGAGATGTCTTTTAGGCTTAAAGTTGTTTACACGCGATATGGGACGGAATGCTTTATTTCACTTCTAAAAGAGAGAATGTGAATTAAGGTGTTTTACAATATTCACGCAATGCCATTTTTGGCCTCCCAATATATCGCAATAGCAATGTCGCTATTTAAAATACGATTTGTCATCGAAGGCAGTACGTGAGAACGGGGTAGAGGGAGACATTTTGAAGTTTATTCTTTTTTTCAATTGTCGAATGCCTCCTGTCGCTCGATGCGCAATTGGGGCGACAGGAGCAACGACCTGCCATAACGGCGGCAATGTTCCGTAGCATGACGCGGTGAGCTACCGCTGCCATTAAGGCGCCACACACGATCGGCACGCGTGGCGCCGCACGTCCGGGTGTGCGAGTCTCGCCGCTCATCGGAATCGCGCCACTTCACTCTTGCGCTGAGCCGAACAACTTTCGCCACAATACGTCTAGAAAGCATAACTGAGATTATTATTATACTTAATTTTAATAATAGAACATTATATTATACTATTATAAATATTCTTGTATATTTTCGTGTAAAGATGAATTTTGATTTATTTTCATAAAAATACAAAATTTCTTTTAATTTCAAGCAGAAATTATGCGAAAACTACTCGTTTTGTCAAAAAAATTCCAAGATCTTTTTGTAGATCTTAGATTTGAAAACATTTATTTAAGACAAAAATAACAATCGTCAATATTGTAATTGTCAGAAGACGCCGAAAACAATTTTAACTTTTGAAATTTTTTAAAAATCATGAATTTTAACGAAAATTAGTTCCCCATTATTTTAAATTGTTTACGCTAATCAAGGGCAAAATTTAATACAAAAATTTGGAGCCACTTTTGAGAAAATTTTGAGGCTTTAAATAAAGTACTCCCAAAACCAAAATAACAGATTCCAACTCACCTATCCTTAAAATCAATTAAATAATATCAATTTTGAAAGAAAGAACGGTTTAGACGCGAACGTTGATCAAAGGCGGACGGACGAACAGACAAATCTACAGACGTTTTGCCGTCAATCGATTTTTCGGTGTCAAGCAGCAACAAAATATGGATTATGAATACACAACGTATGAGAGGAAATAATTTATTATATATAGAATATTTCAGGGATCGGCAATGAGGGGTATTTTGGCAAAAAAATCGCCGTTTTCCTGCGCACCATCACAATACTTTTTCTTCTTATAAAGTAAGACGAGAAAGTAAAAGGGCAATGCTTTAAATGGTTTACTGAACAAAAATAGAACAGAAGTCTCTACCTTGATTCATTCTCTACCTCTGTCTTACTGAGATATTTGGCCACTCCTCGAATTTTCATTGTTCCCGAACGCTGCCCAAACCCCCTGCATTGGATAGCACAGTACTGTCTAAATAAGAAATAAGCTAATTAACCCGGGAATGATTCCAGTGCTTAACTTATTTTTATTCTCTTTATATCTACAATTATTTTTTCTCCGCTCCCTTATATCATACTCAACGCCCTGCAACTCAATCTAGCCTCAAACACCTCAGCGAGATTTTCGGATCTGGCTTTAGGAGAACGTAAGGCACTGTGCGACACACACACACGAAAGGCAAGGGATAAACATCTACGCCAAGGAGAGATTTGAACTTCGGGGGCTTCGTATCCACGCGTGGAGTCGATATGTGCTCTAACCACACGGACGTTTAGACCTGCGTAATAATCAGGTAAATCTAAAAGCTAAACAGAGTACCTGCAAGTATAAAAGAAGATAAAACATTATACATTTTCATTTTGTTAGGAGAATATAATAAAACATGCTTTTACCATAGGGGATAGAATTTAATTTGCAATGTAACACTTCCTCGAAATTAGCATTTGAAACTATGAATGTCTTGTGAGGAACTTTTAAATTCTCCTTCCGTGCCACTGACTGCAGTGACTCAATGGCAGCATAGATATTGCTAGTGCAGCGTCTCTAACCGGAAGTTCGAGTCTTGACGGTGGTGGATTTTATACTATAGCTAGGCAGCTAGAACGAATTCAGTCATTATCTGGAGGAGAATTTTAGCCTTCGTCTGCTCTGTTCGGGAGTTATTTTTGTGATTATTTTACGATTAATACCTGGTGAATGCCGGAGTAGTATCTAAAAAGCAGGCCACTAACCGCGCGAGATTTTCAATCCTCATAACTATTTTCTCGTCTCTACTGCTACATTAAAGTTCTGACACTCAGATTTAGTCGCTTATCCAAATTTCTTCAAAAAAATATTCGGAGCATTCGTCAAAGAAATTCAATGTATCGAAAAAACCGTTTCTAATCATGCCGATTTTGGACGACCGGTATATTGGAATATTGATACATGGGTTATTAAAAATGACACCTTTTTTCAAATATATTTTTTCTGCTCAGGATTAATGTTTTCATGGGGTTTAGACATAGTATATAACATTGTGAATGCAAAAATCTGCGGCAAAATGGTTCACTGTATTTTTAGCCATTTTTTATGTTCAACATGTTGTTTCTTTTCTACAAGAGTATTAAAGATAATAGTAATTTAGATGGAAGATAATTTTATAATATTTAATGGGACATGAATTTGTCTTTGGCGAAGCTGATCGAAAACGTAAATGTTTCTCCAGTTTAAAAGAACTGACAAGAAGATAAAGGGAGTGCAGGGAGATGTCGGATAATTTTGTGAAATACGTTGCTACTGCAGGTAATTTGAGTTTTTTACGCATTTACGTACTGGGAAAATAACCATCTTGTTCAGAACCTTATTTTGTATTATTTGCAATGGATGAAATATTTATTTTGCAGAAAAAATGGAACCTCTAAACGTGTCTGACGAATCAAATTTTAAAGACGGACGTACGCTTGCGAGCAACGCAGATAGAATTTCGTTATAAGTTACGTCCCCCCGCCGGAGCAAATTTTAATCACTAAAGTGCGCGTTATGCCGCGGGAGATTGAGAACCGCTCCCTTACGTCATGCGACGTGACGTCAGAGTGTGTAAGAGTAGCCGTGGGCACGAGCGGCGCGGGGGCGGGGTGGGGGTGGCCGGAGGTCGTCGCGTGATGCAGCAGCACCACCATCACCACGCCGCCGCCGACCCACCCCTACCCCCACCCCACCCCCGCCCCTGCTCGCCGCAATGCCGTGACCTTGACCCCGCCGTATTGACGGATGGCGGCACAAGGACGGCACCCGCGTCACAAGGCGCAGGACCCACTGCGAGACCTCCACAACCCACCCACCGGCCCACCTGCCCGCCCACCCACCTAGCCCTCCCACCCCCGGAGCGCTGGGGGAGGCGGACGTGTTTAACAAGAATAAGAAACGCCGCCTTCTGCTACAGAGGCCTCGAGCAGCGCCCAAGTCCGCGGAGCCAAAGGTTGTGCGGTCGAATCACGCCAAGGGTGTGAGGATTTGTGCCGTACGATAGTGGCTTCTGTCATATCCATGTATCTAATCTTAACTTCAACGTGTTTCTTTTTTCTCATCTGTACTCGTCCTTCGTGAACACCCATACTGTCACTGAACAAGTAATAGGCATTGGCAAACCATCATTTTTAACACCTGTTCAGGAAAGGACCTTCTCCCTTACCATACGCTCTCCCTTACCTTACTACCATACGCTCGGGAACAGAGTGTGACACTCACAATCCTAATAAATTAAAGCAGGTAATGATTTAATGTATGAGAGTAAAATTAAATTTTATTCATGACTGGGAAGATATAGCCTCTAAATTCCTACCGGCACCTCCAGAGCTAATTCCTACAAGTGAAGAAAAATTGTTTGCCCTCGAGTTGGGCCATACAACTACTTCAGTGTAAATGAAAACGAGAACGTTTAAATTACATATCAATATAGTGCATTTTTACCCAGGCGGAACACGTCTTCCTTTGTTCTTAATGAGATGATGCATGGGAATCGTAAGCAAATCGAATCATTACAAAGTACACATTATAGCAGCGGAATAAAATTGTCAGAAATGGATTATTTTTGCTTACATTTTTTGTCAAATAATTAACTGTTTACCACTAATTTTCTGATAATGCTTAAGAGACTCTTTAGCCAGGCAGGATACTTTGTAAACAACTTTAACTCTCTAGGGTTTTAAAGGAAAATAACTTGCTTTAAAATTTAACAACACCATCTTGACTGCAAAGTATGTATTTATCATGTCTAACTCTAATTTTAATATTAGTGTTGAAAGTTCTGAAGTAGAATCATGAAATTCACCATTCGTTCCTTATACGAGTAATTGAGACACATGTATTTTTTTTGATTACAGAAGTCAAATTTATTTATTTATTCTTATCCAATTCTATTATTAAAATTACGAGGGTACAATATGAAATTAAACATAGTTTTATCTATAGTTGTATTAATATCTATTAATTTACCGGAGAATAATTCCCAGAACAACAACATAAATGACTTTTTTAAATAGTTTATTTCCTTGATCAAATAAATGTTTTTCTATTACTTAAAAAATATAATTATCTGAAACATTTACTGGACCCCGGCAAAGCTTCTCTACTGCAAGTATTACCCTTCACACGATACTAGTCACGTGATTGTTAACCACGTTTTACGCTTCGGTCTGCAAATATTTTAACACATGAAATACATTTTCGTGAGAATGGGTTTGTCCTATGTCCTGGCTTGCACATGGTTGTCAAGAATCCTCTTGTTAATACGTTCTCCCTCAAGTTTTGGCATGAATTCGCTAAGACACTGTCTTGGAGAAATTTGACTTATCAGAGATAACGTTCAAGTAAAAATTCCGGACTATATTTCACAATCGCAGGGCCAGAATATTCAGCAAAGACAAGCTAAATACTTGAGAGTGCGGCGGGTTGCGTTAAGCTTCTGTTCAGGGGCGCTTGAGTCAGCATAAGCACATAAAATCATCAACACCCCCCCCCCCATTTTGCGTCTACGTGCGACAGATATGCACACATTCCCAGTGTATTTTATGTCGTTGCACACATTCCCATTGTCCAATATTCTTCGCGCAAGTGCAAGAAATAAGTTGACAATTTTCATGGCAATCGGATGAACGGTACGGCAGCGCATATAATACGAACAAATGAACATGGATTTTTACGAATTAGATAATTAAATTTTCGAGGTTGTTCCGGAAGAAACATCTAGGAATATCATTATTAAACTTTTTTATTATTGCGTTAGTAATATTGTTGAGTCGGGGAGGATTCTGTGAATCTTTCTAGTGGCTAGGTTGAATGCTCGGTAGAGCATTATTAGATTGGCATAAAAAGGTTTTGCCGCACGACAATAAATTAGTGAAAAAAATAAATTATTTAATAATTTATCTAGCTGTAGCGGATTCAATAAAACAAACGAGACTCTCTGAGACGGGAACATGCACACTATCTCGGTTCGGAATGACATGGATTCGAGTCTCGCCTTGAACTTCCGTGTTTGTGTTTGTTATTCATGTTTAATAATCATATCACACCACATAATTCATCACTACATTGTCCAACTCTAGAGGTAAATTTCTAGTTGTAATCATGACAGACGACTAGTCGCCGATTCCCTCCATGCAATTATTCACGATATGTAAACCCAGATATGTTTTTCCCTCTCAACCATCAGTCTCCATTATCAAATTCGGCTAAAATCGAAAAAAAATAATATCATTGTTGGCAACTTTTTTTCTTGAATTTGGCGAAAAAGATGGAGTTTTACTTCCACGTTCTGGAAGAAGAACTGTTAGTACCTTGTCTTTTCGTGTGTACTTCTTGAGGAGGGTTTCGTATTTAGCTGACCCCAAACTCGAAGAACATGAAAGTGTGCAGTATGTTTCTAGATGCACGGGTCGAGATAGGGTATCGGCTTTGGCTAAAAAAAAACAACTCAGAAAGTTTTTTTCCCTTTCTTTAAGCGTTGTGGTTGAGCCCGTTGATGGTTCTCTCTCTCTCTCCCTTTCTTTCTTTCTATTTCTTTCCGATGGTACAACATCCCAAGTCGACCTCTGCCTGTCATCCGCATGCTCCTTGATTGTTGAAAATTCTTATAGATAATGCAAATGGGTCATATTACCTGTTCCGGGCGGTATAAACATGTTCCGGTTGGCGGAATAACATGTTGCGCTGAAAAACGTTAGAAAAATATTAAATCTTTAGATGTGATTACAAACTATACTTTTTTATCGGCGATAGTTTTTTTTCGAAATATTGTAGAACAAGTAACGGGGAAAAGAAAAGTGGAATTTGAGATGAAAGGTGATAATAATTATTGATCTTTATAAATAGACTTTACTTTCGTTTGCAATTTGTAATGAAATTGTGGGCCTCGCATTGGAATTACACATTACTTGCACAAATGTATTCTAAAATGTATTAATTTAATTTAGAAGCATTTGTAATAATTAAATGGTGCAAGGAACGTATATTTTTACTCTCTTGTATGGGCAGCTGCCCTTTGCAATGGTACTTTACCCAGCATGGTATGCACTTTGCAATGGTATATAGATCAATAAAATCTTTAAAAATAATGTATTCCTGTTCTGATATTTCAATCATTGTTTTATTTGGAGTGTAGTGATATTTTTGTGCATTAACATAAAGTATCTGCGTTTTCCATGCATGCATCCCTCAGACATATTTTATCTCACAGTATGTACACATATCGCCTCACTGTAGCCCACTGCCCGTCAGGCCCCATTGCCTTCCAACGTAAGACTAGCCCGCCTCTGTCCTCGCCAACACTCACTGCCTTTAAAAGTCCTCTGGGGTCAAGCGTTTTCGCCTGTTTAAGGCGAGAAAGTGAAAAGACCCTACCCCTAGGACTTAACAAGGAAATATACTCCGTATCTAACAGTTTAAGTCGATATTATAATAGCACAATATTACGAAAATATTATTAGACAATCTCTTTCTCTGATTACGCTAGATTCTAGTTGGGGTCTTGAGCTGACCTCCTCACTAGCGGAGGCGGCTTTTCAGATCATGAGGGATGAGGGTTGGTGCATTCTCGCACCCTTGGAATGAGCGGGAAGTAAAGATGGGGAAATGCAAGATCGTGCGCGGTCCACAACCATTTGTTTTAGTTTCTGCTCGAGCATTTTTACTTTCCCGTATACGTACGTAGATACGGAGTATACGCGTAGTATAGGAAAGTTACATAATGCTGCGCGAAAAATGGCGAATTTTCGGCAGAAAAAAAATCATTTGCCGGGCCCTAACAACAACAAAAAATGGATAAAACCATTTGCTACATTGAGAAAAAATCTCCTAACACGTGGTGCAGCCAGAATCCCTGTTTTTGTGGGTCCTTGATAGCAAAAAACCAATAGAAAGCAAAAGTCTGTCCCTCTGTCTGTCTGTCCGTCTGTCTGTTAACAACGCTAGCGACTAAACCGTTCAACTTTTCTCCAAAATTGATTCCCCCGATCGATCTGACTGATCTCGTGGTCCTCATGAATTCAAAACCGATATTTTTAATTTTTGTTAGGGGGTACTTTACATGAAACCCCTGGGACATTTTCAAAATTTTCAAAAAACTTGCGCCAACAATTTTGAGTAAATTTTGTTGTTGGCTTGTCCAAAGCTCATTTAAGAGAATGACGTAGGTGTCATGTTGGTTAAAGACTTTGATTTTTCTAAAATTGAAAAATTCAAAATTTGTTCGGCATCTTCCTACAACTACAATTATGAAGATACATTTTTCCCGTAATGAAATGTGTTCATAATAACAGGTCTTTAAATAAGGTCATGTTTAATTAAAAAAACAAGTATTTTTTGTGAAAATTTATCTCAAACATAGACAATTTTTTTATTTTCTTAAAACCATTTTTTCTTAAAAACGGCACAACGTTGTTGATTAAATTGGGACCTGAGATAGCATACAGGAAGCTTAAGAGAATGGTGCAGGTTTCATGTTCGTTGAAATGCCTGATTTTGCAAAAATTTTTAAAATTAAAAAAAATTCAGCGTCTTTCTACAACTACAGTTATGAAGATACAATGTTCTTTTTTATGAAATATGCTCATCAAAAACATATTTAAATAAGGTAATGTTAACTGTTTTGAAAATATGAGTAGTTTTTCTATAATTTCCCGACAAACATAATAACCCGCTCGGAATTCACAGCGCTTCGTTTTCAGCGTCTTCTTACAACTACAAATGTGAAAATACATTTTTTTCTCGATGAAATGTATTTACCAAACTACATCTTCAAATAAGATCATGCTTAATTTTTGAAAATACGACTAGTTTTTCTATAATTTTGTGACAAACATAATCGCCCGCTGCAAATTTACTGCGCTTCAGACACCTGGATGCGTCGTAAATTAGAATTTGCAATTTTGTATATTATTTCTTTGTTCGTTTCTTACATTCGACCTTTTGTTGTACATTTACACATTAATCTTTTAGAAAATATTTATCTTTAAATATTTGAAATAAAAATTACTAGCTCTCAGAGAATATTGACAATGCACGGAATTCAACAATGGAATTCCGTTCCGCGTTCGCGAATTTCTGTAAATTACATGCCATTGTTGTAACTTGATGTAGGTGTATGAAAAGGAGTTATAATTGTCAAATTTATGTTGATATTTGCATGAAAATATTTAGTTTTCGCACCAAATGCTGTAGCATTTGTAGTGAGTACAGTATTTTTGCATGGTTCTCAAAATACTCTTTTCTAATCATGGCCCTATAAAATGCTTTTCTATATTGTTCGGGGTATCAGGGTTCTTTTTCGAATACAAATTTACAAAACTTTGGTACTATATTTTTATGCAGTTGTAGAATTCACATAGTTCTGACAACACTGCGATAGTGATAGTTCGCTTCTTCATTGAACTGGACATTTTCAAATAATAGCTAAGATGTTAGTAGCGCAGAAAATGCAATATTTCAATACTACGTAATTGTTTTCAATAACGCGGGAAAGAATGTGCTGTTGTAGCACCACTAGTTTAAATTTGTTGTGTGTTTGCAATACGTCTCCTAACCCTTCTTGGACATTAAGTTTATTGGAGTAATCCGTTTACTTTTTGTCTCGTCACGTCGTCTTTTCTCCTTTGGGCCAGGGACTCGGAGCATTTAGTAACCGTGGTTCCCAGGCGGTCACCCGTCCAGAAATCCGTGATGTCTCGAATATCTTAACTTTCAACTCTTCACAAAGCGCAGTTAAGTAATTCGGCTAATGATGCCGTTATTCGCGTGGAATTCATTACAGTAAACCATGGAAACTACTAATGAGAGCTCCGAGCGTTTAGACTCTTTCAGATTGTGATAATTGTTTGTCTAATTGGATTCTGATATTGTAAACCTCTCAGATTCTTAATTTACCCGCGTACTCTATCCTCCGTGTATAATTTCGCGCGTTAAACGTTGCTTCTTAGACTTCATTTGTCAATGAGTCAGTTCTTCCGACACCCACCAGAGCGAACCAGGTGAAATAAAGGTCGGTAACAAGACACAGGGATTCATTGGCGGTCTTAACATCTGCGATTGCTTCAACATTTGGCACGAACATTTTTCAGCTCCCGAGAACAAAACAAAAGGGAAGATTGCGAATATTCGCGAATGTTACCCCGATTACATCCCAAATCGTGTTACTGCAGACGATGCAACTCGCGATGTACATAAGCTGCAACATTGTTGGCGGGCGAGGCAGGGTAAGGCCAGGCGGAAAGGGTGCAGCGGAAGAAGCGAGCGGACCTGGCGGGGCGGAAAGGGCTGACAGAGCAAGCGGGACGTTCGGGGCGTGCGAGGCAGGCTGAGCGGGGTAGACGGGGCTCTTTAATAGTCGATTTTCATAAAAAAATGTCTGTACGATGCCGGTAGTAGCCTACTATAAATAATCCAAAATAAATGGTCGTCTATGACAACCCAGACTGCTAAAATGGAATCGCCTTATGACATAAAAGGGCAATACATTCACGGTTCACCTTGTGTATAGGTACTTGTGCTTGTCTGGTGTCCTTTCGTAATCGATCTTTTATAATCCATGGTACGCCACAACAACTTACATCTGTTGTCTTAATGGTGGAAGATGTTTCTAAATTTCGTTTCTTTTCTAAGTACACGCACCCTTTCTATGATACGTCCGTTCATACAAAGGGTACGGTCTGAGCGTCCGTTCCATCGGGTCAACTTGTTGCCAGAAAAATTAAAACACTTTGAGAAATTAATAAGTAAATACATAAATAAGCCATGGTTAATAAGATGTGTAGGCCTTAAAAAAGGCGGTAACTTTGATGATCAGAAACCAGGATGCGAGCAATATGGAAGTTGAGCGCTTGGGGTTGTTTAGAAATAAGTCGCGAGGAAACAGAGGCGGCGCGTATATTGTTTTTTAAGATTTTCGTGAATCAAAACGTACTTGATCTGAACCTTGGGGTTACTTAGGGTCCACGGCCGTTCCCGAGTCAATGCATCAAGCATACCAAGGTCGCGGGCAAACTAACTTGCTTACTGGAGTTCGCGGGCATTGCGTCTAAAGCAACTGCCGCGAGATTTAATAGTAAGGTTTCTACAAATAGTTCTGGGGTGGCGATGCGTCACAAAATACCTTACTCGTTTGGAGAAGTCAGTTGACAGTTATTGCGTCAAATTTAGAAACATTAATTTCCATTTTCTATACTAAAGCAAAGAAATTATCCATTAAAATGCACGACAGAAGTTATATTTGAAATGATCAATTGGGTGTAAAATTAAACATTTTGTTTCGAAAGGATCTTTGTTTACGCACTCTAGTGGCATTACGATCGCTCGCGTCGCCCTAGACGCGGACGCCCGGACACCCCCATCCCTCCACGCGACCGTCGTTGTTCTTTGTCCGAGAGTGCCGCTTTGTCCCTGCTGCCGCCGCCGCGAGTGCCTCGCCTTGCCACCCAGCGCTGCCGACCCACCACCGTCTAGGCGAGACGCGGCGCGCTTCAAAATCCCTGTTTGGCTTGCGCGGTTTATGATCTGCAGTTGCGCCTTTTCGGAAGTGCGACCATTCCCAGCAGGCGGCTCGGCCGTACGCGTGTCGCGCGGTCCTGCTCTTTTTTTTTAAATTTAAGGTCGCATCAACTACTCGGGCATCAGCAACCACTATTGGAGTAACGTTATGACATGATGACACGATATGGTGATGATAGGGAGTGAAAGGACGAACACATACAACCATGCCCGAGGCGGGACTAGAACCCGCGACCCATGGTCCAAGACCACTACGGCAGTAATGCTTTAGCGATCTCGGCCACGGGGCCGGCGGCCCTGCTCTTTGTCACAGAGGTTTCGGAAACCCCACGGTGGGCCAGAGGTCCCCCCCTCCATCTCAGACCGCCCCATCCCAGAGCGCCTCGCGGTAGCCACCACCGGGGCGTGAGAAAGAGGCGGTTTTCTATGTATTTTGGAGAACTCCGCGCCCCGCTCTTATGCAAACTCAGGTCGCTCAGATGCAGAGGCATACTCAGATTCATCTGAGAGTTTCACGCGATTCATCATATTAAATTCGCGCCAATCACGTGAACTCCCCGTGCTCTACGTTGGCAGTCGGCACTTGCACCGTTCCAGCCCATCTCGCAAGACATCAAGGCTACAGGCTGCCCATAAGTGTATACCATAGAGGCGCGTTTTAACGTCGTCACTCGCGCATCTGCGGCGTGTCAGTGAAACTCAGACCAAGGCGGCACGCATGTCTGGTCCGGGGATTTGGAGCATTCGCTCAGCTGGTGGTGTAATGGGTATCATCACATCCACATCACCACAAGGCTCCAAATCCAGCAGCACCAGTACGGGTTCAACTCCTCCATGTATCAAGTACATGTTTCTGTTCCGAGGGTGCCGAGTGAAGAAAAGACATTCATTCAGAAGAGCATCTGTCGCAGGCATTATAATTCATCAATTGTATTCACGTTTGGTTTCAATTGGGAGAAAACTTTTGTTCCGTCATCTTTACTTATTTTAATTCATTTTGTAAACCATTACTTGATTGTTTTGTACGTTACTAATTTTAAGATTTACGAGTTAGAATTTTTATTAGTAATTCACCGCTCGGTCCAGGCATTCAAACTATAAATAGTAGAATGAATTTTATAATTGTTTTGTTTTTTCTTTTCTTTCTTCGATGTATGTTTTTATTTATTTCAAGAGTCATTATCATTCTCTTTGATCTTTCTCTATTAAATTAATACTTAAGGTTCTTTAGTATAATATATAAATAATAATATAAGTATAATTAATAAAGAAGGTACTTGCTTCTTTATTTGTCTTTCCGGTCAATCCTGTAATTTCCTCTTAAGAGGTGGTCCTCCCAGCCCTTCTTTAGTAGCCCTGTAGCTACATCGTCGAGTTACTAGAGGCAGATATGGTGTGTACTGTGTGGTGCATTTAACCAGCAGTCAGTTTCACACTGTTGGACCATCATCGTGCGTGGCGCTGTGTACGAGGTGGGTACCAGCCGATTATCGCATCCACACTTGCTTACACGTTACTGACGCGCACGTACGCATACAATCTTAATTTCGTAAACGCATTTAGCTAGAAGTGCAATAATTACATTATCTTTCTTCGTTTAAATCAGGAATACAGATTGTTAAAAGATCTGTCCATCTGTAAGAGTGTTAAAAATATCTAAGGGTGCGTTTTCACTGAGCGAGCGAACAATTCGGCCTGTGCGCTCGGCCGGTGGAATGGAACTTCCCAGCGAATTATATCGTTCGGACGAGATCAGCTGGCGGAGTGTTCGTTCTCAGTAACCGAATGCAGACGCCGCACAGTGGTCTATTTTGCTCATTTACGGGGACATTTGCCTTGAAACCAAAGTTGCTGAAACTTTGATGTATCGATTCAGGATTGTGAACAGAAGCTTGAATTGTTCGAAAAAGTATGAATAGACGATATTCTGTGAAGCGTAGAGCGATAAGGCTTCTTGAAACTCAGCGTATATTGTGGAGCGCGTTCAGTCGAGAGTGAACGTCGATCGGAAGATTGTGTTCCAAGTGTACTTACACGTGTCTATAATATATTGTTGTGAACATTTTTGTGCCAATATGGCATCAAGTTCCTGAGGTACGTTATTCACTATATTTAAAGTGAATTTAACGTTTTATAAATACAGAATTTATTTTCTAAAATATTAGAGAAAACATGAACATTTATAACTTTTATACGGAATTGATTTGAGTAGAACAAAACTGTTACACGTTGTAACATTACAGGTATTTTACATAATATAGAGTATTTATCTACCTTTACATTGGCACTAATTTTAAAGTGCGGAAACCTGCGCAACCTGCATTATTTAATTTTATTTCTCAGCAGGTGCACCACTGGGAGTGACGCGACTTCAATTGTATGAAATTCTTTAACGCAAAAGGCTCGTTTCCCGAGCGAATACAACTTGTGCGAGAAAGCTTATTGTAGATTTCGTTTTATCAAGAATACCAAATATTCCAGAAGAGGTTATTGCCAGTAAAATCAATTTCTTTCCCATTATTATTGTACGTCGTTGTAATGCAAGCGGAAGACGTAAGGAAAATTTTTGAAGCACATTGGCTAAGAGAAAAGAGATTGGCTAAGAGAAAAAAATGACTTTTCTTCCACAACATAAAAGTGACTTAAAATCCATAAGTCATACAAAACAACGAGAATTTGACATACTAAGCGCTAGGACAAAGAGAAGGCGCACAAAAAACTTAGTTGAGAGCCATAGCCCCCAAGAACTAGCGTTTGCAATACAAACGATTTTTACAAAACAAGGCAAACGAAATGTTCATTCTTTGAGAACAATAAAGCGCTTAAACTTGCCAAAGAAAAATGTTCAGCGTTACACTCCAGAAGAAGCCCTGGCATTAATTGTAGATGAAAAATTGAGCAAATCACAATATATTCGATTAAGAAAAAGTGCGAAAGAGAGAAATTGTGACATATACCCGGCCTACAACAATGTGTTAAAAGTAAAACAGCAGAGCTACCTCAAAGATATATTTATTTCGAAGACAAAAGCTGAAGTTAAATTACAAAGTCTACTCGATCATACCGCACATCGTTTATGCTTAGAACAGAACGCAGTTCTCAGTACAGTTGTTAGTGAGGGCAATAATTCCAATTTGGAAATCATAGACAAATGGGGTTTTGATGGAAGTTCCTGCCACTCAAACTATAAACAAAAATTTCTTGAAAGCACAAATTCTACTGATTCTGATTTGTTGTTAACATCAACTGTTCCTTTAAAAATGACAACAAAACACTGAGAATGTCGAACAAATAATGTGGCAAAATCCTCGCTGTTCGTCTACAAGATTTTGCATGCCAATTAAATTTCAGTTTGTGAAAGAAACTCATGATGTCATTGCTCATGAGAATGAATACATAGAAAGACAAATATCAGCATTGAAGCCAACTTGCATTACAACTAATGGAAAGGAAATTAACGTGTATCATTCATTGCTGAAGACCATGCTGGATGGCAAAAATAGCCAACACACAAGCAGGAAATCCATCTACCCAGAGTTGCTACATTTGCCATGCGACTACAGCGAGTGAACGATATAAGCGCTGTTTTGCAAATGCCTTGCAACACAAGCACATTTTTATATGGATTGTCCATATTACATGCACACATTCGATTTTTTGAATGCATGTTGCATATATCGTATAGATTAGGTTTTAAAACTTGGCAAGTTCGTAGGCATGAAAACAAAGCTGCATTTGAAGAAAGGAAAAAGCAAATTATTTCAAAATTTCGGCAGGAAACTTGTTTACTGGTGGATATTGTGAAACAGGGTACCGGGCTTACTAATTATGGAACCACAGCTAGACCCGAAAAGGAGGACCCAAAAAAGCGGCAGAAATCACTGGGGTTAATGAAAAAGTTAATATCACGGTTTTCGTTGATTTTACAAGCCATGTCTTGCGGTTACGACTTAAACACTGAAGAGTTTAAAAAGTATGCTAACGAATCAGCAGAAATGTTTGTGGAACATTATGCTTGGTTCAAAATGCCAGCAAGAATTCACAAAATATTAATTCATGAAGCTGACGTTATGGAAACACTTTCGCTTCCCATAGGCCAGTTCAGCGAGGAAGCATTAGAAGCAAGGCACAAAAAATGTTGCTACTTTCGGGAACACAATACTCGCAAAAATAGTCGGCAAAGAAATGTAGAAGACCTCCATGCGCTCTTGGTATCTTCTGATCCACTTATTTCTAATATCAGAAATTTACCTAAAAGAAGAATAAATAAATTGCCACAGCAAGTCATCAACATATTGAAAGTGGCTGCACATCCCCCAGAATTGCCACGAGTTCACCAGAAGTCTCATCCCAGAGCCAAAATGAAGATTCTTCAGAGAGTGATTTTGAAGAATAAGTCATACGAGTGCTTGTTGTTTATTTCCTTTTTGTCATATAAGTGCTTGTTTTTTATTAGCTTTTCTATATTATACTCGTATGTAACTTGAAATATCAAACATTTATTACTCTGATTTAAATAAAGAGTACTAAATGTCTTTTCTCATTTGGTCGCAATAATAGTGTTAAAACGAATACAGGATCTTATATAAATTACCCAACTGTAGATTTGAGTCTTAAAATAGTCAAATTTTAGTAGTAGTAAAATAGTAGATTTGAGTCAAAAGCATATACATTTAACAATACAAGTGTTATTTAGTGGATTTCGATTCCAAAAGAGAAATGTCCCCGTAAATGTTCAAATTGGACCACAGTGCGCCGGACGAATACATTCATTGTTTATTGTGAAGTTTGTAATTTGCATAGGAAAGTATGAAACTTTTAAATAAGTTTACAAGCAGAGATAGTGAACGTACACAAATGTATGTATTTCAATGTATTTTTTCAAAATATGTTTGAATATTACATTAGTGATGTGACGCCAGATACAATTCACATTCTTCAAAACGTACTCTAATAATATTAATAAAGCAGCGGCTGGAATATTGAAGTATTTTATATTTATTTCTGTTGAGAAAATATTATTTTTATTATGTTAATTTAATTTAAACTGTATTAACCCGTAGGCATTTCTGCGCAATACAATATTTATTACGTGCATTAATATGTTTTGAACGTAATATATTGAAATATAAGAGTTTTATTTAGTTAAACGTATAACATATTTGTAGCAATTATGAATATTTTATTTCAATGCCTTTTCAAATGAATTACATTTAATATATCACAGTTTTATACATTCATTTACTGGGAAGCCAGATATTAAATATTTGATTATTGATCATATAAGATAATGCGATAATTGAAAACAAATTTCAAAGTCATTAATACATTTGCAATTCTCTCTTAACAGATACTTTTTAGTTATTTAAGATATTTTCAAAATTGTTAAAAATATTTCTGTATGTTTTAAATAATGCTGTTTGTAAATCTCCTAAACGTATTTATTAAGGCTACGAGATTTTTTGAGCGGTTTTGGGAAAGCATTAGAATTACTTGTGTGCAGCCGCGAATAGAAGCAATGTAACCTCCACAGGAATGACGATTCGGCACCTGGAATGTAACAATAACGTTGTCATCGTATTGTGCAGATTTCCAACTTCAGTATTCTTGAAGAAATGGGCGAATGTTTTGGTACAAGAATGGGAGATCTTTCCGTTGGAAACTATTCAGACACCCTACAAATCTATGCCGCGACGAGTTGCAGATGTTCGGAAAGCAAATGGTGGCTCAACGTCTTATTAATAAATAAATATTTTGTAGTGTGTCAGGCCCATTATTTTGTCCAACCCTTGTACAAACATTAGAATCTTGTTAGAAACACTATCAAAGACATCAAGACAAACACATCAACAACAATCTTATATGTCATCTGCTTGTCGTTTATATCTGAAATTGTTTCATTACCACGTAAAGACAGGCACTATCTGCTGCTCTCGTGGGTTCAATTACCACTTTGCCGTACAGTGACAGTATCTCCAAGGAGTAAATGTGATGCGCGATCCGTCACAGGTTCAAAGTTTTTTCGGCGATTTCCTACAACTACAATATTGGAGGTAGAGATTTTAACCTTAACAAAATCTTATGTAGAAATAAAGTCACGGACAATTTTTCACAAATATGAGTAGTTTTTTAGTAATTTTTCGTTAAATATAGGTAATAGGCAAAGAAGTCGTTGACGCTAAATATGAAATATAAAATGCAATGAAATATTCGGCAATAACACTACAATAATAATAATTTGATATAAATAGTAAAATTTTAATTTTTTTATGTACGAGTAATATATTTCATTTGGTATTTTTTGTTAGTGTAGCATTGTTTAACATTCATTTAACTAACAACACATTGTTGCACACGATAATTGTGAGCATCATTTCTGCTCGAGCGAATTGAGGCCGGTTATGGGGGGGACCTCTGAGAGGCCCCAGTTAGCGAGAGTTTTGTACTTTTGGGTGTTGCTTTTGGTAACCAAGTGAAACTTTACAATCGGATAAACCAAAGAAGGCAGAATGACTTATCTGTGAAGAGGTTTTTATTGCAAGTCGATTAAAAGTAGACCGAATAAAACCGAGTGAACGATAGAGTAGGAAAAATGAAGGACGCTTAGTTCAGCGAAATAATTATTATTTGCTTTGCTTCATTTACCGCTCAGTGAATATTTCGCGGTAGATTATAATCTTATATGACTATACATCTAATTTTACAGCGTAATGATGAATCAAGTCACGTAGCAAAGGCGGGGGCGGCTTGGGCCCCTTCCCGAAATAGCACGCAATGTCTTTATGTTATGCAATGAATTCATGGAGTTTTTGGCCGTTACAAATGCTGAGGGAACTAATTTTTTATTTACCATAAATATTAAAAGCAATGAACGTCTTTCACATCTCATTGAGATGAAAATGTCAAACCAAGACCTTGTCACGCGAATGCAACGTAAAAAGAACTCCATCTCTGAAGTCACGAATATGCTTCTGTGAGTGTTCACATGTGGAGTTTCGCTGGAAGGAAAATTGGGTCTAGTCGGTGCGCGATACCATGTTCTTAAGAAATGTTTCTCAATTGATTTTCTCGAGGTAAAAGTATCATTTCCTGTATTCTTACAGAGTGAATCCTCAACCATTGGATTTACTAACAATCTCACCATCGCTTTATGCACCGCGACATCGATTGCAGGTGGAGATCCTGTACTTTCGGTGTTGACCCACAATCATGACGTCAACGGGGAGCTATTTAAAATTAACGGTCGTAAAATTCGGCCATGGAAACAGATTGATACACTCATTAACCCAAGCAAATATTGCCTTATAAAAACCACCGTCGGTAGGTATTACGGTTATAAAGAAGCTGTTTTTTGGTTAATTGGCAGGTATAACTTTTTTGATGAATTATATGCAAGAGTGGAAAAGTGTCACTTCATAAATGTTCAATATGGCATGATACTTATGTTTGGTTTTCTTACAATAATCTTGTAACAGAGACAAACATGGAACCGGACAAATAATATGCAGGTCGAATAGATCTATATCTAAAAATGAAACGATTATCATTTGGATATTATGTATTACGAATAAATACTCACTACAACTAATAGTAATAATAATAATAATAATAATATAATAATAATAATAATAATAATAATAATAATAATAATAATAATAATAATAATAATAATAATAATAATAATAATAATAATAGAATGAAAATAATCGGCCCCCAAAATAAAATCAAAATAAAATTCATAGCATTGGTCAGTAGATATCTTTAAAATTTCAGACACCTACCGGGTAAGGCTTGGGATGAAAGAAGAAAACCAATGATACCTTGGAACAGCTACCTCCAAGTAATAACGGACTGTATAATAATATGTACTCATCTACCGTCAACATTGTAGTTGCGATCAAGCTGTCTCTGCTCAAGAATACATCGCTGTTTTGCGCCGGCACTAGAAACGTTAACTTCGTCAAAAAATAGAATTTTAAAACAACTTTATTACAGTCTGAACATATGATAAAGAATAATGCTTTAATTTCAGCACCCTAAAAGAAGATAGAAAAACGTCATTTTCTGTATATTTGAGAAGTTATTTTTTTAAACGCAACTCGATCATGTGGACGAACTTTTATGATATTTTTGAGTCTTCATTGTAAAAATAATATAATCAGATTAACTTTAATATATCAGGAGAAATATCCTTTAAAATATTGAAAAAAGTATACTTTCATAAATAATGATTCATCATTGTATTTGTTCCAATAATTTGGTACAAAAATTGAGAAAATTGTGAAAATGTTGTTTGGATTCATGTAAAGTACCTTTAAAAATCAAAGTATCCGTTGCAAACCCGCAGGACATTCAGTTCATTCAGACTGATCGGGGGATATCAATTTTGGAGAAAATCGTCTGAACGGTTTAGGCACTTGCATTGACCACACACAGACGGATGGTAGATAGGTGGATTGGCAGACAGACGGAGAGACAGGATACAACAATATAGGCTTTCACAGCCGAAGTTGTACTACTGATGTGACTACAAGACAGATAGGATGTTTGCCTTCAATCGACGTTTGGTTATCAAGGACCGACAGAACATGGATTCTGACTATACCAAGTGTTAGAGGAAGTGATTTACTACAGAGGAACAACTTTTATCTCCTTTTCCATTACCACGGCCTGGCAATAAGAGATTTCCTGACAAAACTTTGACGTTTTCCCAGAATTACTACACTTTCTCTATATGGTGTAACCAGTACGTGAGAAAGTGAAAGTGAAAATTTTCATTAGTTGTTGTAATACAGTTGTTTAGATACGTAAGAATGGATGTCTCAAGGTAGGCAACTTGCCGTACACGAGACGAGCGTGTTGCCTATTCTGAAGGCTCTTTCTGTTCTCAAACGTATAGTGTTGAAGATTCCTGTGGAATGACCACAGTAATCAAAATGACCAGTAAAATGACGCAAGGCATTTTACTTAATTGCATTTTGACATATTTTCATATACAAATTTGATGGATATAAGAATTTACGCGTTATAATCATTGAATCACATGCGTAGTGAATACCAATAGGAAGCCAGGCACAGCAATGAATATAGATGTACAAAATCTATTTTTTTAAGGAAATGCCTTTCAGTTTAATAATTCTTCTGGTGCTTAAAGTGGCCCCTTCAATTGCGGGTGCTAAGCTATTCACCGCATTGGCTTCGCCGGCTGCGGAGGAACTAAATAATCGTGACAGTAATCAGTAAGAAGAATCGCCCACCACTTTTGAGTGGTAATTTTCAGGGAGGCAAAAGCAACGGAAGTAAGGAGAATGAACTGTCACGAAGCTCAATTTACAAAATTTGGTGTTGTTGGAATGTATGAGTAAATTGAAAGAGCAAACTTCCATAAAAGGCATAGAAATCAGCTTCGAGGAATAATGTTTTTCCCCTAGATATGCAATCGATTTCGAGATCCTTCTAGGGGATTTATCACAAAATCTGTCTTTTTAAATGCCACGCATCATATTCAACTCTGCAATTTTTTTTCGAAAAACAAACTTTTTACTTAAGCGGAAAGTGATTGAATTTATTGAATTTACGGTTTGAAAATTTTCATGGAGTCATCAAGACAATACACATAACACAAAATAAATAATCTATTTATATTTCAATACCGGATTATTATTATTAATATTATTATCATTATTATATTTTTATGTCTCCTTAAATCAAATACATCGCTATAAGAAGTGTATAGCTTGTATGACAAAAAAAGCTCAGGTAGGACAAGTATGCAAGATAGGTCAAAGGAAATACGTCATGCTCGACATATGTCTCCCTTATCCCCGGAATGAATAATAAATAAAAGCAGGACCCAGATCTGGGAACATCACTAGCTGGCAAAAGTCGGATTAATCCGACCAAAAAATGCCAAATTATGATTAATTGAATAAAATTATGTTTCGGTGGCGATCAGGAATATTTTAGACAGAAAAAAGTTAAGACCTATGCACACAAACTCATGCATGTGTGTGTGCATAGGTTTTAACTTTTTTCTGTCTAAAATATTTTTGATCCCCATGCGAAACGTATCATTTTATTCAATTAATCAAATGTCCAATTCATAATGTTAGTTTGCATGTGTTGAAGAGCAAGAAATTAATTTGACAATTCCCGGGAGTGCATAAGAGGGCAAAATGCGCTCATAATTCCAATTACGTTCTAGTGGACGAGCGTGAATCCGAAGCATTAGTTTCGCGCAAATGAGATTAGCCTCTTCAGAGGCGGACTGGTTGCGCGGGCGGCGCGGGCAGAAGACAGTGCCGCAGCACGGCGAGTGCGGGCCTGCTACTGGGGCGGCGCCAACAGCGGCGGCGGCGGCGGGGGGCGGGACGGGGAGCGGGGCGGTGCCGGAGCGGGGAGCGGGGTGCGCTCCGATCAATACAGCATCCCGCGCATCTCTGCTGCGGCGCGGCGCGGCACGAGATGACAAGGGCGAGGCGAGACCAGGGGGCGTGGCAAGGGAGCCGTGGAGTGGGGAAGGGGGGAGGGAGGGGTGGAGGGAGGGGGGAGGGAGGCGTGTCCCCTCCGCACGTCTCTTTCTACGCTGCAGCCGTCAGCATGATATGAGGCTACTCTCTTGCGCGGTAAATAAGGTGCGCGGTTTCCCTCCCGAAATATCACGTTTCGGAAAATAGAACTCGCTTGCCGGAGACGTTTAAGGAAAAATATTTAGTGCTCTGCTGAAAATATGCTTTCGTTTCTTTGGATGAGTATCTCGCTACTATTTCCGTTTAGCTTTTTCTTTGAAAAATGATACCATATTTTACGAGCATGTGAATAAAAGCCTACCAGGGTCCTTTGATCAAACCTCATGTGAGAAATTTTTTCGTAACTTAATATTGCACCACGCTTTATATGCTCTATCGTTTAAAGAAAAGGTTTTCAATAATTTCCAAATATTATTTTTAAATACTAGTAGTCACTTGTCTATGGAGCTCATTGGAACACTGCCGTTCTGTTAAAATTTTGCATTTTTATTTGAATGTGTATTGCTTGGTTACAACTTCATTCCCTTTAGCCAATGCATATTCACGGTTTTCTGGTTGACTCTTCACTAAAATATTTTTGAGAAAATCGCTTAATTGTTTAGAGTTGTAAAACTCTTTTATATGATGTAGCTACTATAGTGACCTGAACCTACTCTTTTTAGTGTAGGGTAAAAAAAGACTATTTTCTTTCTTACGACAAAAAAACTTCAAACAAGAGTGTCTTTGAGTAACAAAAGATAAGTCTGCTTTTTAATAAGTTGCCTAAATAATAAGTTTAGTACGAACTAGTGTTCCTCTTGAATACTTTGCATTGGTAGAGTCAAATTGAGTTATAAGCAACATTATTCAGTCTTTATTACGCTCATGCTGAAGGGAAATGTTTTGATTCTTCGATCGTCAAAATCTTTTGATTTGTTTATGAAGGTGAGATGTTAGTGTACGATGAAAAACATTATTTGTTTATATATCCGATGAAAACATCGTCGTATATTATTCGTCATTTTATAACTTCATAGAGCAGAAAGATAAAAAGCACTTTCCTAAGAAATGTAGAATAATTACATCTGCTCTATTGAAAGTTTGCATTTATTATTTAAATACTTAATGTCCTGTCACAGTTTCATTCGAATTCTTCATCTGCAAGTATTGTATTTTTACGAGCATGTTTAAAGATGTTCCGGATTTTTTATAGGGAAAATTTATTCATAGTTCTGTATATTTTGACTGTTTATTTCAATGGGGATGCCAAGAACACGATATGAAGTTACTAAATTGGAATATACATTTAATTCTATTTCAGCATTTTTTTCGTTCTTGAAAAATGTATCAATCCATATTTTTTCTAGTATAACCATCCTTTATATTTGAAAACAAATGAAATTGTTTAAACGAACTTCTGTGTCTTAATAATGCGATTTGAAAATTATATTTAGGTAAATGTTTAGAATGGGGGGGGGTAATTTGATTAGGGTTTCATGCATAGTCATGTCGTCAAATTTAAGGGGTTATTAGATTTTATTATGAAATCACTTACATCTTTTCGAGAAATCTTCTCTTATATCTTGAGGAAAGTGAGATCCTACTTTCATCACGCTTCATCATGAATCTCGTGATAATTTTGGAGGTTTCCTTGGCAATGGTTTTACTAAATTTCTTATAATATCAAATCGATGTTTATTTTACGAGATCGACACATTTCATGAGTATATCGTTTGTTGATTTGAGTTTAAAGGACGCAAGGAACAATACGCTGTAGTAATATACACTGCGGCACTAACTTTCTTACGGAACGAAGAATACTTTTTGGATGATAATGCCTGTCTTTACGTTTGATTAAAACTTAAGCAACTTAAGCAACTTAAACGCAAAGGAATTGATTCTCTTGCAGTTTTCAAATGCACTAATTCAATTATCATCTTTAATTGAATCATATTCTACGTACAAAGTTAATAGTTGATGAGAAATTATTGGAAATTGTTGTATGCATAAATAAAAATTGTAATAAATATTTAAATTCATAATCGTGTCAAAAAGGACGGAAGTGCGGATAGTGCGGAAGTCCCAGATATTCAAATGCATTTATTTATATTTTTCTGTACCTAATGATGTCTATGCAGGGAGAGGGCCAGTGAATTATGAGACGATTGATGATGCTTGTGTTTATAATGACCGCGATTATTAAGGGGATTGTATAAATACATTTTGGCCGTCCTCAACAAAACGGACTTGAGATTCACATTCTTGGGCTCACGTTTCGCACGTCTACAATGTTGTGGCTTGTCTCACTCTCCACTTTGCGCCCGCCCGCGTCCTTCTCGCGGCTCCAAACGCCTCCGCCAGCGAGGCGGGCCTCTGCGCAGGCGCGCCGCAAATTGCCCCCCCCCCCCGCAGGCGACGCCCTCGCACTCACACTCGCGCCACTGGTTGGTGGCTTCATCCTGTCAACGGGCAACGCTCTCTGAAAATTACCATAGGTACACACTGCGTCACCGGGCCTGTTAGGGCAGAGCTGCTCAGGTGGGCGGGCCGTACGGCGTGCCCTGGGCCAGCGCTTCTCCGGGAGCTGCCAGTGCGGCCTGCTGCTCATTGAGTCAGCCCGGCGGGAGAGGAGGCACTTGGGCGCGATCGGTGATGTCACTGTAGTGCCTCTGACCGGAAGGTCCTAGAATTCCACTTCCCACGGTGGCTGATTTTCGACACTAGCTACATAACTAGGTCGAATTCAGCCGCTATCTGGAGGAGAATTCTAGCGGCTGGCTGCTCTGATCGGTAGTTTTCATTGGTTTCTCCAATCAACACCACGCGTATGCTGGAGCAGTATCCTAAGAAATGGGCCACGTACCGCGCGCGATCTTTTCTTCCCATTCCTCGTCCTATCTTCCCCCTAAATTACAATTACAGGCACATGTACTACATTACCACACGTGCTGGGAGACCGGTCGGGACCTTTGAGCTTGTCCCGGCTGGGGCGGCGTCCCGTTGATGGGAGATACGTAGGTGAGGAAACCCCGCTAGGCGACAGTAGGTCGGCGCCGAATCTCATATCGGGGGGAAGATCCGCCACCTCCTCCTGAGGAAAGAACGTGCATCGCACTTACGGGACTTATGAATATTGCAGTTGACGCGCCCTGAATCACTGATCAATCAATCAATCAATCATGAACCTATTAGTCCCACGAGACAATACTGCAAGACCTCCCCGTAGGCGTAAGTCGGTTATGAAGGGGAAGGGTTGATCAGGACGTTCTCCCCCTCCGTGCTCCATACCAGGTTGGGAGAGATGGTTACAAGGCGGTGATAATTACGGTAAGGAGAGATCGCGCGAAATCCTACCCCAGCATTGATTCGAATAAACGTATACGATTCCTAAGAATTATATTCCGACAGGCGCCACAAACTCACCGATCTTAAACACATCACGTAAATGTCCGCCCTCTTGCTACGATCGAATTCTCGTATGCGCGAGGCGTAAAGCATTACCTTCACTCTCACTTCTACATGTGTTAATAGCGCTAACGTTCATTAACACGTGAAAATCACTAGCAATGTTACGCAACACTACATGGCTGCGGCTGTCGGCCAAGAGTTAAAGCAAGTAGCAGCAGTTGTGGCAACACGGATATCCGTTCAAGTTTCGTTTTGATCCCACTAGTATATGCCGCTATTTTAATGAAGTAATTTTTTGCACTAATTCTCCAATGGTGAAAGCAAAACAATAATATGAATCGGAGACATCAAATTCTAGATGGGCGATTAAGGAAAATTGCACTTCTGTATTTGATCTATACAGTTTAACCTGTTCTCTAAAACGTTATATCGTATTCATAGTTTCTCACATGCGCTCTCGTCTTTAAGCACTGCACTAATCGTTAACCACCGTAACTCTGGGCCAACCCACTATAACTCCGCATTTGGAGGCAACGAATTACAAAAGTGAGTCAAGACGTGATTGGCTGCAGTGAAACGTATCGAACAAAACGCTTAACGCGACGAGTACCTATAGTTCTGTTTTTTTCTATATACAATGCAGTACCAGAATTTTAACACAGAGCGCAGTGGCTCAGGGCCGAGCGCGCTGACTTCGCATTCGGGAGGCCCGAGTTCAATCCCTGTGCCGGCCATCCTGACCGGAGATTTTCGTAGTTTTCCCTCGGTCAACCAGGCGATTGCTGGAATGGAACTATTGATAGGTCACGACCACGAAACCGGCGTCTCTAGCCGAATTCGTTAACCCCGCGAAGTCACGAAAGTTAAGCGAATTCAAGACATCGTGGTTACGTGGTTGGGTGACCGACTAAGAACCCCCAGGACCTAACGGCGCCGCCGCCAATTGCCTTTTACGGGACATATAATGGCTAAATAAAAACAAACATTAACAAAGTATAGTATATAAAGTCTGGTTGAGGGCTGCTCCCCTGACCCATTTGGCCATGCCCTATGTTCTGAGAATAGAACGAAGGTAGTCTGAACTGCGAGTTCGCAGAAGTCGCAGTGCTCTTGAGGCCTATGGGAAAGAAAGAAAATCAGAAAGGAAGAACTAGTAGTGTTACAGAAAGGCACAGATTTTACTCGTACTAGTTAGTTTTTTAAAATTTGTTTGGTCTGGGCTCTTGATTTTGGCTGAGCTCTTGGATTTGGCATCTGAGCTCTTGGATTTGGCCTCATCCTCTTGCCTGCTCTACCGCCACCCAAAGAATACTGAAATTTTCTCAATCTTTCGGTTTCCTAGTGGAGGAACCGAAACTTACTTTAAGAATATTACACATACTAAATTCAAAGAGTTCCCGAAAATTGTTAATAACTCAGAAATAAGACACTATAATGCAATTTACAGAATATTTCCTTCAAAATAGTTTCGCTGTGGCGCACGTCTGCCAGCGCATGTAACGTGACTGGAAGCAATCCTCGAAGCAATTTTGCAATACTAGTAGTGTTCTCATCGCATTTGCTGTAACCATCACGTCACGAATACTCGCCCCTTGAGAAGATTTTTCAGCTGTGGAAAAAGAAGAAGTCTAATGGTGACAGATCTGGGTAGTATGGAGGATACTCCAAATTCAGTATCGTGCTTGGCAAGGTAATTTTTTACCAAATACTGATCGATGTGATGGTGATTTATGATGCAACAGAAACAAAGAGGTTTTGTGCCCACTTTTCCGATCGTTTTCTTTCTTACGGCGTCCCTTACGCGACGGATTTCCACATACAGTTCTTTTGTTATTTTTCTGGAATAAACTCATAGTGGAAGTAAACCCTGTGCGTCAAAGAAAATTTCCAGCATAACTTTGTCTCTGCTAAGTGTCCTTAGGAAATTTTGTTTCCAAGGAGATGTCTTGGATTTCCACTCGCATGACTGTCGTTTAAAACTCCGGTTGTACAAATAGTACAAATTTCATCTCCAGCAGTTATATTGTTAAAAAAATTATTATTTTGACCAGCAATACTTATCAGATCCCCAGCAAGAATAATCTTTGTTTCTTTGTTTTCGGTAGCTACAACATTTTTGAAACTAAATTTTGCGATATGTAGTGCATGTTTACATGTTTGTGAAGAATTGTGTGAACGTTTCTATTGAGGCTGCGAATATAGATTTAGTTGGGAGGGCTTCTGAAGATCTTGTGCAACAGAAAACCGCTACACGTCATTCTGGTTTCTTGATAGAAGGGAAAGTTTTGAAAACGACAACAATCAAGACAGCACACCGTGCCGTAAATAATTAAGTATTTAATAGGTTGTTAGCATTACCTTGTCTGGGCGAGAGGAAAATGTTTTGCTTAGAGCTTGCTACCCGTTACAACCCTTATGTGTTGAAACCCGCGAGCAAACGCGTTGTTTCGTGGATCATACAGCGATCATAATTTCAACCCCAACTTCATGCAAATAAAATTGACCTTCAGTGCAATCGACACGCGCGTATTACTAGCTTCTATACTGACGAGTCGACTCGAGAAAACCGCTTCTTCTGTTGCTCTGATTTGTCATACAATACCATCTCGTGCAATTTGTTCGCGTCTTAAACGGAACAGCGTCGTCTTAGAATCGGTCGACAACCGCCGGGCGACGGGTGCCTTCCTGTCGCCCGGCGCCCGGGAGGGGGGGAATATACCGGGAATCTTTGCAAGCAGTTCATAAAATCCCAAGCAATTTTAGGGAAAATAAAACGGATCTTGGAGGCTCGATGTTTGATGTTCTTTCTCTGTTAATAGACCCAAAGAATTTTGGGGTCTATTTCATATCAAAGAAATTGTTATAAATGATTGACTTCCAAGAACGGTGCCAAATTATCCGCCCAGGTGCCAACAACTTCCAACTGAAATACCGACCTCTTGCGATATATCTTCAACACTCTTTCTTCGGTCACTTCTCACACAAATGCGTACTTGCTCAATGTTTGCTTCATTTGTCGCAGTTGTTGGTCGGGCCGCTCCGCGGGTCGTTATACAAGCTATCGCGACCTTCTCTGAACGTTTATGCCGGAGATTTACCTGTTTTTTTATTGCTGCATCTCCATACACTTCTTCGAGCAATCTTAACGACTATGACAGATTTGTGTAATAAAACCCAAAACTTTATGATAGAGCGTTGATAGAGCGGCCATATTATCAAATACGACGAACGAACACGCACGAACAACAAAAACTGGTTGCTATGAAAGCACAACAATCCCTACGAACGTGGAAATTCGACTGAAGTGTCTTTATGAAAGATACCAACATCTAACAATGAAAACTTGGCAATTTTGAAAACATATTAATGAATAATTAAATATTCCGGGAATTTTTTGTAGCAAGTAGTAGTAGAGTAAAATCGTCATACAGGGAAATTTCCTTTGAAAAATTTGGAATAGTTTTTAAAAAAATGTCGTTTAAGCATTATCGTAAAAGTGAATTTGAAGTTCATTTTAACCCCCCCCCCCAGATTTAACATTTCGAAAAACTTCATTATCATTTGAAATGCAAATTTTTCCATTGACAGGTCCACCAAGTCTCTAAAGAGCGTTTGCAGAAACTACTCTTGTACTTTGTTTCTAGAAAAAACCCGAAATTTTGAAATGAATCCTCTGCTTTAAATGATTCTTCATATGAGCTAAAACAGAGATTTCAAAATTTTCTCGCAAACGATTCAACGTTTACTCCTTACGTTTTACGTATAAAAATAGCAGTTTGTTTAGTAATTCGGCCAAAGCCATCTAGTAGGTTAATACGTCAACCGTTTACAAATTCTAGAAAACTGAAAATTCAATATTTTTTCATATCTGCAAGACGTTATGCATGTTTAAACAAGGTTCATAGTTCTTGGTTGAATGAGTTCAAAATTGCATAGAGAGATTAATATTGCATAGGGTATCTTGATATCCTTAATAGTATGCGAAAATAGTAGTGTCATATTGTTGCTAGAAAAGTTTCTACAATATTCTGGAAATATTGTTTTTCGTCAATGTTATATCTGCTCTACAGGGAATTGTCTAATTGCCACGATTACAGAAACTCACGGTTAATAATCTGCGAGTAATATTAAGTTTGCTAAATCCAAGCCACAGAAAGCATTTGAAAATTAAGCGCAAATTATTGGTAAATCAATTGCCTAAATTCAGAATTCAATTCTCTGTTTAAGTTTTCAAAACACTGCGTTCGGCTGCGAAACTCACGTGAAAAATTATCTCTACACGGACGGAATTGAACCATCTGATGGAAAATTAAAGGAGCATTAAAGCCTCACAAATTAAAACAATTACACTCACTTTACTACACAAATTCTGAAGGTTTCTTTAAAACTGTTTGAAAAATTGAAGAGTTACAATTTAGGGATTGCGATGATTAACTAGGCTATAAATATGTCTTAATTTTCCTTATGATACCGAAGTTTATTTTACTAATTAAGGTTCTGTTAACTTTAGGTTACTGATGCTTTGCAGGATAATGTGCCAGAACCATAGACCGGTGGACACAAAAAAGAAACCTATGTGACCGCACAACAGTACAAATAGCAATCTTATAAACTTATCGGCTTTACAAAAGATTCTAATGAAAAGTTGAAAGAGTCCATGGATAGAGAAAGACAGCTTTAATGGTTCGCTTTCGTTTTCCTTTCTTTGTCCTTCCTTATTAAGGAGATAAAGTATTATAATCGTACGTCAAAACTGCAGAATAAGTCAATAAATCTTGATCTTACATATAATAAATTACCTCCTCTAATGTGTTGTGTAGTCAGAATCCAAGTTTTATTGGTTCTTGATTCCGAAAAATCGATTGACGACAAAACATCTGTCCGTTCCGAAGAAAACAGTTCAGTCTCTTTTCTCCAAAATTAATATTCCGCAATTGATTTCAAGGAACTCCAGACACTCTGAGTTTGAAACTGATATTTTCCTTTTCGAGGTACTTTAAATGAAGCTTTAAAACCGTTTTCAATATTTTCTCAAAAATGGCTCCAAATTTTGTATTGAATTTTTTCTCGGATGGCCTAAAGCATGGTTAAGAGAATGGTGGAGGTCTCATGTTGGTTGAAAATGATGATTTTTCGAAAAGTGCAAAAGTGTAATTTTTTGGCGTCTTATTAAGTCGCCAATTGGCCATTGTTCCAATTTTAAAGATAGATATTTTTCCTTTCTAAATCGGTTATTTAAAGGCAGAACATTGAATTAAGACAATGTGCAATTTTTTGAAAATTTGGATAGTTTTGCGAAATGTTCTGTGAAATATAGGCAATTTGTAAACAATTACTTTCTCGAAAAACGGCTTCAAATTATTTCTTTTAATTTTCTCCTCGTATGTACCAAAATACTGTACAAATTGGTGCTAGTTTCACTTCCGCTGAACTACCCATTTTTTAAAATTGCTAAAAGTTGACCCTTCAAAACTACAAAAGACTCACTGTACTTAGAAGACTGAGAGTACTTAGAGGACAGAGTCTTTTTAAATGCAAATGTTAGTTGTGTCTCATCATAATGTCGATCAATCGTTTAAACTTGTGTCCCTTTACAACAAAATTCAGATATTGTAATTATATGTCATGCATTATGCTTTTAAATTAATGTGGATAATTAAAGGATAATTAAATGAGGGGAAGTTTACAAGGATTTTCTGCTGTAATCCACTACAACATACAAATCCAGGTCTGGGTAAATATACAACTTTTTAATGATACATTTTCAGATATATTTTTAACTTTGTGATCACACATGTCTATTGATTGCGTAGTTTCAGAATTTCTAAACTTCCATCATTTAATTAGCCTTGGAGAATAATTACTGAAAGACATGAAACAATAATTTGGGTGAGTTTTGGTAGTGCATATGTTGTACTTTTATGTTGAAACGTTTCTACTCTTCTTCCTTTTGCTCGATGTAATCGCAAGGGAGGAGATTAAACGTTGATGGCAGATAATGTAAGCCTCTCACCGCATGCTTAGAGGTAGGTGTTTTCGTAATACGTGAAAGATAATGGGATATGAATTGTTGTGGTTGATGGTTTAGATCGAATTCGTGGTGGTAGGATAAACCGATCACGTTCCAACACGTTGTACAATAAAAAGTGCCTTGCCTGAAATCCGCTTAGGCTCTACGTTCTTTGTAGAAGCTCGAAGCCCCTGCACCACCCACGCCGGTCTGCCCCACCACACCTACCTCTAATTGAGTGTGATGTATCATTAGTCGCTCGGTCGCCACTCCACCTCCACCGCCAAATCTGCAGGAGCTGCAAACGAATTTCGAAGTTGTGGCTGGGGCGGATTACTGCAGGATACCGCGAGGGACCTCTACGACTCCATGTCGCGACGACTGGTAAAGACACACGTTGTCATTCGTGACCGCCTTTATACTGACCTGGCAGAACCCGGCAGATAATGTCCTGTTCTCTTTCTCTTTCCCTCTCTCTTTCCCGCCATCTTTGATTCTCCCCTCTCTTTTTCCCTTTCTCTTTCGTTTTCCATTTCTCTCTCTTTTCCGTCTCTTTCCCCTACCTCTCTTTTCATCCTCTCTTTCCCGCTCTTTCTCTTTCCCCCTCTCTCTTATTCCCTCTCTATCTTTTCTCTCTCTCTTTTCCCCCTTTTCCTTTTCCTCCTCTCTCTTACCCCCCTCTTTCTTTACGCACTCCACGTATAATCTAAGAGATATCTGATTTTATTCCTAGCACTCCTGAAAATTTCTTAAATAAAATACTGGATCCGCCTATTCTAAATTTTCGTCATCGTGTTTTCCTCGTTTCAATATTCCAAGCAAAAGCCGAAGCAGTACCTCGCACAACGAGTTACGGCGATCTCCAGAGAAGCTTCGTTCCTCCTCCTTTTATTCTTTCCGCACCTATCCATTGAGTCGGCCGATAAGCAGATCTCATATTCCCATTTAACCACTCTTGCATTGTATTACTACATAAACGGAGAACTCCGTGTACATGAATGCCTTTGGCGCTATTGGAGAACGAAAATACAGAAAATTGCCCTCATCCTTTTGCTTTCTCGTGTAGGTAATTCTGATAAGGTACTATAATTATGTGAGTAATCTAGAAATTAAAAAAAATGTACAGCCTCTAATACAGTAAGAATTTTCTGCAAATATTGCTTTCGTCTCTTCGATAATACCATGTTATATTTGTCTGGGGACAACTTTATTTGTTACAGAACAAAGCTCGATTGCTGACCAAGGCTCGAATTGGGTTATAAGGGAGTACGAAGAGGAAGTAATGAATAATAGATTAAGCCAATACAGAAATATATACACGTCTGTTGAATGTTAGCGCTTTTTTCGTCTGTCAACTTTACAAGTGAACTGCTTAGTTTTTCTATTATTATAAATCTATATTTTAGCATATTATTATTCTATATTTTAGCACACACACCTTTTTATTAACGGTTGTGACGTCTGCTTCTTAAATGGAGTCTTCCTACAAATGTTGAGCTGAATAGATTTCTTATATATATATATATATATATATATATATATATATATATATATATATATATATATAATAAAAAGGTGTGTGTGCTAATTTTATTTATTTATTTACGTCAAAAACAGTTAAAAACTGCGTATGACGAGCTATGGGGAGAAGTGAATTTTGTGCACGTTTTCATAATTCTGTGGTCTCTATCCTAAACCATATTCTAGTCGAATTTTGAATACAGAAAAGAGAGTTTTTTTCGAGTTTTGTTGACAAAATATTAGCTCCTATATAATAAAATATATTTTCAAAGGTAAATTAGCTATAAATTCCTGCCCTGAACCCTCATGTTCTTCATGAAAGAATAATACTTTTTGACGCGATAATATGAAAAACGATAATTTGAATAACTATATTTTCCCACTGAAATTCAGAAGACGTGCACAAATAATGAAGTTACATTTATGTCCAGAAGCAAAACAAGGGACCATCTCAGCATTTGCTCTAGGATCAGGGAAACTGGACGAAAAACCTGATCGAGATGGGGGCCATCAACCCAGAAACTGTGGTACAATACTTGTTACAGGTTCTTTAGAATTATACAGTCCAAATGATAAATAATTACATTAACTATCATTGTTAAAATTAATTCTACTTTCCTTTTTGATGCTCGGTATAGTCTCGAATTGTATAGAAACAGTTATGCAGCAGAAAAGATTTTACTTGGGACTTAAACTTTTCTATTGAATTTAATCGTTTAATGTCTTCTGGCAAAGTGTTGTAGAGTAATGTACATGAATTGTATGTGAATTTTTTGTAGTGAGCTGTTGATACTGCCACCTAATGAATATGATTATGTTGTGTGTTATACTTATAGACATCGGCGTTTGCTGAAAATATATTCCCGTCCTTAAGTAAGTCATTTTTGACAAAAACTACTGATTCGTAAATCAGGAGACAAGGTAATGGTAAAATTCCTAGATTAATAAAGAGTGACTTACAAGAATCACGTGGGTTGGATTTGCTTATTATTCGTACAATTCTTTTTTGTAATCTGAAAGTCTGTGAACTATAAGATGTGTTTCCCCAAAATATTATGCCATATCTCAGGCGGGAATGAACATTGGCAAAATATACACAACGAGCTGTATGAAGGCTGACGGAATTTGAAAGAATTCTGAACGCGTAGCATAATGAGCTTAATTTTGTGTTCTATTCATTTAAGTGGGCATTCCATTTGAGGTTTGACTGAATTGATAGACCTAAAAATTTTGTTACATTAACATCAGTCAATGGCACACCGTTCATTTTCAATGGAGTACAGAATTTTTTATTTGATATGGAAAACTGCATTGAAACTGTTTTATTTTCATTTACTTTTAATTTGTTATTACGGAACCAATTTGAAAACGTCTGATATTGTACTATTTACGGTTTCTTTGTTGCAAAGAATATTTGTATCATCCGCAAAGAGAACTGTTCTTCCGTTTCGAATCGCTAAGGGCATGTCATTTACGTATAATAGGAAGAGAATAGGGCCTAAAATCGATCCTTGCGGGACTCCACGTACAATTGGCAAAGAACCGGAAAGGTGTGTACATAAAGTTCCATCATTCCAGTAAGGTATTTCTACTCTCTGAGATCGTTGTTTAAGGTACGAACATAGCCAATCTAGAGCAATACCACGGATTCCATACGAAGGTAATTTTGAAAGTAAAATGTTATGATCAATGACGTCAAAAGCTTTTGAAAGATCTAAAAATATTCCAATAGTTGCTTCGTTTTGATCCAATGATGAGGCAACATCCTTAAGAAAAGAAAAAATGGCTGTTTCCGTAGATTTTGATTTCCGGAATCCATGTTGGCAATTTGAAAACGCGTCGTGTTTATTGAGAAAGGTTTCCATTCGCACATAAAAAAGTCTCTCTAATATTTTTGAAAAAAACTGACAAAAGAGAAATTGGCCGATAATTTTGAACTTCATTTTTGTTGCCTTTTTTGAAGAGCGGCTTAATCTTAGCTGTTTTAAAAATATCTGGAAAAATTCCGGTGCATAAGGATGCATTAAATATGTGAGTTATATAATATGCATATATATATATATATATATGTATATATATATATATATATATATATATATATATATATATATATATATATATATATATTAGCGTGCGAGAACTCTCGCATGTTAAAACCCACCCTTTCCCTATCCATTTGTCTATCCTTTTAATTAAGAAGGAAAGTTGTTAATGAAAAATGTTTATTTTTTTAATGTATAAATGTAACTTCTAATGTACTTGCAGAATATCAAATAAAAATAACAATACAATTGATGTTGGAAACAAATTTTCAATAAAAGTTTATTCAGCATTATAGAGAGATTTTCTCGAAAACAATTCATTAAAAACAACTTTGAACAAATTATTCACTCCTCCTTGAGAGTTAACTTTTCGCTTTCCTTGATAGTCACAAACATAAAATTAAAAGTATTGGATTATTTTCAGCGTTCTTACGTACCTCAAGTAAAGCAATTCCGAGCCAGAAAATAAACTAATATTTTCACCTTTGAGTACTAAATATAATTTGTTACCATTGTAAACAATTTAGAAGGCTTAGACTTCACTTCGGTACATGGGAATGTTACTCAAACAATGTTTGCATATTGAATATCTTAACGAACCGACACCTTGAGTTTAATATCAAACGGTGTATTATTTACAATATGAGTTTGCAGCTGGGCGTTGATGTACATACTTTCCAGACACCACCAACATTTAAATCGTGACTTTGGACTGCGAATGTTGGCAGTTGTCGAGTGACTTTTCCTATTCTTTCTATAATTTTAAATATACTTGTTTTTTTAATTAATTCACATAGTATTGTAGGCCAGCGCGATTTGATTTTTGTTTTTTCATTTATTTTAAGCTATTTAACTTTAGCTAATTTAAAACGTTTGTTCTTTGTGTTGTGCCATACACACGTTTTCCCCTACTACCTTGGCATACCCGTGCGAGAATTCTCACATGTTAGACCCTATGTTAAATCCTATCCTTATATTTCCATTTAAGAGGGTAAGTAGTTAACGAAAGCTGTTTATTTGTTTAAAAATATATAAAGGTAAGTTGCAATGTACTAACACAATAACAAATAAAATAAAAACAATGCAATTGATGTTTAAAATAAATTTTCAATAAATATTTATTCAGTATCATGGAGAGTTTTCTTGGAACAATTCTCAGCACTTCCTTAAAGACAACTTTTGTAGTAATTATTCAATATTCTTTGACAGCTAGCTTTTAGCTTCTCGTGAGTCACAAACATATTAGAAAAGCTTTTACTTTTGAGAAAGCTATATGTCTGAACCCGCTGACTTTAAAATTTCATGGAATGATAACGAAAATACTGGTACAGGTAAAACACAGTCCTCACTCTTCTCTGTGAACCCTCATCCTCCTCAATTAGGTACACAGCACTTACAGACACCGGTAAAACTTTAATTGATTGGTTTCACTACACGCAAAGAAACAATCTTCATAGGTATCAAGTATATATAATAGTAATTCCAGTTGTTGCAGGAGAGCAAATCTTGAATTAATTATTATGCAAATAAACCTCGTCAGACTGCACAAAACTACGGTGTTAACAGAAAGCATAAATAAAGATTGTCTAATCTAAGCCTTCTAAGCGTGTCGTCACAAACCTTGCTACCAGCAGGAAGGGCTGAAATATTGAGGTGGCCTTGATAGCATTGAAGCGTGGAACCGAAAAGTTAATGGAATGGATCGCGGAATGTCTCATCTTGTAGATTATAGTATGAAAAACAATTCTTTGAGGCTGTTGGCCTCAAAATTTTACTTTGTAAGTCTCTAAAACGCTTTGTTTATGAGTTATTTGCCGATATAGATTGATATGTGATGCGGGTTGCATTTTACATGGATATTTCGATGCGTTTTTGTAAAGAAATTATCCATTTTTTAAAAGTCAAATTGGAATTCGTCAAGTCTCCGTGAAATTCTCTTTCTTTTAGAGCCCTCATTTATAAAGATTGGTTGCGTATGAGAGCCGGAACCCAAAGGTATACTACTGAAATAACACAGGAGACGATCTATATCTATCTATCTATCTATCTATCTATCTATCTATCTATATATATATATATATATATATATATATATAAGAGCACTGATGTTTAAATTGGCGACCGATGTAGAGAAAGTCATATGAAATCGAAAACATTAGAAGAAAACGAAGGGAAAAACGTAATACAGATACTTAAGAGTCAAGAATACAAGTGTTTGCTCGTTTTGTTTGATTGATCGATTACTAAGGATTCTGGGCGCGTCAACTTCTCGTAAGTGTAGTACGTGTTTTTGATCGACAGGAGGCGGTGATCTTGCCCCGATGAATGGCGAGATCCGGCGCCGACCTACCGTCGGCTAGCGGGGTTTTCACAGCCAGGTATCTCCCCTCAGCGGGACCCCGTCCCAGCCGGGACAAGCTCTACGCTCCCGACCGATTTCCCGGCATGTGTGGTAGTGTATTGCTTGTACGTGTGTGTGTAAGGGGTGAGGATAGAACAAGGAAGGAAAGATTGCGGGCGTCAGTGGTCAATATCTTAGGGTACTGCTCCGGCACTCGCCTGGGATATGTTTGCTCGACATTGCTGCAGTTGGTTTAGTAATAGACATAAGGAAACTCGCACAACATCGCAGCACGTATCACATGAGCGTTATGCTCGAGTCTATGCACTTCGCTCTTTCATTCATATACATGAAGATACTGCACATTGGGAAAAGTGGACAACACACAATTCTGAAAGACAATTGCAATTTATTATTTCACCTGCAATTATACAGATCATAGTTTCATATCTTCAGAATGACATATGTGAATTTTGAAAGGTTCGATGGGATTTTATTACGCCAATACATTATTCTGGACGCCAAATTGCACGAACAAAAGTCCCAGACGAACAAAGTGCACGAACAAAGGTGCTGACGGTAAGTATGATATCACGATTTACTTATGACAGAGGAGGAGGTTATTAGGGGATATATTTTCTCAAAGACCAAGACACTTGTCTTCATGAATACAAAAACATTGGCTGCGATACATTGTTTCTTAGAAAATAAGGAATACACATCTATAATTTCTTTTACATCAGTTACCACATCGTAACTGAAATAGTATAGTAAATGAATGACCTTTTAAAACAAATTAGCTGGCTGGTCATGTTTCTCCTTTCCCTTCTGCGCAAAAGGTTTTTCTTTGATAGAGAGAATTGAAATAGGACGCTTCACCGTCTGATGAGTTAAACTTCTCTTGTTTCCTTATGAGTAAATTATTTTCCTTTGATATAAATGCTCATCAGAAAAGCTCAGAATGCGAGACAGAAAAGCGTCGAATTGCGTGTATATATATATATATATATATATATATATATATATATATATATATATATATATGTTGATATTTTCGAGATCGAAAACACTCCCCACATTATTTAACCCATCTCCATGAAATTGGGCATATCTACGTGTTTTTTAAATGGAGGTTTTTTTCATTTCTATACGTGGAGTGCCATAATAGTAGAGCAGGGGAAGTTAAACGTGTGTGGCTGTGGCAAACCGGAGGATGATGGGGATGGTATGCGGAAGATGGGAAAGGTTTAAAACGTGATCGTTTTATTCGGCAATAAAATCGGAAATGATTTATGGTGACAAGACCTCAATATTTGAGATGAATAAGAATAAAGCGAAGCTGTAAAAGATTCAAGGAGCTGAGTCGGAGATATGGGAACGGATAAAGTATATGAAATAAACAGCCTTTAGTAAGGTGAAACGAATTTACAGAAATGTGTTTTGGTAATGGAAAACGAAGGGGTGCTTGGGAGAAATAGCAGAACAGATGTCTTGAGATAGTAAAGTCTAAGAGAGGAACACTTAAACTAAGATGGCGAATATTCTTTTACAATGATGGCTAAGGGCAAAGAAGGACAGTAGCCCATTTTGACTGACACTCTTAAAGGCAGCCCACAGCGAAAGTGGTAGATGTCTTTAGAGAGTGAGAGAAGTAGAGGTGAGAGAGAGAGAGAGAGTCAGATCGAGGAATTGAGAGAGCGAAAGGAAGGAGAATGAGAAAACAAGAGATTCATCTATAAAACGTTATTGTTACCATATTATTATTATTATTATTATTATTATTATTATTATTATTATTATGGAAATAGAACGACAGACCGAATCAGTTAGTAAATGAACAAACGATGACAGCTGACACTGCAAGGTATCGCCCACAAGTTAATCATTAAAAATGGTTTTTGAAAAGTATCGAATGCACTTATTCTCTGAAGGATGTCCTCTTCATATAAGGGATGAAGGATATTCTCTTAATGTAAGAGATTTCTCGTCACCAAACGGATTCAAGACTTTGGCAATAGAAACTCCTTCAAGTGTATGGTCAAAGATAATAATGTTAATGATGGCAGGCACTGGACCTCACAGGAAGATCTCTGAACAAATTTGGCATAAATTAACTCCGGAAGACGTGGCTTAGGGCATCAAATAATGTCACTACAGTACCTCTGACCGGAAGGCTCTAGGTTCGAGTCTCGACGGTGGCAGGATTTTCGACACAAGCTAGATAGCTAGGTCGAATTCAGTCGCCGTCTGAAGGAGAATTCTATCGACCGGTTGCTCTGATGGGTAATTTTCCGTAGTTGCTCCGATCAATACCAGCTGAATGTCGGAGAATTTCCCTAACAAACGGGGCACAGACCGCGCGCGATCTTTCCTTCTTCTTCCTTGTCCTCTGGTTGCCCCTTTCTTACCCACACGTACAGGTACATGCACTACCACACAAAACATGCCAGCTGACCGATCGGGAGCTTAGACCTTGTCCCGAATGGGGCGGTGGGAGGTACCTGGTTGGGGAAGCTCCCTCTACCGACCGGTAGGTCGGCGCCGGATCTCTCACCGTCCAGCGGGAAACCTGCAGGTAACCGCCATCTCACGAGGAAATCACGTGCACTACACGTACGGGACAGATGACCTTAGCGGTTCACGCGCCGGAAATCACTAATCAATGCAGAATTAACATATTTTCTCCAAATACACCGTCATAAATCAGCTTGTTCGTCACAAGTAATCACAGCTTCAATACCGTACTGTCAGTTTCAACCCTAAGAACCGACATTTTGCTAAAAATACTCCTCATGAAGAAGTGCAGCTGTAGGAATATAGAACGGTGATTTCCGTTAGTGAGGTCTTAAACCAGCTAGGATAAATAAATACCGAATACTGCTTTTTTAGTAGACTTTTTTCCCTAATTTCGACATTGATTTCTAGCGACATTTCTTTTTTCCCCTTAATATTGTTGCGCTTTTTTCGCAACAATGACTCTGAGCCATCTTCGGGGCATTGAGAGTATGTACTTGGAGTAAACCTCCTTTAAATTTTGCCTTGCTTCGTAACGTCGGAGTTAGTCATATTTATTCCTTCGGCCAGGGGCTCGACGCCGTTAGTAACTGAGTCTCCTAGATGGTCACTTACCCAGGAATCCGTGGTGTCGCGAGTTTCTCAACTTCCGAGACTTCACGGAGCGTAATTAATGAGTTCTGCTAAAGAAGGCGGCTTTTTCAAAAGCAGGTAACGACTTTTTTCTCGTTTAGGTCACGAAATGATATAGCAGTGGAAACGGGACAGGTAGTCGTATATGAATGAATAAATCAGAGTATTCAAATTTGGAAAATTTGCTCGATATATTGCTCGTAAGGGAATGTCAGTTCACTGTAGAGTTTTGGGTGACATAGCATATGCAGAGAAGAAAATAAAAGTTTCATATATCCGATATTAATTTCCGCTAAACGTGTCGTACTTACCAAGTATGCTCTCATTTTTGCGTGATTCAATAACTACTAATATTCCAAATATTTTTGTATCGTTTATGATATTGAAATGCGTTTTTTGGAACACTTAATAAAGTACACGAATGACTCGATGTCACACATCACACAGCGTGACCAACCAGCTTATAGTCTAGTGATTACAAGAATGCGCACTCCATGCTGAAATATCTGATCACCTGCTTCTAATAGAAGACTCATGACCAAGTTTTGGAAATCACATAACAATCTAATGAATGGTACCCAATATCATGAGACTCATGATCTGCAGCATACCTGTTGATGCCACGTCAATGTGCGCAATTTGAAAACACAAAATTATCCTAAAATGTGCGTGCAGCGAATGTGATAGAAACAAATAGCTAATGTCTCTCGCGCGCTCTTGCGTCATATATGCACAATTCCAAAATACGCATTTTGATATTTTAGACGGTAAAAAATGTTTGAATTGCTAGAATGTCAATCATAAAATTTCAGTCACACTTTGAGAGCATCTAGGAATGGTCCATTTAACATAATTTGTCTTGAAATATCTGAAATTCTTACGTTTATCTACACAAGGTCTGCCTTAAACTGGGCCTAGGACTGCCACGGACAGACAGGTTGCTACCGGGACCATGTGCAAACTTTCAAGCTCAGTTCTGGAAGAGTAGATTCGTTGAGAGTGAAGCGGTAGGGAGGTGTTTGTATTCGGAGAGGAGGTTCCGCCCGTAGTGGAGGAAAGGGTGCGAGGAAGGGGAGAGAAGGGGAGAAGGTGACGGAAGGAAATGATCCTGCTATGCGCCAGCCAATTTTCAGATCACAACGCCCCAAAGGTCATCTGTTGCACACAACGCTCCGTCACTATATTATATATATACATTATAATGAGTTAATACCGAGCGAAGTAACGCACTGCCTTCGCATTCGGGAGACCCGAGTTCTGTGTTTCTTGTAAGTCCGTCCTTCTGTGAACACACTAGCGGCCAAATCATACCAAGGATTTTTTTCCAAAATGGATGCTCCCCGGTCGATTTGGCTCGACTCGAGGCGCTGCGATTTTGAAAATCATTCTTTTAAATTTTGGGGAACTTCACATAAAGTTCCTGGAACATTTTCATAATTTTCTCAAAAATGGCTCCAAATTTTTTTCTTTAAATTTCTTGTAGAATAAAATGCACTTATAAAGGTAGCATAGGTCCGATTTTCACTGCTAACTCCGAATTTTCGAAAATTGCGTAAGTTTGAATTCTTTTCGGCGTCTTCCTTCAACTACAAAATTGAATATAGAGATTTTTCCTTCAAGTAAAACTTGTTATCCATAATTAGTTCTTTCAATTAGGTCAAGTACATCTTTTAAAAACTTTTAGTAGTTTTTCGCGCAATATTACGTGCAATATGTACAATTTAAGAAAACAGGATTTTCTCGAAAACTGTTCCAAACTTTTTCTTTAAACATTTGGTAAGGATAGTAAGCATTTGGTAAGCTAGGAGAGCATCTAAACAATTTAAAACCAAGTGATTCAAAAGTGAGGGATTGTGAGGTTTGAATCAGCGAAAAAGTAATTGAGTGCCGTGGAGTTTATTTATTTATTTATTTGTCAAAAAACAGTAAAAACTGTATATGACGTGTGGGGAAAGAAATTTACCTGCGCACATTTTCTTGAGGGCCAGAAATTTTATTTAAAAACAAACAAACGAAAAAATGAATTTAGAAAATAATTATTTTAGAAAAATAAAGATATTTGAAAAATGTTTTTCCCGAGTTGTAGAAAATCAATTTCAACTGTAAATGAACTACAAGCAAAAGGAGTGCTCAACAAAACGTGCGCACAGTGAAGCTACATTTACGTCCAGAAGCAAAACAAGGGGCCATCTCAGCATTTGCTCAATGGATCAGGGAAACTGGACAAAAACCTGATCGAGATGGGGGTCATCGACCCGGGAGCTGAAGTACATTACTTGTTACAGTTGACTCCCCTGCTTACCGTTGTAAGAGCGTCAGTCCCCGTAGCCTGTTCTCTAAGATGTGTTCTAGCTGCGCGCCACATGTAATTCCGTATATTTGTTTCTATATTCATTAAACAGCTTTATACACTGCGTGCATGAATTATTTAATACCTGCTTCAATAATTGCTTATAATACGGACATAATATTTAACATTATTTAATCATTATTATTTGATCTATAATTGTCTAGCATTTTTTTCTAATTAAGAATTTTCGCGACCATTTATTAAAACTCAATAAAAATACATTTATTTTCAAGAATATATTATTTTGTAAACATTGCAGTTCACTTCGTTAATAATCTGTACAACCATTAGATATTAATCCGTAACATTTGTAATAAACAACCGTTTTATGAGCATATTATTTTTACAAAAGAAAAAAAAATTAAAATCCTTAAAAAAACACATAAATCCTAAGAAATCCTTTCCCCAAATTTATTAATATAGGCGACAAATCTCTAATAGAACCCCCTACCTGCAACACTTTTGTCTGGGTCGGACACTTGCAGTCGGAGATCAAAGGTCATCGAAATGAAAGTGGTAAGCAACGCAATAGACGCCTTTGAACTTCGCAAACTTTGTTCGTTGACCTGAAAATTTTTTACCCGACTGCACGAAGGAAAGAGAGGAAGGTTTTATAAAACGTGGGTTTTATATTTTTCCCATGTAACTTGATGCAAATGGGCGTATTTTGATGACTGAAGAATTAAATCCTATATTTTAAGCGTGGGAATCATAAAAGACTTATTAGTTATTTACGCAACTAGTCGAGAAAGTCACTCTTTGAAATTTTTGAATGGAATTTTTAAATGAAGACACAAAAGATTTTTTCTTATGACTTGCTCACGTTGTTTATTAGTACGATTTTTATGGAAACTTACAAGCACATAATATAACTATTAGTATCATTCACAATTGCAAGACGCAGCCATGTTGATTCGCGTAGACACAATTTTTTATATGACTATGAATACTTTGCGGCACGCGTCCCTTAAAAAGTGCTACTTTCCAATCAATAAACAGTGAACAGAAGTTATGTTTTCATGCACGAGAGTCGAAAAACTTACTTTAAAATCAATATAACTGACAGCATATCTTCAGGATACGCGCACTGGTGTGGTCTTTTTCTAATTCTATTTTATTCCCTGTGATAGCATTTGTATAGTAGTTCTCATCGTAGCGCTCCGACCAGGAAGTCGAAATTGGCGGACTATTAACACTAGGTCGAATTCAGAGCTGATAGGATACGACTGTGGAGCTAACGTTTGTCGTCATAAGAAAATGTGGTTGGCAGTTCGTAGTATCATGTAATGGTATTTTTTCTTGACCGAAAAAGTGCTTAGCTTTTGGAGTGGGTGGATGCAGGGAGAACTGTCAGTGCCACCACATACTGCACAACCTTAACCGACTCAAATCGATCATGAGGAGTAAACGACTGTTTCGTTATTAAATACGGTTTTTATTGGACGATAGCGAGCGCTCTCATGCTGTGTAGGTGGCCGTGATCTAGGAAGGTGTTTGCACAGACGGTTTTTCGATATCAATGACCTATGTTGTACTGAGGCATTTGTTGACAAGGTGACTAATGTGTAGGATGTAGGAGATATGTCACCCATATCTTGCTCTTCGTGTATGTGCATATTCTTGAAAGAATAAATTACAACAGAAGCAAAGATAAGCTTCAAATTCTTTTGCGCAAACTTTATACGAACTGCCTAAGCTGTTGCCATGCAGAGATACTGTGGAGAGTGGCAGAAAAGATAAAGCAGGGCACTGTTCGGGGTAAGGCAGAACAGAGAGACGAAATCGTCGTGCAATTGTGAGAGACGAAAACATTTTGCCGCAGATCACGCCACCAGCAAGTCGCACAACCAGCTGTCGTCCCATCAGCAGACCGTCCATCGCACAACGATCAACAGGCCAGTGATTGTCCAGCAACGTACACCATTACGCAGGTAGAAAAAAGAAATTGTTAATTCTATTGTGTTCAGTAACCAAATATGAACCTTTAATTAAGAACGAATAAATAACATGTAAACATGTCTATGTCTTTGATATATTTTGCTAATTGCAGATATTTATTTAAAATTTTACAGGACCGTCTTTTTTAATATTACTGTTTACAAAACACTTTTATATTCTCTAAGCCGAATTGTTTTCAATCGCCTGCTACAATGAAACGTAAATGTGAAGTGGTGTTTCAAATGCGTTGTTAAATAGCATATGGATTTTAAGATTAAAATTCAATACATCTGTATTTAAAATTATCAGATAATGCAGTATTTACATTGCAACTACAATTCAGAACGTCAATGTGAGAATCACGTGCGTACCGTCCCACTGGTGAATTGAAATTGGAGAGCGGTTAAGCTCATTGATAGTAACCGTTATGTATTTACACTATTATTGTAGATAGATCTTAGACAGCAACCGGTGTTTACTTCCTCGCCTTACTTCATAAGAAGAGAAAGTTTTGTAATAGTGCGTCGGAAATTGGAGATTTTTCGAAAGAAAACTCTTATTCTAGGGCCCTGGACACAAAAAAGCGGATACATCTTGGGCGTATGTGTAATATATTTCTTCCTCTAGCACGTAGTGTAGACATAATCCATGTTTTTGTGGATCCTTGTTACCGATAAATCGATTGACTGCAAAACGTCACTCGTGGTCAACTTTAGCGCCTAAACCGTTCAGCCGATTTCTCCAAAATTGATGTTCACCAATCGATCTGACCGAACTCAAGGCCCCCGAGTTTTAAACGGATATTTCGATTTTGGGTGTACTTTACATCAAGCTTTTGAAATATTCTAAATTTTCTCAAAAATTACTCTAACGTTATTTTTAAACTTTGATTTCGGGTAGCGTAAAGAACTCTTAAAAATGGCATGGCTCTCCGTTTAGTTGAAACCTCTGATTTTTCGAAAATTGCAGAAGTTAGAAATAATGCTAGATAGTATGTGCTGTAGTAGCATCACTAGTTTGAGTATTCATTGAACTATAATCTTGTTACCTGCTGCGCTGTTGAAGCCTAGTGTTCGTGACAGCCACACATTTTCCTTTTTGATAATTGTGCGGCCATCGATTTTGAGGAAAATGTTTATACGAGACTCGTGAGGGATGGCGTGCTACATATAGCAAAAGTCTCCGAGTGTTGCAGGAATATTGATTTTTTGGTTGTGCTTCAGATATTAAGAATAATGAGAATGAATTACTGTCGATATTCTCTTAACAATAGAATTTTTATTGTGAAATATGTCTGGAGACGAGTTAGGAGTTGTGCATTGCGCGATGAGCTTTAAGCCATTACAGTTCGTTGATGGAGAGAGATTGATAAGATATGATTGAAAGTCTTTCTGTATAATTAGGCCATTTTATGAACGGAATAGGTTCAGCGAGGCATGGTGTGGCGTGTTGTCGTGCTGCTAGCTTCCTGGTTCATTCCCTGGTTGAACAGAACATAATCAAATATATTTTGGTGTGTGCTAATTACTGGGTTAAGTAACTAAGCGGCACGTCTACCTTAAACATGGACACATCTGTCATAAAATGTCACTGCATTATTTGTCACTCGGCTTATAAAAGCTGTTTGTGAGATAATTTTCATTTATTAAAATTTATTTTTTTGGTAACCTAAAGTGTTCTTCCAAAACATTACATTTTCTTTTCTTCATTTTTAAGGATAAAAATTTCAAGACAAATCGACTCTATTGCAAAGAAAAGTTATACGGTGTTATTTAAAATGTATTTGCATTTATTACTTTAGACACAAATGTACCCAAAAACCTTGAATTTTTCATAAATTCAAGTTCAGATACCATATGAATTTGTGTTTGAATCTTTTATTTACCGTTGTTCCCCTAGTATTCCAAAAAAAGGTAAATTTGCAAGAATTAGAAAAATATATTCTAATAATGATAGTCTTAACTACAATTTTCTTTCAACAAATGAAGTTGAAATATTTTAGCCTGGTTTCTCATCACTAACATTTTACTCCTTTGATTATGTCATGTGATTTCTTTAGTAGCATAAGCTCAGAGGTCAAGCGCCAAAGGAGAGAGCTCATAGAACTTCAGCCCTCTCCCCCAGAAGCCAATCAGACACACTAACAAAGTATAGCTTTTACTAATTTTGTACACTAACGAAACTCATTCATTATCAAAATTGTTCACGTTGTAAATATTAAATGTAATTGAACAAATAAAACTACACTTTTTTATTCAACATAAATAAAAAATTCTTTATAAAAAACCATCAAGTCAACCTAACACTACTCCTGTAGCCCCCACTCCCACTTCAACACATTAGAAAAATACTAGAAGCGCCCCTGTTTAGATTTTAAACTGTTAGACAGACTTTTATTTGTCAATAAAAGTTATTTCTCAATAAAATGTATTTGAATTATTTCAAATTAGATAAAATTACACTTAATTAAGAGACTTATAGTATTATCCCACGTTCAAACGATTACACTTCTTTTAAAACAGTGACAACAACATTTTAAAAGTGCAGCATTAATTACTGCACGCGACTGCTCGTAAAATACCAACTGCTAGCGTTTTAAAAACAACAACTTGCATTATGTACTTATTTTAACAATACATCATCAGCATATCAATATTTGCGGGAGAGAGTTCAGGAATTAGATTTCCACGTGGCTTGTACCCTACAAAATGACTCTTTCTCGACCTGTGATTCGCGAGCAACATCAAACCGAGTTTGCAAAATGTAAAAATATAGTTTGATCACTACATTTGCATATGGGAAGTAAAAATTTATTTCAATATTTTGGAACATATTGAACAAATTTAAGAGGTATTTAATTTAAAGGTATTCTATAAAGCCATTTGCCGTTGAGAAAACCTATCTTGTGTCATTTGTACACTAAATGCAGTTGCACTGTGCCAACAATGGATCTTGGGAAATAATTTCCTTCACCAAGGCCCTCCCTTGGCTCATACAGGTTAGAAATTTCGACACTACAGCGGCAGACCCAGATCTATAATTAAATGATGCAAAAACTATTAACCCTGTAAGTTTAATTTCCCATTTAATTTCGTTCTTCGTGCTGTGCTCTGCATTCTGAGAAAAAACCAAATCCAGCGATTCAAGTAACTCAAGAGGTGAACGATGCCTATTGTCCACAGGAACAAACACTAACTGGTCCCATACTGGAACTTGCCTCGCTCGCGATCCTGGTGTCTGTCAATTGTAAATTGGACGCGTCACACTTTACGAATAGTAAATCAGTAGCGGCAACAGATTCATAACCAGCGTGAAGCCTCTCAACAAGCAAGGATTGACTATGGGTGTTTACATTCGGATTAGATCGTATTAGGCGTGGCTAATATCAACAATTACATTGCAATATTTTGAGAAATAGTATTCGTATTTTTAGCCACTGTCTATAATCTGACATTACAAAATACTCTGTTAATAAACATTAGTAATTCGATCCGTGCCGAGCGAATGTTCCGCTCCTTGCAAATTATTACTTTAAAAGTGAAACTTATGATGACTGATGGAACTCAACTTCCTTCCCTAACTGTGTATTTCGCAGTCATAATAACGTAGTCATAATTATATTAATCCATTAGTTACCTTTTATATTGTACAATTTTCAAAGACTGAATATGCCTGATATAAATATTGTAATCAGCTTCGGTCTTCTTCGGCTCTCGGCATTCTTCAAACTTCTTCAGGGGTCAATGATCCCTCAATTATTTTTCGGATGATTTGTGTATTGAATAATTGAGATATGGCTCCTGGGTTGTTTCTGAAAAATGAATGTAGTCATATATACAATTCTTCACTATTTTGACTAATAAAAATATTTTTTCTGGTATCCATAGATATTGAGATTCTGCCTGTTTCTGTCCCACCTTGCTACGGAGAAGGGCACAAAAAAGAGGAAAACCTAAAAAAAATGTAACATGTCATTTTGGAGATTACGGCCTACGAAACATATCCCCGGAACCTAGGGCCCGCAACGAGGTTTTGAGAGAAGGGAGCATTTCCAATTATTCATAATAGAAAAGTGTAATGCGGTTTGTAATCGCACCTCGATTTTCTGGTAGAATAATTTACAAGATTTTACATTTCGCACCTTAAAAGTGATTGATTAGTTGTCTGATTATTTGTACTTCCCTGCGCGTCAACTGTCATTAAGAAAGTATCGTTAATCCTGTAAGCGTAGTGCATGTTTTATCAGGAAGATGGAGTTGTTCCTCCCTCATTGGACGGCTAGACCAGGCGCCGACATACGTCGGATTTTTTCTATCCAGGTATCTCTCACCAGCGGAGCACCGCCCCAGCCAGGACAAGCTCTAATCTCCATACTAGCCTCCGGAAATTTGTGGTAGTGTGATGAATATAAATGTGTGTGTTTGTTTAAGTAAGGGGTGAGGAAAGAGCAAGGAAGAGTAAGGAAAGATCGCGCACTGTCCCTAACTCGTGTGTCAAGGTAATGCTCCGGCATTTGGCTGGTTTTGATTCGAGAAACCGTGGAAAACATCCGATCAAAGCAACCGGCAGTAAGAATTCTCTTGTAGACAGCTGCTGAATTTGACACAGCTGTAGCTGTTGTCGAAAATCCTGCTACCATCGAGTCCCGAAACCCAAGCTGCTCCTCCTCCCACTCCTGGTTAGACGAACAACAGTGACATCAGTTGATATACTGATCCACCTTTAGTCGGCACCTTAAGGAACAGAGAGATACTTCTCTCTGGGTTGGTACTTTCCTGAGAGGTAATATCCTATCCAACAGCATCGCATTTACGAGTTTTTGAGTTGATAAAGTCTTACACCTATACAAAACTGTCGTATTTCCTTATCACTTTGGAAGATGAAACAGTAAATGCAACATTGATTTAAAATTAGAGTCCAGATTTGCCCATTAATTGCCCATTTATTGCCCATTAATTGCAAAATTAATTAAGAGAGAACCGCCTAATCGAGGAATGAGTTCATTTTATAGACTATCTCTTATAAGTTTTAGCTTTCCAGTACGTTTTAACAAATGCGATGTATTGGAGTTTTGAAATATTTCTCTTTTCTTATCCAAGAGTTTCCCTTTCCAGTATCCCCGCGAGTATGAATTAATGATGAGTGCGATGATGCAAAAAGTCAGTTTAGAATCTTCAGAAATGCACTACTTGGTACAGTTCAAATTTCAGAATTTAGGAAAAATACGTTAACTACTAAAAGTAAGAAATCATTATTTAGTTAGAATTATTTTTGACGCCAAAATTTACGATACTAGAAAAAAATTAAATCTGATGTTTACGTATTCTACAATATATTAATTTTCGCAAAAAACTGTTTTATAAGTAATTCAGCACTTTGCAGGCGCTTTGCAGAACTATCAGACAACAGGCATGCATTGCATAACTGGCAG
>JAHLJT010009436.1:59811284-59839239 GCA_031308135.1 Acheta domesticus
TGACTTCTAAATAGCTTTGAGTTCCACATTTTATGTTTCTTAATTTATATTATTCAATTTCGGTAGAGTTGAAGGGTAGACTATTGAAAATACGAAAACCGCAATGATGGAAGGATTTCTGGCGAAGGGCCAATACGTAGCGACACAACGGTTCTCTTAGACACAAATTACACTTCGACTGGAAGAATTAGGAATCAGGCATTCGAGTACTCGAATCCCTTTAATCCGAAAATGATCGACAAACGGAAAATCCAACCTTCGTGGAATTCAAACAAATCATTAAAATCTTTGGAAACCAATAATCTCAAAATATCTTTATTCTCCCTATTCAAAGCCTTACACTGTTTTTCATTTACTTACTACTTCACGCTGAATTAGTTTAGCTCAGAGTCACATTTACGCTGTCTGCAGCGAATCTGATCCGAAGGTCCTAGGGTTTTAGACTAGGACAGTGGCGGATTTTCGACACTAGCCATACGTATAGCTAGGACGAATTCAGCCGCTGCCTGGAGGGGAATTCTAACAGCCACTAGAATTCTAGCAGGGGAAACTACCGACCGCTTAAATCGGTAGTTTTCCATTGTTTCTGAGTGTCACTCAGTGTCACAAATCACACAGGCATTGCCTAAGATCAGTCTTCAGGCACAGGATTTTCATTGAATCATTGATTGATTGCGGGCGTGTCATTGATTCATTGAGTGATTGCGGGCGTGCCAACTAACATGGTCATTATTCCCGTAAGTGTAGTGCGTGTTTTTGTTCGAGAGGTGGCGGAGATCTTCCCTTGCTAGGTGGTGATATCCGGCGCTGACGTACCGTCGGCTAGCGGAGTTTTCCCCAACCAGATATCTCCCACCAGCGCTGTCCTGCCCCACCCGGGACAAGCTCAAAGCTCCCTACCGGTCCCCCGTGGTACCTGTAGTGCATGTAAGTGGAAGTAAGTGGGGAGGATAGAACAAGGAAGGAAAAGGAAAGATTGCGCGTGGTTCGCAACCCGTTTGTTAGGATACTGCTCCGGCATTCGCCGTGTGTTCATCGGAGAAACCACGGAAAACTACCAATCAGAGTCGCTTGAAATCTCCTCCAAACCTAGATATGTAGCTAGTGCCGGAAATCCTGCTACCGTCGGTACTCGAACGTGGTTCTTCCCGGTCAAAGGCACTGAAGTGACATCAATCGATGCCCTGAGGTACCTTTGTTGGTTGACACTGGATGAGAGCGGAAGAACACATGGCGTGGCACAGACACGTCCTGTTTACATATTGTTCATCACCCTTCACAGACGTATCAGCGGACGACGTCGATGGTATTGCTTCAGACGAAGGAAACTGAATTGTTTCCCAGTTTCGCGCGTTCCTTGTTCTTGTTTTTACTCAAGTGTACGAGTAGTATGTGTTTTGTTTATATTCCTGTCTCATTAAGTATCTTTTTTAAAAAGGAACAAGAAGCAATAATCACAACCAATACAAAATTAAATAATTAATGAAATAATGTCGCTTTTTTGTTCAAGAAGAAAAATGGGAACACCTTAATACAATGTACACAAACGAAGGTCATTTTAACGGCGCCGAGCCCGTGCCGAAGGGATAAAAGGCACTGACTGACTGCGACGTGACGAGACGAAAATACATAAAACTTCAAGGAGGATTACTCCAGTCGCTCAATGCTCAAGAAGGGCTTAGAGACATGTTGCGAAGACGTAACACACTTTTGTAAATGTTACAAACTTCTAGAACATGTAGGGTGATCATAGATTAAAAGTCTTGCCATTAATGTGCAATGAGTAAACTCATTTAACAAAGTTACTGAAGTGACATTTGCCAGTATTAGTTGGCAGCTCACCATGCAACGATGTTTGTCAGGCACACGTTTTGAAGCAGAGAAAGTGATTCATGTCCACATTTCGACGCAGTCGAAAATATCTCGGGTTAATTATTTTATTGATTTACACAGATTTTAAAAGATTTGATTTCTGATTATGGTACAATTATTCAAAAGTTGGCTACTGTTTTGAAGTAGTTCAGGTATACATCTGAGAAGTTATCGTTACTTGTTTTTAAAATGTGATTCTGAAGATCCAGTTGCGATTAAAAAATTATTGTTTAGTAGGTGAATGAGAAATAGCAACTATTCTTGAAAGCCAAAGTAATTACAGGTTCAAATCGCTCGCTCTTCGTTCGGTCAGAAGTTTTTCAAATGATGGCTTACATGTTAGTAGGTCAGAAACTACAATACAACTTTAGTTACCTTTACCAACAATACGAGAAAGTATGTGCTGTTGTATAACCATTTATTTTATTCGGGGGGCGACATAAACTAGAAAAGAAGGTACATGCGCGATACACTCTACGTAGGTTGGATACCTTGAAATAAATAATAATGGCTAACGCAAGTCAGATGCCGCCTTCTCCCAATTTATAATGTATATGGACCAGAAGAGATGCATTGTAAAATGTAATTAATCCGTGCGTTGGGAGATATAATGACGGCAGTGTTCTGAATATGACGAGTTTTACTGAATTCTTCCTAAGTAAAAATCTGTACGCTTTTCGATACACCGCAGTATGTAGTAACAAGCTTTCGATATCAATACTCTGACATCAATTGATTAAAATGCTGATTTAAGAAAACCGGTACGTCCTTGCCTTGTCTATTCGCAGTCCACCGCAAATCGTGCACGACAGCGCTTTTCCAGGACGCGCACAGGAAGAGCGTGTGACCTCCGTGGCGTGAAGTGTGAACGCTTTGTTATTCAAAAGTGCAAAAAGAGAACGAAGTCAATTACCAAGCAGAGGAGAGACTTATAACTCCGGAAACTTCACGGACGTTCGTGTGCATTTTACTCTGCGAAACGAAGGGAGCTGACACGCAGCCTAGTGGAAGAGCTGACACCTGACCGCTTGTGGTGAGTAAAATTTAAGGAGAGACTTAACAGCAGTATCACCCTCTTTGACTGCCTTGTTTTTAATGTTTTATGTCTTAGTAAGTATGTTTTTTATGATTGTAGATGCGAGTTGTAAGAGATAATTATTTTTTTGAAGTTGTAACATGAAAATGGTCTAATGAACACCGTGCTTTACAAGTGTTTTAGCTTTAGTATAATAACTTCCCTCTTTTCAAGAGTTGTTAGAATTACTTTCCTTTTATTGCACCATTTCCTTTCATGATTCGTTTTTGGGCGAAATATTAAGTAATGTTTTCATAATTTAAATGGCTCTTCCATAAACAAAAAACAAGATCTGTCGTGCACGTGCCTTCTATACCAAGAAGTGTATGGAAGAGCTAAAAGAGACATGTGAGTGAACCAAATTCTTACCGCTCGTTTCGGTCGACATTGTAGATTATTTATTTTAAATACAAGCATACGTTACATTTTGAGAAGGAGAATTTGACTTCACACTATTTTAAAATGTTAAAACTACTTTTACACATCTCCATCTTCACTAATTAAAGCGCAAATTAAACAAATGTGCTTTCCCTTTTTCTCGATGAATATTCCTTGTTAATGACTACATTCAGAATCTTTTATTCGTCTTTTGGGCCCTTTTAGACCAAATTTGTCCCATAAAATACCCTCGTGATGAAGCGTACAAATGCTAAGCGATTGGTAGGTGGCAGATGAATCTGTGTCTTCACAGAACCTCTTGTGAAGCAAGATGACACTTCAAAAGGGAACTTCAAAAGTATGTGAACTTATATCTCTGACAGGCGGGAAACTCAATAACAAAGTATTTTTAAATGCAGCACAACACTCAAGTCTAATTCTATACACTATGGGCATTTGTATTTACTTGCAGAATAAACGTCAAATTTGTACGACATGAAATGAAAATCACTGACACTTTCTAGTAGCTACGGTGTACCTCGGATGATGCTGCTGCTTTCAAAAAGAAAACTCCATGCGTAACAGTAGTTATTCACATAGCTTAATTAGTTTCAAGTAAGTAAGAGTAACAATCATTCTAATTCGTTCCGTAGTTAATAGAGGAAAATTTTCGTCGAGTTCTCATCGTAAGCCATGCGACAGTTTACAAGGAATACTTCACAGAGAACACACCACAACTTAGTCTTACTTTATATTTTTAAAACATTAAGTTTAAAGTTAAGTTTATGTAAAAGTTAAGTTTATTTTTAAAACAACAAGTTTATTTGTAATTCCAGTTGATACAGTATTGTTACTATAGCCTTTTTGAGCCAATTTCAATTTCCATTAATACCACCAATAAACAGTAACTGCTATTTTGGTGTGTCAATAAATAATATAATTTGAAATTATCTTTGTTTGTATTATTTGTATTTTATACAAAATAGCAGGCCCTGGCTGATTGAGATTTAGGGAAAATTGGATAGTACTTGCAAGTCAATAAGGTAATACCGTTTAATTCGTGAAAAGTAAATTTGAGACTTACAGTGAGCAGGCTTTGAATGAACATTTTGGCAAGCACGCAAAGGAGAAAACGTGTGAATTTTGCCGTTATTTATAGGAAATTTCTCGGTAATTGAAAATATGAAAAACTCATAAATTTTAATTCCCTTTTTCGTTACGATATCTGCGGCGAGGGAAGTTTCCTAGACGTCATGCGATTCCACGCGCCTGTATTTCCAACTGATCGAGTCTGCAACTGATCAAATCGAAAGCATTACCCGTACGAGTCTCTACACAGATTCACAACGCATGTAGAAACTAACGGGCCTTAACATGGTTCGCATCAGTCCCAAAATATTCAGTAATAAAACAAAAGTCTTACAATTTACAGACATGATTGATTAACTCAAATAAAGATGATTTTTGTGAAACGTAATATTATCTTCATATTAATAACCATCTGTGTCCAATGATCTTGTCAATTACTGTAGGATACAGGCAATAACGAGCTTTGTCGAAAATATGGCTACTAACTTCAACGATAAAGACACGTCAACTGCCGGTAGGCAAATCTGAGTGTAATTTGCTAAATGAGTTAAATCCACATTTATGATAACAGTATGCTACTCCGTCAACTTTTCATCTATTGTGTACATTTCGAAGCAGCATTGTTGACTTGAATGACAGATGAACAACTACATATCAGCCATTACCAACAAAATTTTCTAAGACAATGACGATTTTCACTCTTCCACGTGAACGTTTTCTTTTCATCCACCTCCGAAACGTTCATCTTCCTCGCGCGACTTCCTGACTCCTCCCACTCCCCACCCCACCCCCGCACCGCGAAGCGGCGCGGCGGGCGTCTGGCGTCGGCTGCGGCAGACTCTGTTGCCCGCGCGCCACCGCACTGCACGCCTCTGCATGCGCGGCCCGCGCCACGCACCGGCGCACGGCCGCAGGCGCGCCTCCACAGCGCGAACGCAGGAGCAAAGCGAATACAGTAAATAAATAAATAAAAATAAATTGAAAAAATTTAAAAAAAATACACACTGCCGGCCCCGTGGCACAAGCGGTTGCGGCAGCCATCGTTTGCGCTGAGGAGGCTGCAGGTTCGAGTCCTGCATAGGCATGGTTGTGATTGTCCCTTCATCCGTCATCATCATTCTATCACTTCATAGCTCATAGCTGAAGATTAACAACGTGCAACGTAGGAGAATAACGTGCATCGTGGTCCCAGATGGCCGATATTTGCATCAAAAAATAAATAAAATACACTCTGAGGCAAAAGCCGGGCTTGGCGGTCGGCACCGCTCGCACACTGCACGTGCCACCCCCGCGGTCACGTCCACGCTCTCGTCCTCCCCACGCCGAGCCGTGCGAGGTGGACCCGCGCACTCACCGCCAGCGCAGCCGCCGCCGCCGCCGCCGCCCGGCTTCCGCTCCCGCCGCCTCGGAGCTCCGCCCGGCGCCGCCGCCCGCTCACGCCTCGCGTCGCCCCGCGCCGTCCCGCGCCGCCTCGACCCGCGCCGTCCCGCGTCGCGTCGCGTCGCCTCGCGTCGAGTCGAGTCGCGTCGCCTCGCCGCCGGCCACTACGCGCGCGCACGGTCCGCCAGCCAGCGCCGCCCCCGGAGCACTGAGGGGCGAGGCGTCCCGTCGCCAGCCGACCGGGATGCACGCGCCCCGCTCCGCCCGCGCTCCGCCCGCGCTCCGCCCGCGCTCCGCCCGCGCTCCGCCCCCGCTCCGCCCGCGCCCGCCCTCTGCGGCGCCGCGCCGATCGATGCTCCCCCGCCCGCGCCCTGCGGAGGCGGTCCACGGGACGGCGCCACGCCCCCACCACCGACGCAGGAGCCGCCCCCCTCCCTCCCCCTCCCCCTCGCGCCGCTGGAGTAAACGCATCGAAGCCGGGGCCCGGAGATGTGCGTGCCGGCGCAGCCACTTGGCAGGGCGACCGCTTGGAGGACGCTGCTGCCATGGCCGGGGCTCCTGCTGCGGCGACTGCAGCGCCCGCCGGCGAGCTGCCGGAAAGAAAACCGAACTGCTCGCTGATCTCTTGCTTAATTAGATTGATTGATTGATTACTAGTGATTCCGGACGCGCCAAATACTAAGGTCATTAGTCCCCTAAGTGGAGTGTAGTTTTTGCTCGGGAGGTGGCGGTGATCTTGCTCCGCTGGATAGGCGAGATCCGGCACCGACCTACCGCGGGAGTTTTCACCAATCCGGTGTCTCTCAACAGCCGCATAGCTGCACCGCCCCAGCCAGACAAGCTCTAAGCTCCCGACCGGTCTCCCAGCATATGTGGTAGTATAGTGCATGTTAGTGTGTGTGTGTAAGGGATAGGACAAGGAAGAGGAAGGAAAGATCGCGCCCGGTCAATGGCCCGTTTGTTGGGGTACTACTCCGGAATTCGCCTGGTATTGATCGGAGAAACCACGGAAAACTACTGGCCACAGCAACCGGTCGCTAGAATTCTCCTCCAGGCAGAGACAGAACTTCTATCTGTCTAGAGTGGAAAATCCTGCCACCGTCGGGTCTCAAATTCCAGAACCTCCAGACCTCCCGGACATGAGACACTGCAGTGACATCAGTTGATGCCCTGAGCCACCTCTACCGGTCTTGCTTGATTAATGTAGTGAATGCATTTTTTCGAGAGGGATGGTGACGTTCTTCTCCCTTCAGCGGCGCACCGTCCCAGTAGGGACGATCTTTAAGCTCTCGACTGATATCCCGACATATATTGTGGTGAAATGCATGTGTGTGTGTGTGTGTGAGAGAGAGAGAGAGAGTCTGAGGAGAGAGTGAAACAAGGAAGAGGAAGGATAAGATCGCGTGCAGTCCTTACCCTGCTCGTCAGAGTACCCATTCCGGCATTTCCATGCTACTGATCGGAGAAACCTCGGAAAACTACTAATCAGAGAATACGCCTTCAAGAAGTTTTCATCAGATTAGGATCAAAACGGGCCACGAACCGCGCGTGATTTCCTTTCCCTACCTTGTCCTATCCTCACCCCTTACTTACACACACCCACATGCACTTCACTACCACACATGCCGGTGGACCGGTCGGGAGCCGAGCATGTCCCGGTTGGGACGATGCCCCACTGGTGGGAGATACCTGGTTGGGGAAAACCCTGCTAGCCAACGGTAGGTTGTCGCCATAGCTCGCCATCTAGCGGGGAAGATTACGGTCACGGTCTCAGGAAACATGTACTACACTCATGGGAATAACGACCTTTGCCGTTGACGCGCCCGGAATCACTAACAATCAATCAATCAAAACCTCGTGCTCTGCACACATGGGCGCCGAGAGGGACGTGGTGGACCAATGGGTTGCATTTGAACGACTCTCGCCTCTCACCTATACAATGAGTGAGCAGAAAGAAAAACTACAGGAAAAGAAAATTCGTGGAGTATACATATAAGTTTTTGAATACGAAATAAATCGAACCTTTTGTTTCAGAAGATGGATTTGGATTGAAGTTCTGTGACATTCCCGCCAAAATTCCCTTCAATATTCTGAAGTTGCCCTGTTTTCTTTACTCTGAATCAACAACCACTTTTCAGCTTTGTTGGTCAGTCTGCTCGGCTTCCATCTCTAAGACGCCACTTCGAATCCCTCATGACTCACGTCAACACATCGGATTCACGGCAGCTTTCATGTAGGTTTTCTGTTTTTTTTACCTCTATCACAATGGCAGCATTTTTCTCTGAATATTTATAATCATTGTAATTATCTTTTGCCTCAGAGCGGCGAAGAAGTTTAGTCATTACAAACTGTTACTTTGTCAACTCTCGGCAAATCGTCAGGGCACCGCCCCCACCTCAAAAGTTGATCTACATCATGGTTCAAACAAACGATACTATGATTAATAAGGAACAATAAGATGATCCACCTTTGTCAATTTTTATAATTTTTATAAAATATAAAGACACTGATTTAAATTAAAAATTTTAAGCCAATGCTTTTGTAGCACTACTGATTTATGCTAGCACTATAATTTGATATTTAGTTTTATTTTCTTGCTTTACTACGTACTTACATTGTAAAGACATTGGTGCGGCGGATCTCTGCAATTTTTTGACAGAAAACAACTATTATTATTGGGCCCTGGTAGTGAAAAAGTGGATAAATCTTATTTCCATGAGGAATATATTACTTTCTTGAACACGTTCTGTATTCGATTGACAACAAATCGTCTTGTGGCTGACTATCCTTCTTTCAGCCCTTTCGTTTTTCGTCTTCCTGTCTGTCTAGCGGAAACACTAAGTGCCTAAATCGTTTGGGCGAGCTTTTCCAAAATTGATATTACTCCACAGTATAACGATAAACGAACATGAGACCCTACCTATTTGATGAATATTTTGATTTTGGGGAGTTTCTTTACATGAAATATTTTAATTTTTTTTTGAAAAATGGCAACAAAGTTTTTGATTTGTCCTCGGATACTTTAAAGAACACATAAGAATAGGGCAGGTCTAATTTTCGTTTAAATCTCTGAAATTTTGATAATTGGAAAAATTCAAAATCTTTTGGCGTCTTCCTACAACTAGAATAATGACGATAAAGGTTTTTCCCTTAATGAAATATCTTGTTGAATTAGAGATCAAGTATAATGTTTCGAAATATGAGTAATTTTTGCGCAATTTTCCATGAAATACAGGCATTTTTCAAACAATTATCTTCTCAAAAATGAGTTCAATTTTTCTTAATTTCCCCTGACGCATTTAAAAAGATGGTAAAAACTTATACTGGCTCCATTTTTGGCAAACACTGTGTTTTCGAAAATTGTAAAACCATTAACATGGCAAAAAATTGCAATATTGCAATATTGATGACAGAGATTTTTTCTAATAATATGTTATACAAAAGTAGGCCTTTAAGTATGATCATGCACAATTTAAAAAAACTCTTAATTTTCGCGTAATTTATGAAGTTAATGTAATTTATTTAAAACATTCTCAAAAAGGCTCTACATTTTTTCTTTAGATTTTTTCCACGAATAAAGCAAAGGAAAAAAAGTTTGGTCTCATTTTCGTTTCACACCAAATTTTTGAAAATTGGAAATCAAATAAAACGAGAAAGAATGTGGTATTGCTACAATATTAGTTTAATAGAAGAGTGAGATTATATTAGACGAAGTGGACACGTGCAGGCTCTTTCATTATTGCTCAGTATATCAGTACACTGTCCACAGGGATATAAATCAAGTAGCTGATTTCTATCAATTTTTTAGCAAATGCTTAATGAAATGTTAATCCATCCTTCCAAATATTAATCAATTAATTCATGAATTCTTTTTTATTCATTCAGGATGATGAGGAAGGTGAATGCACTAAGGTAAAAATACTCTCGTACGTTCGTTGTTTGAATTTCTGAGTTGAGGAAGGTTTAATAAAAATGAACGTTTTGCAATTGAATTCGCTGCATTCTGTTTTCCTTTCAAAAAGTTTTCAGGAAACAAAAATAAAATTATTTATTTTGACAAGGATTTTAACCTCAAAGTTTGTTTCTGAATTGCCCGTCTTGGCCACTTGTATATTATTCAAATGCCGGAATGCAGGCCCGTAACTCATTCTTAATATCAGCAGCAGCTCGTGACTTCGTGAAGAGGTTTCAGCCAGAAATATGCACTAGCAAAGATCACCTATGCACTAAATAAATGCAACGTTTATTTTCTGTTAACTTTTACAATATTTTTTTCATGTTCTTTTAGTGCAATAAAATATTGAATTTAGTGCAATAAAATAATATCGTGGTGACACAATAGTCCACACTTTCTCGTATTAATAGGAACGATTGTTTTAAGTGCAGTGTATTAAATATTTTAACGAAATACTTTAATACACTGCACCTTTCATCTTACTAACACTTCAACTATCACCATTAAAAAGCTCAAATGATAAAACTTAAAATCATGGGAGCACTACTAACATTTTGAAAAATGTGTAGATGGAATAATTTAATGACTTAAAATGAGAAATAGAATGCATTTAGAAATAAATCTCTAGATTCAATATCGAAGGTGTAAGACAGGTGAAAATAATTTAACTTCATCACAATATAACGAAACATTATGCGAAAAATACTTATATTCTGAAATAAAAATGTACTTTACATTATTTAAAGGTAAAATTGTGAAGAACATTTTTCATAAAAAAAATTTATCTTCAATAATATAAGTATACGAGTAGTTTGTACTAGTACAGAACTCGTATAGTTTTTGAAAGCTCCAAAAATGTCAACTTTTCAATTTTCAATATTTTAGACGTTTTGCTGAAAATTGGGCCTGCCCCATTTTAAAATCGCACATCCCGATTGTACCAAAAAATTTAAAAATTGAGTAATAAAAAAAAATCGGGAACGTACCAAGGAGTTCTTGTAAAGTATCCCTAAAATTAAAACATCCATTTCAAAATTATAAGTCCTCTATTGCAGAAATATTCATTTTGGAGAAAATCTGGTGAATGTTTTACATCAGTTTGCCAAGTGAGACAGTAAATGAGAGAATAAACTGGTGAATAAATGACGTCCGAGACGCCTTCCCCTCCGCGAGAAGGCGCTTGGAGAAGCAGTGCGAGCAAAGGGGGGAGGGAGGCATCGATAAACTTCGGTCGCCGGTGATGAAAGCCTTGACAGTAGGCAATTATCGGTATTTCAGACAACATGAGTGGCAAACCATCTACACACGTTAACTTTATTTCGGTTTAGGAAGAAATATTTCCTTTTATAGATACTGGAACAATTGTTAAGTGTTTGGTGTGTTTGAAGAACTGTAATATGTTAAAATGTCCAAGATGCATTACGCAGATTTGCGACCCAGAAAAAACATGGGTGATAATTCATTCTGAGAATTGACAGATAACCCGCAATCATAGGATGAGTAAAGGAATTTGTAGATTGAAGGTTACAGAAAAATACTAGGATTTACAGAATACGAGGAAAATCACATCATACGAGGATTTACAACATTCTCAAATAAAACTGTACCTAAAAAATAATGAAGCCTAAGGTCCAAATTCTTTCAGTGACCCCTTCCGGGTAACTATTTGTTATATATTTGTTAACATTTGTTTCAGAACGACCTAAATTTCTTTGATTATATACCATTGTACAAAAATATTATTATCCTAAAATGTTAAAATTGCCTTTTCCAAAAATGTTATCTAATAGAAGAATAGGCGAGGAATTACAGTACTGGTTATGATAAAAACGTAGATATTGCTTTGAGTTAAGTAATAATGTGTTCTGTTATATAATTTTTGATGTTGTTATTGGATTGTAAACATTGTAAAAAATAATTACCATTTCAAAACTTAATTATCGATTTTCCAAGCAAACACTTTCCTTCCACTTCCATACCATCATTGGAACACTGTGCACCCGCCGCCGCGTTGTTCCTTTGCTCCGCGGCTCGGGTCGGAGCAGAACAGATTTCTATGACGTCACAGAGCATTGAGTTGCCAAGCACTATTTTAGATGCTAGTATTGTCGACAGACTGACGGACAAACAGGCGAATACATAGGCAGGCAGACGTTTTTGAAAAAAATGCAAACTGTTTTTGGTATAAGGTTGAGCTAAAATGCGGTTTATAATTATACTCAGTATACGAGAAAGTCATGTACTATTTGCTTGTTACCTAGGGCAAATACCAAAATGTTTAACTTGAGTTTTGTTTATTAGTAACTAGGAAACACATAATACTGTTTTCCAGTAAATATCTGGAATGTGTTCAAATGTATGTCAGGCTGGTTGATTTGATTTTGATTCAACTTATATTTCGTCAAAAACAGGAAAAACTTCATGTAACATGGGGAGGGGAGAGTACAATCTGATCACGTTTCGATGAACTCTAGAAACTCTACCCCATCATTTTACCACACATAGTTAAATGCTATTAATGCTTCAATTTAAATTTTGTATAGATTTCTTGTTTCTGCTCTTTTTTTCTATCCTGCTACGTAGTAAAAGTCACCAGACGAGCTAAATCAACTTCACTCAATATTGCACTTCACTCAATACTACTTTTCTTCACTCAATACTTCGATCCACCTGACCTCCGCATGTTTCCCTACATGCTCCCCAATATATTTCCTTCCCTAGTTCCCCACTGGTTGACAGTGCGCACAGATCTACGCTTGTGGAGAGTGAAGTTGAGATCCTCAAGAGTGGTAGTGGCAGAAATGCAAAATGCGCTCCTCAAACGGCACACAGAGGACTATACCTTAAGCGTCACCCGTATCAGAGGGGGAAGAAGCGCAGACGTCGCTAAACCGTATAAACTTTAAGTCAGGCGAGCGACGAGGGAAATAACAAACGCGAAAACCAATTTATAATTCCCAAGGGCACGTTATGACAGTTTTTCCTCATCGGTGAACAGGAACACCCCCACATCAGCCTGAAGGACATTTCTGAGGAGGCGAAAGGGCGAAATTCACGGAAGAAGTAGCCAAACAGGGCATTCAGTGCCAACACGGCCCCAGGCCTGATCGCCTGTCTCATACGGTCACCTGGGCTCACATGACGCAGAGGCCAAGTTGACCCCCTCCCCTCTGTAACATAGTTAAGGAGATCGGACAGGTGCCTGATAATTGGCCCCTAACTCGTGCTTAGTTCCAAAGACCGGAGATCCTTCGGACTTGCGGCCCATTGTCCTAATGTCAAAAATCTATAAAATGGCTATACACAGGGCTGTAGGCCGTTCGCCGAGGCCGATGGATTGAGAATGAAATCCACCGACACAAAAGGGATTTTGGCCATTCGATGGCTGCTCGGCCATGAACTCCAGCGCGCCCGAATCGGACGACCATGTGTTTGGCTCTCTTATCTTGAAAATGCGTTCGGATCGGCCCCGCACGCAGTGGTAGACCCCGCGATTGCGGCGGCCAAGTCTTCCGTAACCTAGTCCCTAATATGTACACCACAAACACGACTTAAATATTGACTAAAGAAGGGCTCACTGTCCCTCCCCTTTTCCAATGCGGCATCTGAAAACGGTGCCCTCTCAGTGGACTCCTCTTCAATATTCTGATTGACTCCGCCCTCCGCACAGTTGTAAGTGACCGCCCATCATCTGGTTGATCCAGGGGGTGGTGGTGTCAAGGGGCCATGGCCCCCCAAAAGGCTTAGAGTTTTCGTTTACCTTCATTTGACACAATTGATTTGAATATTTATGTTCGAATTATATAATTATTCAGACAATATTTTATAATATCATTTCTACAATAGAAATATAATATACAATATAATAACAAATATGTTTATTATTTAAAAAATCTAAGATCCCCCCCCCCGAAAATGATCCATCTCTGTGCCCATGCCCCCGGCATTTTCCTCTGTTAGCCTACGCCGACGATTTGGCACTCCTCGCTGCGACTCTAGCGGACCTGCCGCTGCCGCCGGACGGCGCCGCAACCTCCTTGCAACCCCTCCACCTTAGCGGCTGCCCCTGGTGGGCCCGTTGCACCGGCGTGCGTTGTGGGTTGCGTGCGACAGGTGTCCGCTGGGAGCAGTGGGACCGCTGCACGTTGGTACGTGTCAGGGGTGCCATCGACAGGCACTGTTGTTGCAAGTCTGGCACAGTATAGCTCGCGTAGGCGTCGGATCTCGCCATCCAGCGGGGCAAGATCATCTCCACCTCCCGAGCCAAAACATACACTACACTTGTAGGAAGAATGATGTTAACAGTTGTCGCGCCCGGAATCATTAGTAATCAATCATCAGTATTACAGCTCGCATGTGGGGGCGTAGCTTTGCGTGTGGTTTCTGCTCTTGACCACAGGAGGCTCTCAAAATTAAGGTCGACCACCTGGGCCTCCCCCTAGGTGCTGGACTAGGGGACTTCTCAGCGCCGACGAACTCCATCCCGCCCAACTTTCTCTAGTCAGCTCCCAAATCTACCTCTCCGTCGTTGCCGTTCTCCTCAGTAACACCAACCCTATTCAGCCGTCTGTGATGTCACGGAGCGTGTAGGGGCGCCTCTTGAGATCTCGATGACGGGGGGGGGGCGATGTCTTCCTCTGTTTCCGGCGGGCGTCACCGCAGACGTAGGTGTCTTATCGTTAGCGAGGCCCGCGAAATGAATGAGGGGTGCGGGACAATGCGGGCGTTTTGGGTTCCATTCAGTTAGCGGTATATGCTACCTTCTGTAACTGACGTCGTATTACGCCGAAGTTGCAGCATTTGGCCGGATTAAGGTGGAGGGGTTGCAAGGAGGTTGCGGCGCCGTCCGGCGGCAGCGGCAGGTCCGCTAGAGTCGTAGCGAGGAGTGCCAAATCGTCGGCGTAGGCTAACAGGGGAAAATGCCGGGGGCATGGGCACAGGGATGGATCGTTTTCGGGGGAGGCATCTTAGATTTTTTAAATAATAAACATATTTGTTATTATATTGTATTATTCTAATCTGTTTTGAAAATATCTGGAAAAGTTTCGGTGCATAATATGCATTAAATACGTGAATTAACGGGTGTATAATGGCAGGCGCATCAGTCTTTAACAAACAATCTGTAAATTCATCTAAAGCGGCAAAATATTTGTTAATTTACCAATTATTTTGAGAATTTCGTATAAGAACAAATTTCATTTGAAGAAAAACTGCTATATTCAATATTGGAATGCAGCGAAAAAAAATCAGTATTTTTTGTAATTTTGGAAAATCCAGAGTTAACAGTGAAAATCAGATCTATGCCATCTTTATGTGTATTTCACTTTATTCATATAAGAAAATTAAAGAAATATTTTGGAGCAATTTTTTAGAAAATTTTCAAAATGTCGGAAGGGTGTCATGTAAAGTGCCCCCAAAATGAAAAGGATTTTTTTTCAAAATTGTAGAGCTTTGAGTCGGGTCAGATTGACTGGGAAATATTAATTTTAGGAAAAATCCAAGGAATAGTTTAGGCACTAGTGTTGCTCACAGATGAAGACAGACCGACGTCGTTATCAAGACCCACAATTCGTGAAATCTGACTACACTATATGTTAGAGGAAGTAATTTTCTGTATGTTGGAACAAGTTTCATCCAGGTTTTCTGTATTAATATCAGGGCTCCAAATTTTTTTATAATACCACCACAGTGTAATATGTTAGACTGTGATTTCACGGCCCCACTGTATGAGCTTTTCAGTCGAAAAATCACTTTCTTTTGCCGCAACATCCTTCATAGCTTGCTCTATTTACTCCATAAATATGTATGAATACGACAAAGTAAAAACGTAAAGAATCCTTTAGTGTACAATTGACTATCACTGGCTGTCGCTTTAAACTGAAATACTAAATTGTAAGATCACTAGTTTAACTGCCCTGAAAGGTCTTTCAACTTTTGCTAAAAGATCACACACACTATCTTTTCAGCAATGAGTTTCCTGTATCATTCACACATGCATTCATATTGCTGCCTTACAATGACAGAGTTGTAACTAATGCTTTTTTGATTGGGGAATATTACCTTCAAGATTTTACAGTTGAATAACAGCTTCTTACAACAACTTTGTATGCTCTAATTTTACATTGATGCTTCACTTACCATTCCTACGAACAGCTAACATAAATACCTAAAATTTAGTTATTTATTAGGATTCTGATTTACAAATAGAACCTTGTTATTCATCAACTAGTTCACTTCACTATTATGACAAGGTTCTATACTGCGATTTTTGTAGGAAGAGCTCTCAAGGCCACTCAAATCCCATCTTCGCGATGGAATATGTCACGGCATTTGGCGTCTTTTCTCGGTCTTGCCGGTAGACGTCGCATGATCGCAAGCACTGCTTCTTACGGTCGCGATCGTGCGAAATCTAGCGGAACGACTGAGAATGACACGAAATGCCGTGACATATTCCATCGCGAAGATGGGATTTGAGTGACCTTGAGAGCTCTTCCTACAAAAATCGCAGTATAATTGCAATTTTCTTTATCAGTTGTAATGTAACACAGACTATATTGGTGACATGGCACTCAAAATATGTTTATTCACATAATCTACAATATAACTTTCTCCATCTCTGAGATTACATCATTAATTTTGAACTAGAGCAATAATGAGATTTTGGATTTTTTTTAAATATTACTATTTATGGTTTAAGGATATGCTGCTGAAAAATATTTTTTTGCATAGGAAACCCTCACAACAATAAAAATTAAAAACTGACTGGATTGTGATGAAATGTGGTACTATTGGAGCATCTGCCAATACTAGATACAATTCGGTAGTTTCTGTGGTGTGCAATGCATTTCACATATAAAGTAAGTATGTAGCTAGTTATGGAAATTGAATATACTAAATATGGAACACCAAGTAGGCTTCCCTACATTGATTTTGTTCTGTGGCCTTTGATTTTGTGTGGCTGTTCAGGGCAAAAAATTACAATATCACAGTCCTTCTTGTTTGGGACTCTTCACGGTTTTTTAGATTGCTTTGTGACTTTATTAATTGAACTACAATTTGCTTTGGGCTGTTGGATTCTGAGAATGCTGTGTCTAAATGACTATAACAAATAAATTGAATTCCTCCATGGCATGATGCAACCAGTGCACTGTGCACTGCAGTGCTCGCAATCCCAAATAGCTCAAAATTTCACCTGGTCTCAGTCTCCTTAAAATCTCTTTGTGGTCCCTTCAAGAACCACTGATACCAGTTTGAGAGCCTATTACTGACAGTAAAGAAAATCTTAAAAAAGCCTGAATTTATTGTTAAAGAAATAAAACTGTGTTCTACCATTTCTTATAATGTATTATTAATATGAGAGTCTTGATTCAGTACCATCTTTTTTGATGGGATACCCCTACAATGCAGTGGCGTAGCGTGACTCACACGTTTGGGGATGCTCAACAATATCACACAAAATGTCACTATCAACTACTTCGTCTAACAGGCGAACGCAACACAAGGCAGATACACTGGGACTACTTCCACGATCTCGATTGCTTACGACGGTGTAGGCGCTTCCCACAAAATCCTCACAGCAGTCAGGGCTGCCGATGACTTGAAAGCAAATTATACAATGGCTCAGCCTTAATTCTTATACGCGAATGGCAATAAGACCATTTGTTAATTTATACATTGCAGACTTAAATAATATGTAATCTATTTAAGAGATAATACAATTTCTTGGATATTAATTAAGAAATAGTAGTCAGTCACTATTTCTACAGTTTGTACCCATGACCAAGCGGGGACTCCCGAGTGAGAGAGAGAAAGATAATTTACTGAACGCCTGAAGTGTGCTGCGCTCTCGTGCACAAACGAGCTTCTTTCCGCAATAGACGCTAGCGTAAAGCAGTCGGGTTTCTCTGGGCCTGGGGTGAAGAGGGGAGAGGGGGACCTCGCCATCTGCGCATGCGTCATTGCTCGTCGCAATCTGGCGGCAGACGCTGAAGTATTTTAGCTTCCCACCAATCAGAGGCCAGCTTCAACAGCCCGCCGAATTCAATCATAGGAAATCAATTTTAAATTAATACAAAACGTGTTTCGCTCAACAGACCACTTGTAAGATTATCAATACAGTATTTAAGGTTCTTATATACGGGGATGCTCAGCATCTCAGCGTCCCCTGACGCTACGCCACTGCTACAATGATATAATTTTATTTAACAATACATTTATATACTTGTACCCTCTTTCAAAGTTGCCTTTTACAAAAGCACAAAGCTAAAATTTGATTAATCTGCTGTGTTAATATTTTAATCTCAATATAACTTTTTCCTTATGAAGTAAATGAAAATATTGATTTTTACAGACTATTTCTCTTGAACAGCAACATCTTCATACACAGTATTAACTTCTGGACAAAAAAAAAAAAAAAAATAAATGTACCAGGAGAGGGACAATCCCCTTCAAATAATACAAACTTAACTTTACTAGTAAAATATTCTGTCTTGAGCGCTCTTCTTTGCAATAGTTGTACATTTTTGGAACACTCAAACTGGAGTCACTTGTAGTACTGAATCTACAGTAATGTGATTCTAATGAGGAAAATTAATAAATATGTTTTATTACATTGACTCTATTCTTCATGCACTTATTTAAGTTTATAAACACACCTTCCTGGCATAAAATTGTTATGCAACTGGCAATTATTTATGCATGGCAGGGGCTCCATTTATGGTATGAGGCTGCATGTCTGCATCAGGTGTCGGGAATCTCTATTTTATTGATTCCACAGTTGACAAATGTGGATATTTATCAGTTTTAAAAATGAATATCACGGTGCTCCAAAATTTGGACTGGGGCCAGCATATTTACATTTTTAGCAGGACAAAACGTGCATCCACACAGGGCATATTCTGAAGTCACGGTTGCTATATAATGTTCACATGAACACCTTGAAATGCTGCCACAATCACTCAATCTCAATCCTAATGAAACTTGGGGTGGGAATTGAAAAAACCTGTGCTGAAGCATAAACTTTCAAATAAACAAGAGCTCAAGAGGGTTCTTGCTGAAGAAAAATCATACCTGAATTTCCAAGAAATCTTGTAAGATCAATGCCTGCAAGACTGGAGGCTATTATTCATGCAAAAGGTCATTGCATAAAATACTGATTTATTATATTTTGTTTTTCTCAAAGACAAATCACCAGTGTACATTTATTCTCATGGTGAATTGCATATGCATTAAGAGAAGTTTTATTTATTATTTATTCCCTTATTTCAAGATATCTCTGTAATGTATGAGTGAAGAATGTTTCCATTAATACCTTCATTTGTTTCATACCTCACAAATCTGCAATAAACATTTTTGCTATGCCAGTTTGTATTTTCTTACATAGTGTACGGTCAATTTTGAGAGCCATTGTGCTAATTAAATATTTCTTTGACAAGCTTCAAAACAAACTTACAGTCATGAGATTTTAACCAAGAATGCAATTACAGTACTAACAGTCTAGTCACTTTAATAAGTTTGATTTCTTTTCTGCAGATAGAACCCTTGTATTCTTGTAGTACTAAATTACTCACCAATTGCCACCCACATTTAAATATTAAGAAGGAACTGATTCATTACTATTTTATATTATTACTCTTACTTTTTATTTCTCATACTTTCTCCAATTTTGGTGATTAGAACCTTGTCACTCTAAGCACACAACATAGAAACTATTTTTTACCTTCTTCACTGAGATGTACACTAGTTTTTTTTATGTTGGACTTAAAACTATTCACATTAAACCATTCATTTGAACATTTTTTCACTCTGTAATTTAAATTTCATTAGGAATGGTATTTCTGGTTTTGAATTTGACACATGTTAAATAAGGATGAGTATAAGCAAAGGAAGAAAGAAATGAAATGCTACATAAGTTAAAATGTCTCTAATTTCATGAAAGATTCCTTCGATGTACATGTGACTAAATCATGAAAATGTTAGGAAATTGCAAAAATCTGGATTTCATGCATCTTGTGCATGATAAACAATTTCTCTTTTCTACATTGTGATAAATTTGTTACTCTCACATATTATCAACACAAACATAAATATCTTACAATTTTCAAAATTACAATATAAATTAGCAAAAAGCATATTATTATTATTTGTATTTACAAATGTTACACAAAAATATCTCTTAATAAATTCTGGAAGTTTCTCGACTTAAGAGAACTGAGACATAAATACTGAAAAACCGTGTACAGTACAATTTATCAATGTTAAAATTTACATTGCACAACAAATAATGTATAAAAATATAGTTCTTGTATATTAAATGATATGTTTAAAACAAATATATTTATAAAATGTAACAAGTTCTACACTTTACTGTAGTTCACATTACTTTCAATGATCAAAGATGGAAATTAATTAGCGAACACTACAATAATTGAAATGCATCTGAATTTCTATTTAGTTAATCAGGCATATTTCGTGTTCGTCGCACACCTGGACTATACCTATACAACTGCACTTGGAGAAGAATGAACAAATCGATGCATACTTGCAAGGCACCACACACCCAAAACTGCAAAGGAGCGTCTCGAAGAAGGAAATAACAGGTCTTAAATGTGTCTCCCATAGTCCACATCATCACCATTGCCACACTGAAAAAAAAATGTTTCAATCTAGAAATGTATTCTTCAGATAGTATTTAATACATACATTTTGCTTTACAGTCAAATTCTGTGAATAAATCTTACCTCATACCCTCAGTTGATTTATGTTGGTAATTTCTAAGCAACTGTGGAGCTCCCAATAATGCTTCTGCAAAGAGGGCTAAAAATCCTATTAGTTCTACAAAAAAACTGATTTCTATAAGAAGGTACATAATAAATGATGTCACAATTGTGAATACTATCATGAAGTCCACGTATGATATGAAATCAGTCCAAGCCCAGAAGTATTTGGTGTCAAAATCTGAAATAAAATAATAAGAAATCAACACTAGATTTAATCAGCTGCTAAAGTATAAGTCATTTCACTTACAGACCCTGAAGTTGTCCTTCAGAATCACATGAAAGGCTTCTTAGTTACAAAACTTTGACAATAAAATCATGCTTGAATTATCAATAAAACCTTTACGAAGATTCCTGCTCTCCCTGAAATAGTGCAGTGGATCTGAAAGGTCTCTGTAAGATGAAATATGAAAATTGTCCCCCATTGATATTTTAATTTATATAATAGAATTGCTCTTCCTGTCAATTTGCTCAGTGGGATACCTTCACAAGGCACAATAATTATATCTTCCTTTTTTTTTGTCAAAGTTTATTTTTTATCTTTTTCCCAAAAATATTTTCAAAAGATTAATTAATTAATTTTGAATGTAAGGTGTTTTTATCCCCCTCTTTCAATCCCCAGTATCCAGATCCACACATTCCCAATGTAATAATAATCGCAACCAAATTCACTCAATAGTCCAATAATCAGCAAATTGCAACCTCAGAATGAAAAGGTTCTATCTGGCATTTTTGGAGAAAATTTTTCCATGCTTGAACTCTATAGTCAGATCTACAACATTTTAAAACAATTTTCACATCAGACTTGTAGAAAACTTCTAGTAGATATCATATATCATTTACTTATCATTATAATATGTCTATAGACATAAAATATATCTCCAAACTTTCAAAATACTCTCCTTTAAAATTTCTTTATAGTTGGATAAAATCCTGTCATTCTTGAGGCTATGAAATACCAAATCTTTTGGGAATTTTCTGGAATTTAAGACAGTTCAAACTAATGCTGATCTTGTGGTTTAAGTTATGTCAGCAAGAATTTATAAAGCCACACATTCCATGTACCTCATGGCAATCATGGAACTTACAGTATACAGTAAAATTCTGTGTAAACCAAAACCTGTAAAAGCCAGAAACCTGCCTTAACAGGAAACTTTTCCAGCCCGTGAAGTTAAATGGCATTTTACACAGCATAAAACTGAACCTCTCTCAAGGTGGAAACAGAACTGTTTTTCATGTCCTACAGGAACAAAATCTTTTTAAAACAGGATTCCTGTAAATTTAATGCACTTGGCAGAGAGACGCGAGATGTTCTTCATGAAATGAATGCATCAGCAAGCTTGTTTTAAATTCTCTATCCCTGTGACATGCGATTTAGTCACGGCTGCCAGACGTAGAAGGAGAGGGTTTCAGCTGACAGCGTAAAATCTGACGCGGATTGCTTACCTCCCAAGGCATAGGCATTAGGGGAATTCCCTCTCTCCCTACTTCTCACTCGAGCATGAGAAGGTGTTTGGTCATGGCTTCTATTCACGCATCTCCCTGCTCTACTTTGAAAATCATAACCCCTTGACCAGATACGCATTGCTCAAGGCCATGTGAAGGTATCAGAAAGTCATAGTACTGGTTTGTGATGCATTGTGCATTGAAAGAATCAGGAAGCAATCCAAATACAGCCAGTAAGGTGTGTATTTTTCAACTCAGAAGCTGTCAATGAAGTGTTTAATATTCATTTATTGGTGATTTCTTCCATTAATATGTTATATGTTCATTTATTTTGATAATTATAATAAAGTCATATAATTTACTACTTTCAGGGCAGAAACGTCACAATCACAAGTGTCATAAATGTACTACCATGCATAAAACGGAAACCTCCCTACACCAGATTTTTTTCATGTCCCATCTGATTCTGGCTTAGACAGATTTTACATTAGTTTTAATATTTATACACAATAACTCTTGAGAATATTGAGGTCAGAAACAAAAAGGACCATAAGAAAAGTGTAAAAAGTATTAGAAATATCCACTAGTGCACATGCAATGAAGAATTAAATTCATTTGAAGAAAAACAACAACAAAAAACTGTTCCTTAAGAAAAGAAATTATTTTTTGAATTAAAAAGAAGTTTCGTTCCATTTCAAAGCATCATTTAACATTTGTGAATTTTGCAAATTCAATTTTTTATTCAATTACTATTTCCATGTTGAACCAAAATTGTTTAGTATTTTCTACATTTTTACAAAGTATTCTCAGAATATGTCAATTTCATTAAACATAAATTGGCAAAGTTGATCTAACTATGTTTTAACAATGAAAACTCATTCTGCAGTATCTATACACAAAGTTCATATAGTTACACAGGAAGATACATTCAATGAACATTTTAATTATCATTCTAAAATCTGAATCACCATCCTAACTTGTTGAAAGTACTGGTTATAACAACAATTTCGTATGACATTTTTAATTACCTAACAAACGGTAAATTTAACTCCAAATTTTAAACACGTTTCACTAAGAAGTTTGTATTCATCAATGCTCAATCTAACCATCTGAATAATATTCCAGCTAGTGGTGCAAAATATATCAAATTATTTCTTGTATTAATGGACACGGTTAGGTATATAATATCAGCCATTACTTCAACAACTCCTAACCAAATGAAATACACCTGAGGTTTGAAGGAAATACCTATCTTGAATTTATTGGGTAGGAGTAAGTGCTTGGCCGCAAAGGCTGATAAAGCCACTGCAGAGTTACAGAATGAAGGCTAGAGTCAAGGGATTCTTAGATGTAAGCAGTGGTATGAACTGAGGCAGTGAGAGTCAGCTGACAACTGAAAGATTAAGTTGTCTTAAAATGCACAATGATTAATTTATTGAAAATTGAAAAAATGTACTGTAAATTGCTTCTTGTCATTGAATTGAATGTATTGGGCTCTTTGCTTACAAAAAGTTTTAAAGAAAATATACTCAGGCTGGGATTTCAATCTGCAGGTGGAAGCTCCAGCATTACAGTGCAATAGCAATTGAGCCATCTTCTCACTGTAAACTCTCTTATTATTTACTGGGCTATAAAATATTTGTAACGTTCTTGAGATTCTCCTAAATTTCAACTCAAAATTATGTGAAAACTACCAATACTTTCAAAAAGTGTACATAAAATGATTTGAATTTCTAATATTAAAGAATACTTTGTAATTAACAAAGAAATCTCTAGCTTTAAGGTGTACAATCTAAAAGTAGCTGAAGAGTATTTGCATGAGAATGTTTATTTTGAAGCACAAATTATGAATTTATCAATGATGATCTGGCAAAGTTTGAGGCACTCAAATGGATGCTAAAGCGAGCTTCATTGGAGCACAAATACTCGAATGAATTTATTTTAGCACAGGTTGCATGAAGACTTCATAATAACACTTTTCAAGATAAACGAGACATTCTTTCAAACAAATGAGAAACATCACTATTTTAAGATAAGTGAAACAGCTATAAAAATAAATGACTTTTTAATATATAAAACAAGTTATAGAAATAAATTACTAATAAAGTAACTTTGTAAACCATTATAGGTAAAAAATTGGATGATACATGTTTGTCATAACATAATAAAACATGGATCACTTTTTGTGAAAATTGTTTTATGTTGTCCATATCAAAATTTTGTTTCATAATTTTCTTTATTTGATAATAATTTTTTCTTTTTAGACTATGTTGGATGATCCTTACCCAAAGTCAATTGCTTGAAATCAAACAAAGATTTATTCTGAAAAATCTCTAATTTATTTTGCTTCTATGCATTCCCATTATATTATATTAGTTTGAAGTAATATAATGTGGGCAAAAAACAAGAGAAAAAGAGTAATGAGTGGGAAGGATGAGAAAGTTAACCAATAAAAAAGATAAGACATGGAATTTCACAATTTTGTCAAAAGGTAAAAGGATATAGTCAGTAATCTATGTGGAGGCAGGTTAACAGGGCTTGGTCAGTGCTGAGCAGAATTAATTTACAACATTGTGTGTTTGCCAACGTTTCGGAAAATGTATTTCCTTCATCAGGGCTTACAACACCCAAATGACTAGACACATACTAACTGCTACATGCTGTGGATCCTGAGTTGCCTCACACGTGGTGAGGACCGGTGGATTATTTCCACCGGTTGAAGTCATGGTGTATGGTTGTTGTGATGTTTAGACGTGGTGAATGTTCCTCACCATGTGTGGGGCAACTCAGGATCCACAGCATGTAGCAGTTAGTATGTGTATAGTCATTTGGATGTTGTAAGATGAAGGAAATACATCTTCCAAAACATTGGCAAACAACAAGTTATAAATTAATTCTGCTCAGCACTGACCAAGCCCTGTTAACCTGCCTCCACATTTATAATTAGGGTCAATAAGCATTCTACATAGTCAGAAATCTAGCAGTGATTTTCCTTACTCTAATTTCTTTGCACTACAAAAAACAATATTGTTTCACAAATGACACCATTATGATTATGTTGCAATAGGTTTTCTTACCAGATTTAGTAAATGGCGATGGTTACTATTAAAGATACATTGAATATAGTATACATTTATTATTATTATTGAAGGGTGAATGAGAAAACTGGAAGAAACAGCGTGCACTTTACAGACAAGCCAAATTTGAAATTTATGCAATGATTTAATTAATTTGATTTTCCACCCATTCTATTAAGTTTTTAATAATGTGTAAGTTATTGGGAAATATTTTATGATCATCAACTGTCCAAATTAAACACTTATTTAATTGTTAATCTATGTATTTATTTCTGACAGGTTTTAGACATTTAGAAAAATGGATACCAAAAATCATCCCCTCAAACAAATGGGTATGTTCATTGCATAGCAGTCATTTAATGAATGGATCAATTAATTTACTTACTTACATAATTATTAAACGTTTGGGATCGCTTTAATCAATAAAAACTGCTTCAAACATCCAACATTTAAACAAAGCTTAACGGTAATGCTTCTAATGAACTAGTGGTATTACAGAATGGCACAGACTTCCTTGTAGTGAAGTTTTCTAATTTCCCTTGGGGTGGACTGGCTTTACAGTCCACCCCCTATCCTCATGTCAGCTGCCATCTATCGCCACCCAAAGTACATTTTCTCAATTTTGGTTTCTTAATTGTAGAACCGAAATATTACTTTAAGAATATTAAGGAAGAGTAAAACCTCATCATAAATGGCAATTTTCATTGCAAAAATTTGGAGCCATTTTTAAGAAAATGGTGTTTGAGCATTACTGTAGATACAGAATTTGAAGCTCTTTCTCCCAGAAAATTTTTCAGTTTTCGAAAACTTCATTGGAAGTAATTTGAGGCATGTTAACTCACAAATGCAATAGTATTTACAATTTGCTGGAAATGTACATATTAACAAAGTGAGAAATTTAAAAAACGAAAATTGTCATTTTTGAAAAAACAAAAGAACACAGCAAAATTAATTTTCTATCATTTAGTGCAATTAGCACTACCTGTTGCAAAAATTAAAGAAAAGATTTGGAATCATTTTTGGGAAAATGGCTTTTGAGCATTACTGAAAATGCAGAATTTTGAGCTATTTTCACATAAAACTGTTTGAGTTTATGAAATCTTTATATGACATTATTTAAAGCCCATTTACTCATAAATGCAATAATGTGAACAAATTGCCGCTAATGTAAATATTAATGACGTGAGAGACAAGTAACAAAAACATTCTTGTAATTTTTGAAAAAAAACAAACAAAAGACAGCATTATGGTATTTATGTCATCTCAGATTGTACATTATTATTTTTTTCATTAAACTTTTGGGAGGGATAGTGCCTATAGGCACTATTGGGGCCGTTTTTGAGAAAATCTTGTTTTTGTAATTTTGTAAAAATTGCACATATTGCACAAAAACTTTTAAAATTTTCAATAAATATGTACACGACCTTACAAAATAACTAATTATGGACACCAAATTTCATTTGAAGGAAAAATCTGCATCTTCAATTTTCGTAGTTGGAGGAAGACAATAAAAAAAATTCAAACCTTTCCAATTTCGAAAATTCCGAGTTAACCGTCGACTAATTGGACCTGTGCCACCTTTATGAGTATATTTTACTCTATTCTTAAAAGAAATTTAAAGAAAAAATTTCGAGTCGTTTTTGAGAAAATTTTGAAGATGTCTGGGGGTCTTCATGTGATGTAATCCCCAATTTTGAAGAAAGTTTTTCAAAATCACAGCACCTCGAGTCAAGCCAGATTGACAGGTGATCATTTTAAAATCTTATTAAAAATCAGAGATATATTCTTTTTAACAAAACATGAATTTAGTTATTTTATATATCCTGAGCCTCCCATTCCCTCAAATATGAATTCCCAATAGAATGTTCTTAGTGGATTAGATGTGTGCAGTCAATCTTTAGATAACTATTAATATTGCATTCACATAAAAATCTTGCTACCACTTACAGTAAAGAGAAAGTTATGTAATACTGCGCGAAAAAAAATGGCAAATTTTGGTAGAAAAACTCTTATTACAGGGCTCTAGTAACAAAACAGCGCATAAATCCAGTTGCTAGATTTAGAAGAAAAAAAATCCTCTAACAAAGGTGTTGCCAGAATCCATGTTTTGTGGGTCCTTGATATGAAAAATCGAATGACGGCAAAATGTTTGTCCGTCTCTCTGTCTGTCTGTCTGTCTGTCCATCCGTGAACAAAGCTATTATAGCTTATAGTGGCTAAACCATAGCCTCTAATTGAGGTTCTAAAGGGTGCCATGGCTAAACGGTTCTGCAGATTTCTCCAAAACTGATATTGCCCAATTGACGTGGCTGTCATGGCGCTTGGATTTGAAATAAATTTTTATTTTAGGGGGTACTTACATGAAGCCCAGAGACATTTTCAATTAACACAAAAAATAGCTCCACCATTTTTGATTAAATTTAATTGTTGGATAGCATGAAGGACATTTAAGAGAATGGTGCATGTCTCTTTTCTGATAAAAACTCTGATTTTTCAAAAACTGCAAAAAAAAAAAAAACAATTTTTTTTGGCATCTTCCTGCAACTAGAGAATTTTTCCGTTAATCAAATCTGTTCTTTACAGATAGATTTTGAAATCAGATCAGGAATAATTTTTCAAAAATTTGAGTATTTTTCACGTAATTTTGCGTGAAAGTACGGGCGAGAAAGTATGTGCTGTTTTAGGACCACTTCTTTTCCTACAAAACATTTCAAAGGGAGATAGACTGAAAATTCAGGAGCAGCTAGAAGCATTTACAAAGTATATTTGCAATGCAATATGGGGTCATAAATTACGAAACGCTAAAGGGGTGGGAGGGGGTCTGAGGGCAGCGTTTCACTGCGTTACATAGAGATGGGAAAGTGCATTACAAGGGAGAGGGAGGTATTAAAAATACTCGAAATCTGCG